>VFFE01007070.1:1303-331087 GCA_008921705.1 Burhinus oedicnemus | reverse complement strand
GTTTCTTCCACAAGGGTCACTTTTTTTTCCCTTTTTCCTTTTTTCTTTCTTTTTTTTTTTTTTTTCTCCGAAACAAAAAAACAGAAAACACAAAGCAGCTGAATGACATTCAGACTTCAGGACCTCTCCTTTAAACCTTCACTGGGACATTTATGCTCACATTTCTCCCTAGACTTCCTTTTCCCACACCTCTGCAGGCTGGTTTTAGCCACAAACACCACCTTCTGTCACAAAGTATGGATTTTCAGCCCTTTTGCTGAAGCAGCACTAGCATCAGCCACTGGGACTAGGGATATCCCTTCTTCCCAGGCAGGGTTAGCACAGGAGTGCTGTGGCCTTGATTAGTTGTGGCAGAAAATGCTCCCAAGCAAGGGAAAGAGGGAAACAGAGGGTGCCAGGATCAGGCCTTTGCTGGAATGGATTTTTCTTCCTGTAACACAATCCCTTGAGACCAGGGCTTGTGGGTGTGTGATGTGTGGCATCCTCTTCCTCCGCTGTGTTTATGCTGGGCTCTCTCAGCCCCATGGACATCAAAACTAAAATCACCCCTCGCAAGCCTTTGTGGTGAGTCGCCCACCTCTGGTGCTTCGATGCGCATTGCAAGCGACCTGACAGTCTCCCAGGTAAGACAGAGGCGAGTTTATCTTTCTGTTCCTGGCCTTTTGGCTGCTGAAAGATATCTTGTGCTACAGTACAGTGTCAGAGGCACATACTTCTCCCAGCGCACTTCTGATTCATGAGAGGACAGCCTTCGCGACAGAAGCTAAGGGCTTAAGCAATCTCTTTTCCCCTCCGCTGGTGACCAGAGCTCTTGTTCTTAGTGCTGCTTACAGATATTCATCTCTTGCACAAAAATGTCTTATCTTGCTCCCATAAAGGAGACTGTCTGAGATGCATCTGGGAACGGCGGAGATGAATGCATGTTTATCTGAGCCTGCCTCTTACAGGATGCCTTAGCTTAGAGATAGGGGAAGCATGCTAGACCTTTTGTTTTCTCCTGTGAAGAAAAACCTAGGCTCTGGGAGGGGCTGAGAGACTTTAAACAAGAAATAAGGAAGCTTGAGGGAATGCAAAGAGTTCTCACTTTTTTCTTGAGAATACGAAAACAGGAACAGAAAGAAGTGGAACTGGGTGAAAAGGAAAAGAGTAAACAGGTATGATGGGAGATGGAGAGAGGTAATGAAATAAAGCCAGAGCTAGGAATGGAGAAAAGGAAAAGGAGATAGTTTTCCAGAGAGAAAGCACAGGTCTAAATTCTGCAAGCCTTTATCTCTTTCTGAAGGAAAATATCTAAACAGCAAACAAAACCCAAAGACACTGTGATATCCCCCTCAGGATGTCTTCAAGCTGAAGGCTGTATGGGGCTGCATCAGTAACGGGCTGCTGCCCTGTGCAGGCAGGGATCTGGTTGTGCAGGAAGCCCAGTGCATCCCAAGGAAGATGGGATGACTGCCCATCTGCTCGCCTGGCATTTTGGCCCTGATATTGGCTGGGGTCCCAGAGCTGCACAGGGAAGAAACTGGGATGACAAATTAGTAAGGACATTTTTGGCTGTCTGTCTAGCTGCTTATCCAGGCACTACTGTCTCCTTCCTCTTGCTCTTCCTGGAAATCAGGAGCCAAGCAGTGGCTGCTGAGGATCCCTTCCTGCCTCGGTGATTGCAAAGCTCCTCTCAGTGGAATATATGAGGAGAGGAAGAAGCCGTGCAAGTGTTAGGGAACCCACGACATCATCCTGACCCATTCCTTTCCTTTCCCATGGAGACAATTCCACCTGCTGTTCTTATTCTGCTTTAGCTTCAGGCTCATTTTATTTGGGCCTCACCATAACAAAAGTTAGGGCTTTCAGTTCAAGTACAAAGAAAAGAGAAGGGGCAAATAGTAATACTACTAATAATAGTAATAATAGAAATAATAAATGGTAATAGTAGTAGTAGTAGTAATAATAATAATAATAATAATGATGAATGTTATATGGTGCAGAATGAGTCAGACATAAGACAGCAGGAAATGAAAAAAGGGCAGGAAAATCTTCAGATACCAAGGCCTAAGATAATCAAGCATTTTCCCAAGGATTTTTGCTATCTTTCTGTTTTGGTTGCATTGTGTTTTCTTCTCAATGCAAATATAAAACCCAGAGCTCCTACTGACATGGAGAGATTCTTCAAAATAAATGCTAATATGAGCTACCTCACCTCCCAGAGACAGGCTGTCATTTTGAACACAGTTTGTGATAGTTCCCAGCTTCACCCTCCAAACCCCAGAACAAACTGATTCAAGCTACAGCCTGGAAAGAGAAATGCTCATTTCTAAATTAAGGTTTTAAAATATTTTTTACAAGTACTTAAAAAGAAACACAAGATTTGTGTTATTGTTATTATTATTACTTAACACGTATCTAGGGAATCTAATCTAATATGCCACCCTGCCTTGCAATGTTGAAGTCCATCAAACCAAATTAATTAACCAAGTGGAATTAATTAATTCCTTTGATACTTCCCAGTTTGAGAACTGAGTGTTTGGGTTTTTTTAAACCTTCAGACTGGCAGCTGGGAGAAATTATTTCTTTTAAACAAATATGCAAATGAAAAAATGTTCATGTTGAAACGAGTATTTTCTTTTTTTGTCTTGATCTAAGATTATTTAGGCTTCCTCCTCATATTGTAATTTTTCCTATTATTACCTTTTTCTCTGTCTAGCATTCTAGATGTTGGGGTAGAATATAAACATTATTTCAGGCCCAAATTAAGCCAAAGCAATGAAATGTTTAGAACAGGACCTAGGCATGGAATTAACAGTGGACTAAGGAGCCCTTTTCTTCTTCATTAGCGCTGACTGGTATAATATGGGCTCTCTCATCACATAGTATTGTCATCATCAAGTGACTACATAGCTCTTTAGACTGGAACTGCATTTTGGTCCCATTACTTCTTGTCTTGGCTCTGCAACCATAGAAAACAACAGCTTTATACGTACTTGTATGTTTGTGATCATTTCTCCACTCAGGCATCTTTTCTTCAAGCCAGGGGCCTGAACCACCATTTTTTTTCTCCCAGTATTTTATTACAGGTCATATTTACTAGAGCAATGATCATTTGTTTGGTCTCCCATGAACTCTTTTCAATTGCATCCTATCTTTCCTGCAGTGTAGTGTAGAAAGCTATACATGGTATTTCATCTAAAGCCTTGCCAATGCTCAGATAACTTTCTGTATTTTATAGGTAATAGTCGTGCTTACGTTTGCTTTTCCTATGACATCACAAACATGACATGACTTGTTCAACTCTTACAACCCTTCAACTGTCTGAAGAACTGCTACCTATTCCCCATATTCCGTTTGTGCACTTGATTTTTCTTTTCTCACTCTGTTGTCTCATACTTTCTATTTTTATATTATGCCATCCCAGATTTTTCCCAACCATGTCTCCAACATACCAGAATTAGTCTGAATTCTTATCTTCTTCTCCAGTGTCTTTGCAAGTCCCTCACAGGTTACACTCTACAGTTTTAATAAACATGATTTCTATTGCATCAGGCAGGTCCTTATTGAAAAAGTTAAAAGATTTGGGCTATAGGCCTGGAGAATTACATGCAAAATATTATTCTGTTTGAAGACGGAATCACTGAATCACTACTTTTTCTCTCAGTTGATACCTACTGGATATTAGTTTCCTCATATCAGCTTCCCTCACTCAATTTTCTTTTGCTATCATCTATCTCAGACAGTCCCTGTGTGTCCCTTCCCCACTAGCCCATTTTTTCACAGCTGAGGACAGAACACAGGAACAGGTGAGGTTTGACTGTTCAGTGTTCCTCAATGCCTCCCCACAAGTCTGCCGGACCCAATTTCTTCTGCTTCTTCACTTTGCTGCTAGGCTGATACAAAGTGCAGAAAGCATCACCTCATTTTTCCCGGGGCCTGAGGAAATACTTCTTCCTATTAAAGACCATAAATAGCTTCCTAGTATTGTCCCACCAATGATGAACCCAGTCATTTCCTTCCTGGATATACAAAAATGTTCGTCCAGCCATGCCAGATTCCCCCTGTCTTGTTATTCACAGATTACGGGGACGTGCTACTGGGGAGGAGGAGGGGGGATTCAAAACAAAAATCTAGTCCAGATATATCAATAAAACTAAGCAGAATAAAGAATTGAAGTCTAGACTACTCAAAGACACCTAATCCAGTAAAATCCTTTTTTTATTGTAATGTGCCAGGCACTGTGGTTTTATTGTGCCTAATATATTTGTGTATATATACTTGCGAATCCTAGCTAACATTTCCAGACCATGTTCAGACCACCTACTGCAGCACCAAATGTAGATTTAGTCTATATTATTATATCTAATGTTAAAAAGCAATGAGCAATATAGACACAGATGGTGAGAGTCACGTCACAGATGGCGAGACGCACGTCACCTAGCTTATAAAGTTTCAGAGTTAGCATCCACATCTAAAGTAGGTAATCTAGACTCCCCTTACAGAGAGTGGACAGAAATAGGAATTTCTCAGTTGCAATTTGTCACAGCCTAAATTGCATGTTTAAAAAGGATTAGATGAATCATAGCCTGGAAACATCTATTGCTTTCCCTTAGTCATAAAAGGAATCAACATGATCAGTATACCCATCAATACTGCACATATTCAAACTTGGAAAAAAAGAATCTCAGCGGAAAGCTTGGAGCTGACACATCCCAGACAATCCACAGAGTGAAACAAAAGTTGCGTCCAGGTTATTGTTGTGTCTTGTCCTACTTTTCTTTGCTGACCTGATGAGTATAACGTGGCCCCTGGAAATGCTACCATTCCCTGGGACCTGGAGACTGTGTTAAGGGCTCAGGCCCCTTCCCTTTGTGCTAAATGTCAGCAGAGGGGTGAGACCCAGATGGATAATGCGACCATTCCAACTGTCAAAACTGGGTCACAGAGGACAAAACGTTAATTATAAGTTCATATGACTAACTTTTCTCTAAGAAGCAATCTTCTGAGTTGCTAACTTAAGTTGAAATGATGTGTTACGAGGAAAGTGACAGCATTTATCAGGCAAGGATCTTTAAGGGTACATCACTTGAAAATAACATAATGCATGGCTTTGAAGGCTTAATACTACATCCTTGGAAGTGCAGGGCAGTGGATCTGACTTACATGGATTTCAGCAGGATCTTTAATACATCACTATGCATAGGCAGGTGGTGGATGAGATCAGTGAAGGCAGGGAAAAGGACGAGGGGCTTCGTATGCAGAATTCCAAAGATGTAACATCTAACCAGTGCAAGTACACAGAAATCATTGCTGGTAAACGCAGCATAAAGATCTAGAAAAAGTGAGGGGCCTGTCATTATTTATCCATGATTTTCTTAGGCTTGATTCTGAATTGGTACAATTAATGGCAGCTCTTTGGAGAAAACAGGATTTGGTCAGGATATGCAGGATGAGACACTCAGTCTGGAGAAACTAAACCTTAAATGTACTAGTCGAAACAAAATATCAGATAATTGCAAATGGTACTTGCTAGTTGAGGAACAACAAGTCTATGAAGATACAGATTTCCAAGGTTTCAGAAAGCATATGACAATACACCAGCAGAAAGCAGACAACCAAGCCCTCAATTCAGTAAAAACCCTCAGTTTCTTTTAAAGGAACTGGTGAGGCTCTGAACAAGCAATATGATAACTACATCTCACTCAATATTTTTGTGTTACATATATACAGAAACATTAACAGCATCCGACACAGAGCCAGGACGCAATAACTAGCAGGCAATCATAGATGAATGGATAGAGGAAGAACAGGCTTGTGGCCTGAAACAGGAAAGGCTTCAAAAAGCTCAGGAGAATAAACATGTTGAATTTAAGAAGGAAACTGCTATGTGATTTCACTACCATTTCAGATACTCGAAGGGGAAGTGCAGCTCTTTAGAGTGACCCATCTGGTTTGCCTCTGGGAATTCACTTAAATATCAGTCCTTCTTTTCGTGGATCATCTCCAAAAAAAGTATGGGAAGCAAAGATCTGCTGTTTTTAAAGTTTATCTACTTCAACAGGAAAAAACAATGAGATGGTCTCTCATTTCCAGGGACATCCTGAAAGCAGGCAGCAAGCACTCACCTTACTGCACCAAATGGTCAACACATTAGAGAATCAAGAAGAAACATAAAAAAAAAGTTTCAGCACTCCTTTTGTTTTGGGACATTTCCTTTGTGCATCTTTCTGACTGGATATTTAACATTGTTCTGTATCAAGTGGCTGCATATTCTACTGTGTTAAAGGGCACTAAGCAGATCCTTCAGCTTTTGTAAATTTTAATGGCTGTTAGCATGGTGCTAATCTACCACAGCGCAAACATATGACTACGGACATGACTGATTTGCAGCCAGTGAGATGAGATACGAGTGGGCAGATTACATGTCAGTCTTCAGCACTTAGAGGAGTTGAGCTGTATGACACATGCTAAGAGATGCTGGCTGCCCTTCTGGGTTCTAGATTATGATACCACAAGAAAGAACAAGTGCCCCAGAACTAGAACTTGGTGCCACTGTAAATGCAATGTGTTGGACCTACATATGCAGAAAAGTAGGAGAAATAGTTAGGTGACTTATGTGCATATACGACTATTCTTTTACATGCATAAAGTGTGTAATTACATTCACTTCATTTGCACATTACATCCTAATTGACTATTGTATCACCAAACCTCACATATAAGATGATGAATTTTTGCCATATTTACAGACAAAATCTTATCCTCAAAGTTTTCAGTGACTTGAGGTCTTCTTATTTATTTCTTTTGACTTCAGATATTTCTGCACAGACAGGAATTACAGGAATTTCTGTTTGATACAGAACTATCAAGACTCAAGAGTTTTAAAAACATGAAAAATATTTATCGTAAGAAAAGGAAGAATCAAAGACATTTCAAAAGGCAAATTATAATTCAAGCTTTTTGCCAAGACAGTTTTTATTGTTATACTTAGATACGCAATAGCATAACTATATACAAAAAACTCTAACAGGTTCCTCTATGTAAAGGAATAATAAAGTATCTGCCCTGATGTCGACAAAGCAACCTTTTTCTAGTGAAGGCATCCACCAGGAGCAGTCTGGAGAAGTAATACCAAGATTCATCATTGACATTGCTGGTTTGGAAGCCTCCTTTCTGTCAAAATGCTCTCAGCGACAGTTCATCTGCATTGGTCTCCACCTTTTTCTTCATTGACTCCCAAGGATATATTCCCCTTCTGGTGAAATGCATATGTACAACTCAGACCTTTGAAGCCTACTGGCAAATCATCACCTGCACTGTATTACAAAGAGTTTTCCAAGAGGGTGGCATTTGGTTCCAGAGTCTGCAACCCCATCCTGGGACACGTGGCTCCGCTTTGATACAAGCTCCTTCCGAAAACTTCAGTGGAATTGCGCATCATATAATTCGAACTGAGTGAATTTAGTAACAGGTGCCCTCAGCTTTGAAAACAGATGCCTCATAAATAGCATCCAGACGTTAGAAAACCCAAGGACTCCTGAGGACTTCACAAAGCATAAAAGGAAGCAACATTAGTACATGGTTAGGAGGGATCTGGTGCCAAAAACCCCCCAGATATTAAAAGCAAACATCAAAAAGAAATAACAGTTGTTTTGAATAGTTGCTACAGTGTTAGGCATTGGGGAGCTGTAAAACTTCCTCAGCCATTCTTGTTGCTATCATTTTCCTACATTGTCACTAATACCCAAGCTACTGTAGTAATTTAATTTTACTTTATTGCACTGCTTTTCCTGTCCTTCTAATGAGATAAACATTTCTGACAGTGTTGAAACTTGAGGTGACAACAGTTTGCAAGACAGACCAGACACAGAGTATGAACTGCACAAGTTATAAACAAAAAGGAGGAGGGCAAAAATGAAAAAAAAAGTAAATTTTGCATTCCTTGGAGTCAGACCAGAGAAGAAGGACCCCAGTTCTCACTGCTGAGAGGTATTTGAGATAGTGGAGAGTTGGCTCGGTGCATGACCATCCATAAATTTTGGCTCCAAGACAAAACTGGCTTTCTGATTACATTAAAACAAAGGATGGCTGCCTTTGCGGTTCATGTACTTGAACCGTGCTCAGGAGGATGACCAGTTTGAACCTCATGGGTGACCTTTTACAGGGGACATAGAAAATGCCTACTTTGTGAGAGAAGGATGTGCCATGAAAAGCTAGTTTATTTAGTAGCGCTATGTCCAGGAGCAATACAGTTGTGGTCGTACAGAGCTTTGCCAGGGCTGCTTTCCTTTCTAGAAGAGCTCCACACAGTATTGGCACACCTGCCCTGCTTCCTGACACCCTGAACGACAGAGACAGACAGACCATCTCATTCAGAGGTAGCTTGGCTTACTTTATTGCATCCTTATTCTGGACACAATATTCATTGTCTCTCTTTGCTCCTCCCTTGCCTCCTTTGCCTGTTTCTAACAGAAAGGAGAATTTCTTTCCCACTTCTTTTTCTGGAGCTCTTCGCCATTTCATCTTTGTTCTGCAATATTACCTAATTTCCTATTGTTTACTACAATACTACATACTACAATACTTCAACTACTATTACTTTTTATCTTGCAGCTTTTACTAAATCATATGATTGCCTCCTACTTCCCACTTTCATGCACCAAACCATCCTTGACCCCTTTGCCATATGTTTTGTCAGTGTTAACATTTGTTGGTAACACCACACCCTTTTGAGAGCCTTTTGGGAAAGTAACAACAAACAGGTTATTTTTGGTACAGCACATTTTGTCACACCAGGGAAGAAGAGGATACATCGCAAGGACAAATGTGCCATGATTTCCAGGGGACACCAATCTGTTTAGAAGCCGTAACTGCAGGTGCGAGAGAGCTCGTGGCATCGCACTAACATCCGCAGCAGGATAGCAGAGAAAGCCTGTAGTGAATGACTCTACAGTGAGAAACTTTGATGACTTGGGCTCACGCTGAGAAAAGTAGTTGTGCAGAAGTCATGGAATAAAGTAGAAAACAATATATTCTCCTACTCGATTGTTCTCTCTGGGTAGTTTTTAAGTATTCTGAACCCCAGGTCAGAATCTCTTTTATTTCCAACTGAGCTCTACCATTTTACCTCAGCGGACAATTTGGCCCTCTCTCTTTGCACAGGGAAGAGTTATATTAAATTTAACACGTAATATCACTCTCAGTTACATAGTGATAAATCTGAAGTTACTCTACTCTTTTGAGCTCAAAGTAGCAAGCACAAATCCAATAGGTTTATTCCACTTCTACAGAGAGATAACAGAAAATAAGCCGTGCTTCAGGACATTAAGACCAAAAGTAACATACAGTAAAAGGACTAATCTTGGAAACAAATTATTGGGATTGTACAAATGCAAGAAATAAAAATCTCCATAGACAAGGAGAGAAGAGTTATGACACTCTGCCTGGAATTGCAATCTATTTTCTTCTCCCGGTAGAAGCTGTCCCGGACCTGATATGCCAGCTGTTGTCTCTGATATACGTCTCCTTCCTCCCCATATGCTTCATGTATATGCTTGCATATCGCTCTGCACTCAGTCAGCAGCTTTAAAATGTCACACTGATACCTTGCTTGGTGACACGCCCCACCCTCTGTGCTCATGACTTAATTTGTAGGTCTCAGTTCTACTTATATACACATACAGGCAGAACCAAGAAGGTGGTTTACACTGGATTTCTTGAGAAGTGCTACAACAGCGAATGCTGGAGTGAGCTAATACAGATGGTTTCATCGCCCTGTGGCCTCTAGGGTCACAAGAGACATCACGATCATGTTGTTGGATACTCTGACCTTTACAGGCCATAGATTTTCATTGGCTGATTCACAGATTAGTATCTTCAAGGCCACTCAGGCCACAGAATGATATTGAACTAATAACTTCTGTTTGACTCATAAATCTTCCAGCAAGGTGTCTGTAAGATTTCAAGAAATAGAATAATTCATACTTTTTCTCAGTACTTTGTTCCAAATCTTGATTGTTAAAATATTATGGGGTTTTTTCTCATTTGCATTGCTACAGAGTAAATGCACAATTGTTAATACTCATTAAACTTTACTCCACTAGATTAAAAACCCTTTTTAGTACCTGATTTTTCCTTCCCATGGAGATACTTGCGAGCAATAATCATATTGCCTCTTGATCTTCTTTCTGATAAGCTAAACGGATATATTTCTGCAGCAAGGCCTTGGCCTTGTATGACTTATAAACCCAATGTACTTGAAGATATCTATCTTCCGTACTTTGAAAATGGAAAAGAAAGAGCTGCTCCACAATGCTTCTTTTTGTTTTCCAAACTGTTGACAGGACCACAGAAGTTAGCTCAAGCCACCACAGTTCCCAGAAGAGGTGAGGTCAGTCGTTGGTTGTTCATCTCAGACTTTTCACAAAGATCTGCAGCTGATGAGATTTTTTTTAGATGTGAAGTCACCCATGTAGTTTCAAGCAGTCAAATGACTTTCCCACAGAATTCAGACTGTCTATGCAAGGGGGTAAAAGTCCCTGTACAGTCAATGGAGGAAAATTAAATGACACCAAAAAGCAACCTAGCATGTCTAAGAGAGGTACTTCTCCTGTGCTTCAACAGGTAACGTCCATTTCTCCGTGGGGTGGTCAGACCCTCTCACACTGAATCAGTTCACACATGGACCTCACATCATAGAAATGGTGAGGCACAGGGGAAGTCCAAATGTGAATTCAAATAAGTCCTGTATAGCAAACGTTCTGCATTCATAATGACAAATGCACTATTCAAAACAGACGCCTGAGAGTGGAAAAGCAAGGAAGAACCTAAATCGTTTAGTGGTCAAAGTGCCTACACAGAAACTCAGAGTGCTCCTAGGGGCTTTTCTTCATGGGAACATGAAATCAGGGATCTCACTTGTCCACAATGAGCTCTAACCACAGCACTATATCATGACCCCAGTAGAAGATATCTATGCAGTGCCGAGAGGTAAAAAAAAGTCAAGGGTTATCAGTGTCTATCTGTGGCAAAGACATCAGTTAAGAGTAAAGTGGACATGCAATGACTTCTCATTGTGCTTGCATACATTTTACAAGGAGACACTATGTTGATATAATTTTTAGTCTGACAGATTTGTCCACATTTTTACTTTCGGAATGTAAATGACATAAGATTTTTACCTGGTCTAGGTTAAACCAATGTGACTTCTAAATGGAGAAAAGCCCTTCATATCTCAATATGATGGTGTGTTTCTCTTTCTAAGTAATATTTGCAGGGCAGGATGCTTTTAAATCTTTTTTTTCTCAGTGATCAAAAAACTCAAAATTTCCAACCTTTTCTGTCAGTACATTGTCGGTGATCTTCTGTTCCTCTAAGGAATCCAAATAATTTTTAGCTCTCTGCCAGCAAACTGCAATTTTACGATATGAGCTCACTAGCAGAGTACGGAGAATTGCTAGAAACATTCTGTCTGCCTTCTGCTATTAGGATAAAACCATGAATAGAATTACTGAGTCTCCCCACATACCTTCCAAAACTTGAAAGACAGTGACCTTACACAGTTAAAAAGCTGGCTATAAACATAAATACCATGATTTTTTGGTGTGGTGGAATTAATGTTTAGATATTGCCCATGGCCATTTAATTTGCCACTGAATTCACTAGTAAGTCAATGCTGACTTTAATGGACAATATATAAATGTTAACTGATATGACAACAACAGAGTTAGATTGCTCATATACATGCACAGCTAATTTGTTGTGAGATACAGCTAACTAGTTGCAGCTGTTACTACACTCCATGTCTGGGCTGGACTGACAGCATGGTAGTTGTGCCAGATCGCCAGTGATTTAAGAGAAGTTAGATGGGAAGGTTAAGAGGTCAGGGCTAGTGGCAAAAGAAGTATATGGTAACACAAAAGAAAAACAATAACAGTGTTTGGTGGAGGTCTTTCTGACTTTTTTTCAGGTGAATCGCACATTTTGAATACCTGAGGAGAACAAAACATCATCCTCAATAACCACCGTAAACTACAATGGCTTTACACAACACCCTTAACAACATGCTTTAACTATTGGTAAGCCCCAAATTGGTCAGGCAGTTGGACTAGATGATCATTGTAGGTCCCTTCCAACTGAAATATTCTGGTCTAGTCTAGTCTAGTCTAGTCTATTTATTCTTTGGAGTCCTCAGCGTGAAGGATATGGACCTGTTGGAGCTGGTACAGAGGAGGGCCACGAAGATGATCAGTGGGCTGGAGCACCTCTCCTATGAAGACAGGCTGAGAGAGTTGGCGTTGTTCAGCCTGGAGAAGAGAAAGCTCCAAGGAGACCTTATAGCACCTTTCCAGTATCTGAAGGGGACCTACAAGAAAGCTGGAGAGGGACTTTTTCCAAGGGCACGTAGTGATAGGATGAGGGGTAATGGCTTCAAACTGGAAGAGGGTAGATTTAGACTAGATATTAGGAAGAAATTTTTCACTCTGAGAGTGGTGAGGCACTGGAACAAGTTGCCCAGGGAAGTTGTGGGTGCCCCATCCCTGGAAGTGTTCAAGACCAGGTTGGATGGGGCTTTGAGCAACCTGGTTTAGTGGGAGGCGTCCCTGCCCATGGCAAGGGGGTTGGAAGTAGGTTATCTTTAAGGTCCCTTCCAACCTAAACCATTCTATGATTCTATGATTCTATCCTATCCTATCCTATCCTATCCTATCCTATCCTATCCTATCCTATCCTATCCTATCCTATCCTATCCTATCCTACCCATAGACAGTATCTGGGTACTCTATTCAGTGAGATCAGATACCAGCAAGACACTACTGTTGTATATTTTATTTTATGTTTTAGCTGAGATATTTAAGCTAGATCACATACATTGGTACTAGTTGTCGTGGTTTGGGCCAGATTGGCCCAATCCGATGGAACGACAGATGGTCCAGATCCCCTAGATATCTTTAAGCACTTCTTTCTCTTCTTTATTTCAGCACCTACAAAAAGTACACGGCAATATTTGTACACATATCAAATGTGTGATCTCATAGCCCCAAGATTAATTATTTTTGGCCATTAGGTACAGCGAAATTCCAAAATTTTGAAGGTACTACAGAAAAAAATATTATTTAATGGTAGCTGGTGAAATTCAATTTCATAGGGGTTATTCCCAGTTCTAAACTTGAAAGATATTCTTATATCCAATATATGACAGACAGAGGGATAACTTATTAAGTATTTGCAATTACTTTTCTTTAGTAGAAGTTACCCACTTCATTTGAAAAAGTTCTAGTCTTTTATTAGAACTTGTATACCTCCATCTCACTATCAAAAAGCATATCTAAAGTTGTGTTCTAAATATTTACTAACACAGTACTAATACAATATTGCTGAGTAAATTTCTGAACGCATTAAAGCTGAGAGCAACCATTCTCACTGATGCGAATATTAACAAGGACTATAATGACTAGAAAACCATACATGTTTTCAGAGAAAGGTCAGGATTTGAATTAATGTTAAAAAAGAATTAACCAACAGTAAAAGAAACAAAATAAGTCAAAATTTATTTGGCTGTAATTACTGTACTTTTCAAGCAATTAAGTCTTTTATGGCATTACTTATAATATGCAATAACATCACTTTATTTAAGGACATTTCAGAGGATATCTGACAATTGGTTTTTGACATTAAAAAAAGAAAACAACAGAAGATGATGGCAGATGAAATTTCAAATGATGGAATATTGATACAGACTGTTGATTAACACAAAGTGTTCATTCATTCTACGTGGTTCATATAGTCAGTTACACTTACTAAATGAGGATTTGATTGCCTGCTATTCCAAAGTATACCAGCACTTTTACATGGTAAAGGCAAGGACTCTCTCCATTTGTATGTGCTAAGTACAAGAGGGATAGCCTCTGTCAGGAGCATGAAATGATATCAGAACACAAACAGCAAATTTACATATTCCTAGAAATGCTGCAATATCCTTTAAGTCTGGATCTCAGGAAAGAAGGGTGTCGGTCCTTTCCTTAGTGGAGAGACCAAATTATTGGACGTGATGTAGTCCATCACACCTAATTTTAGCTATAGCATGAATCACCTTCTGGAAACCTCTGTCTCCTCCTTTGACTCCAGAGGGAATGGAGAAGACTCGAATAGATTATGTGACTAATACCTCAGTCACTGAAGTTATATAAAATAACACTAACCCCTTATCTTTAAAAAGCTTATTCAACAGACTGCCTCATCGTAGAGTCTGAGCATATTTAGGAAATTTAATTTGGGTGATGTGGTAGAGGAAGTGTCCGTATATATATATTTATAGGAAGCCTTCAGTAATCAGAAAAATCTTTAAGTATGCTTTAAACTTGGAAAGAGACCCAAGCATGTGTTTAAAATTATGAGCATGCTTTGTGTTTTCTGAATTCAAGGTAGCCATAAGGACATTCTTCAATGCTTTCCTAATACGAGTTAGAGCTCCCAGAGACAAATCAGAACCATAGCACCAGTGCAGCACCAGTGCTACACGGAATTTCTCCATTTCAATGTCTGAAAAAAATGGACAAGATCCAGTGTTCCAAGAGATTCCTGAACTTAGATCTTTCCCAAAACTTCCAGATCTGAGCCAATTCTATTCCTGAACTCTCCCTGTCAAATCTAGATCTCCTTTCAGTCTGACTTCACAAGCTAAAATTCATATTAATATACTTGGTACAGAAAAGATATGTTTAGATTATTCAGATATTTTTCCTGTAGTTATGTTTATTGTCCCGACTTATAACTTCCCGGGTAGCTCTTTGAATTAATAAGGAAGAAAATTATTTCTAAATAAAGCATTGCAGATTTCACAGTGAAGTATCAGCAGACTTTACTTGCAGATCACTACAAGAAAGGAGTAATCTCTGCATACTCTCTTTCAGCATCTCGTCTTGTCCTTGCAATTTAATGCCCACTGTGTCCAACAGGAGCCCAGGGACGATAAAAAGTAGATCTGAGGGAGTGTTGCAGAATTGACAGCCGAAATTTTCAACTGCATTCATACATGTCACTTAAATAAGTTCCAGGGAAGTCTGTGACATTGTATCCAGAGTGAAACATTTGGACTCTGCATTAAAAGAAAACAAAACTCATTATATGATTTAGTCAGCAAAAGCATTCATTGTATGTCCCAGTGCCTGATTAGTTGTGAGCTGTTGCAGTTGGGCTTGTTGCCATTCCAGCATGTGCAGTTTGAGAATTTTTTGCTTTGTTTTGGTTGTGCAGCTGTATATTCTTCTCCTGCTGAACGTCAAAAAACTTGAAGTAGTGCCAATCAGATAGAGCCGAATTGCCTTTGCTGCAGCAGAAAAAATGATCAGTGTGCAATTTATTATTAGAATAGACCATTCTAAATTTTTACTCCCACCACAGCAGACAGCCATATCCATTTTTGTATAAGAACTTACTTAGCACAAATAAAAGGAACAGCAGATTAGCTGGTTTTAAGACCGTATCTTGTTTTAACTGGACTCACGAGGGAGTGGACCTCAAGGACAGCCACATCCAGTGCATTTAGTTGCACTTGGGGAACTCTTTGTCTCCCACCCCTGTACAAAGCTTGTAAAATGAATTTATTATCAGTGGCTTAGGTACGTTACTTCACTGAGATGAATATTTTACTGTTTGAGAGAACTGCAAACTATCCATTAAGCAGGGGTGGGTGAATTTCCTTTAAAAATAAAAGGAAAAATAAGGCACTCACTTGTGTCTCACTAAAAGACAATGAGGAATCATATGTCTAATGCTTGGGTTTGGCTTTGAGAGTCCTCCCTGGAGCTCTGGTTTTACAGTCACTTTCTCCTCTGCTTAATTCCTGTGAATAGTCTTTTGAAAGCAACAGGAGGAACTGCCTCAGGTTGTTAGTAAATCCAGTCACACGACTACACTGGGAAGACACACGTGTTCATATGGCAGGGGTCAAAAAACATATTGTTTTCCTTAGAGTACACCACCAGTGAGCAGATAAGACAAATTATTTCTACTTAGCTGTAAGTTTACACCAGGATTTTAACAAGGGCTCTCTGTATTCCTATGCCTACTGATTTAGGAATTGTTTAAAATAAGATTTAAAACAAAACAAAACAAAACAAACAAACAAATGAAAACAAACGATCAACCAAAAAATCCCAAAACCCAATACTACCAGCATAAAAGCATTCACTGCTTTGGGAGCTCCCAAACTTCATCTTTGTCGTCCTAAGGGATGCCCGGATTGCAGGATATGGTAACCACTTGCCACTTTGGGAATGGTCTCCAAGAACCTAAGGATTTTCAAACACTACAGCCAGGGATCAGAGGAGAACACGCCCTGAAGGAGCTTGGGAGGACCCAGATCTGTGCTAACTGCTCGTAAGCCCTTTCTTCCTGCTGCAGTGCTGAGTTGTTGGTGTGATTCTAATGAACTCCATTAGGATTGCTGACTTAATTAATCACTTAACAAAGGAAAAAACTTGACTAAGGCAGTAAACACAAACATCTTCATAATTGCTCAGACAAGGTGCAGAATGAAAGAAAAAAGTATGCGAGTTTAAGGTTGTTTTAAAATAAAAACAACTAAAATCACATGACTCATGAGAAAAATGAAGTTCAAGCCTCCCTTGGGCTAGGAATTTTGTGGAGTTATTTTTAAAGCAGTGATAGGAGCACTGCTAAGCGACAGGGTCTCGGGGTCACCACACGTCCTCATGGTGTCCTAGTTTCATTCAATGTAACTATGCCCTCATCACATGCCAGCTTTGTGCTCAGATAGTGGGTTGAAACACTAAACTGCACTGAAGTATCTCGGATTTTATAATTGATCCAAGGCTATGGAAAACAGTCTGATAACCAAAGTGAAAACTGTTATAACATCAATATGATGAGGAAGATATCCAGCACAGTTATTATAAAGTGTGCTTGTAAAAATTACGAGGACAACCTTAATTTGGTAGGATAAGTACCTTTGAGTTAATTTAGCCTTCAATCCTGCATAGAGACTGCCAGCTGTGGCTTGACCACAGGTACAGAAGAGAAGAGGAGGAAAAGCTTTTTGCTCTTGCACTCACAGAAGAAAGTAGTCTTAATCTGTTGCCTTTTTCTCCAGAGAGGATAGCACATGCAAGCTAAAAATGAGAGCAAATACCTCAGTGTTATTATATTTCAGGAAATATCTGCCAATCTGACTGTGTCTGTTTGGCTCTGTGTTGCTGCAACGTGGGAAGCAGACTCAGGAACGGATTTAAAGCACATACACTTATCCAACACCTTTGTTGGACATAACCCAGCTACCTCTTTGGTCAAAGCATTCATACTGTGATTAGAAAGATCTCAACTTTGGATGTGCCTGATCCATCCAGACTAGAAAGGGTAGAAAAGAGGTTGAAGCCCTTGCTAAAGTGCAAGAAAGCTTAGGATCCAACCTCCCAGAGAGCTCAGGCTGAGATAAGCCCATAGTTCATGTTACACAAGGACAGTCCAGGTGATAGACAAGCAGCCTTTGAGAGGATTTTGACCTGCAGTTAACTAGCAGTGACAGCATAATTTAACACTTGGGTAACAAAACACGCTAGGCTCCACAGGCACCAGGACTCCTGACTTGCAATTTTCCAGCTATTTTGGAGTTATGCAGCAACCTAGAAAAAAACAACCGTTTGAAATCATGCTACAGATAATACAGTTCCAATTAGGTAAACAATAATGACGGTTTTCAGTCAAACTGAAGGTCTAACTACACCAGATCCCCTAGGAACAATAACTTCCAATGTTTAATTCTGTTTTATGTAAGCAAGTCTTCCTCGTTGTTTTAAAGTTCAGCATGATTAACTTTATTTATCTTTTAGTTCTTTTGTTATAAGAAATCTATGTACCAAAGCCTGCTCTCAGATTTCTTGAACTCAGCAAGAGCCGATAGTATGATTCACCCCCTCCACGTTTACCTAGCTTATGTTACCACTGCCCCAAACATGCACTATCAAACAGCATGTCAACATCCTGTTGACTGGTCGAGAGTACGAGCAGATGACGTGCTTTTTAGCAGTGTTGAGTATTAGATTGGAGAGGCGGCAGGAGTCAGTGGTTCTAAGGCATTCTGTCTGGTCTTTGGACATGACAACATTCCAGGTAGTCCCAGAGAATCTGCAACACTTTATCCACTGAGTTCTTGACCTTACCCATTTTCCCTCCATGGTGTCATTAAATGAACTACAGTTCATGGAAAGCCAAACACAGGGCTGTAGAGAAGATGTAGAATCTTCTTATATTTCCATTTCACAGAGTGACGGCATGTTTTCAGAAGCATTTGCAGTGTAGTGACACTGGAGGCTCCCCTGAGAACACAGATACTTTACAGACACAAATGGGAAAGAACTTGCCCCAAATAAATTAACAGTCTAAGTAGGGACGCTTTAAACACAAACAGACACACTACATCCTTTAACTGCAAATAGTTCTGAGATAAGGCAAAGCAGGGGGTACGCTGTGTTCCAGGGATAGGAATATATCCCAAAGGTTCAAGTAGAAGTCAGAAGTGCGGTAAAAATAAAGACATGTGCCTGAGATACAAAGTAGGAAGGAAGTTGATCTCTTATCTCCAGAGTAAATCCTTCTCTTTTGGTCTTATGTGAGGGTCAAGAACTTATTCAGTAACAATTACTGTTATGACTGCAGACAGAAAATTCCTGCTCTGTGCCTCAAGGATTTCACAAGCTAGTTGCACTTACAGTCACTGGCCGCATATGCACCACATAAAATATGAATTATACTAGCATCATAGTCCATCCTGGGTAATAAGACTACTTTGATTGCTTTTGCATGATCACAAAGGTTTCACTCTTCATGACATTACACCAGACCTGAGTTGGCCCACACAAGGGATGGGTAGTCTATGGCCAGTAATCCCCACTTTCTTAGCACAAAAATAAATGGGAAACAGGAAGGAAACAAGAGGACTGAAGTCAGGGGGGAAACCCTACCACACAAATTAACAAATAAATAGACTATTATTCCTTCCTGAGATGGAGAGGAAGATAATCAGTAGAAAATGGCATTTCACAGGGTGTTCAGAGCCAAATGCTTTCCTGAAGTATCTCTCATATGAAGTACCCCTCTTTCAGGGTTCAGCCTAGCTTCTGCTGCATCATAGCTATATCTCTCCTTGACTTGCAGAAAGTCTTCAAAATTTGGGATCCATCCCAACCACACATAGCTCACCAGCCTGGCATATTTAAGACAGCCTGAAGTGTGTAGCCAGCACAGGAGAAGAGAAAGCCAACACCATCTCTCATGCCAGCTGGCCAGGTGACCATGGCATGCGGCCTGGTAGGACACACCGCTGGTTCACGGAAATGTGGCCATGAGTACAGGCATGAGGCCCACCTTGAACTTAGAACCAGGCAAGAACCGCTTCAGCCACTGCTACACACTCTCCTCAGAGGTCCAGGTGGTGGATCCAAACATCCTCTGTGATGCTGGGAGGCTGCACAGGGTGGACAATGAAGGACATTACTGAGAGTTTTCCACTCAGCCTCTTTCAATCTTGCCACAGTTTTTACAGGCTGAGATTACAGATTTTGCATTAAGTTTTGTCATAAAAATCCAGTGAAGACAGAGATTTCTAGTCTGATGTCCTATTGTTGTCAGGCATAACTTCCTGAAGAGAGACTTTTTCCTTTGGCTTATTTATTTATTTTCCTTCGAGTGCAGCCAAAACCCTCTCTTCCTGTTGGGAGCAACAGCTGCAGCACGCGGCATCAGCTTGCCAAGCCTGAACGACTGTGAAATATCATTTATCTTGGAGCAAGATAGTATCAAAGAGAGCAACCATGTGGGCCTGACTATGAATTCATTACATAGCTGTGCTTAGGAGGAGTAGGATAAGTTGCAGTATCAGAGGCAAAAGAGGTCCCACTTCTGAGCTAACTCTTGGACCTGAAAGGGCTGTCACATCTCAAAGCACTACTGAGACAAAAAGAGAATTTTCGTTTTCTTTACTCAGAGAAACACTCTGAGCTTTCAAACGATGGAGATACAAAAGTATTCAGCAGGGCAGGAAACTGATATTTCTTCTGTAGGTTAATGGGAACACGGTGGCCCCAGAAGATTAAGTAATTGGCTGTTGAAAGCCACACAGCTGACACACATTTCCCAGCATACCTGTGTTATCCCACAGATCCAGTGGATCCTATATGAACGTCACAGCCCTTAGATAAAAAATGCTTTTAGCTACCCTTCTGTTATCTTCACCCTTTTGCCTTTTTGGGGGGCTTTTTTGTGAGAAGCAACTGCTGTGTTTAAAGTTGAGCAGAGCATTCAGACAAGCTGGAAATTAACCATTAACCACATATTTTCCCCCCCACCACTCCACTCCCATCTTTTGCTCTGGGTTCTTTTGGTGCCTCCTGTCCCCCAGGGGCAGTCAGCTGAGGGTCGGGGCAGGCAGAAAGCACTGGGATGCTCTTTGTTTGCGACCCAGTCTCAGGCTCCTCCGGAAGCATGCTGGGCTGTGTGGAGCTGTGGCACCCGCTTCCCCTTTCAACATCACATATTTCCCATTAATGGTGAGTGGGAAAGGTCAGGGAGTGTCTCTTTAACGGCCTGCTTGAGGGCAAGCAACAGCCTTGGGAAATGGCTCTCTGATTTCCTGGGAATCCCAGTCTATTCATTTACAAAAGAAAGCAGTCCTAAGAAAAGTGAAGAAATCAAGGTGTTAAAGGGGCCTTTCCCATGTGGGCTTGGTCCTGCCAGAATCCTCTTATGTAAACTTGGATATAACTCTCCCAGTGATTTTGATGGTAGAAGAGTAGCCTTAATAAGAACAAAGAAGACAGATGCAGGAAGTGTTGCACAGATGCAAAGGGGTGAAGCACTGGGAGTTAAGCGAGCTCTGTTTAGGGCAGCCCACTTGGGTGCATGTATGCCATTTTGAGTAGTCTGCCACCAAACTCCCAGACCACTGGCACTAACATAATGAAGGCACCAATATCTTCCATCCTTTGCAGACGACACCAAGTTAGGCAGGAGTGTTGACCTGCTTGAGGGTAGGAAGGCCCTACAGAGGGATCTGGACAGGCTGGATCGATGGGCCGAGGCCAATGGTATGAGGTTCAACAAGGCCAAGTGCCAGATCCTGCACTTGGGTCACAACAACCCCATGCAGCGCTACAGGCTTGGGGAAGAGTGGCTGGAAAGCTGCCAGGCAGAAAAGCACCTGGGGGTGCTGGTCAACAGCTGGCTGACTATGAGCCAGCAGTGTGCCCAGGTGGCCAAGAAGGCCAATAGCATCCTGCCTTGTATCAGGAATAGTGTGGCCAGCAGGACTAGGGAAGTGATCGTTCCCCTGTACTCAGCACTGGTGAGGCCCCAACTCGAGTGCTGTGTTCAGTTTTGGGCCCCTCACTACAAGAAAGACATTGAGGTGCTGGAGCATGTCCAGAGAAGGGCAACAAAGCTGGTGAGGGGTCTAGAGCACAAGTCTTATGAGGAGCAGTTGAGGGAACTGGAGTTGTTTAGCCTGGAGAAGAGGAGGCTCAGGGGAGACCTTATGGCTCTCTACAACTACCTGAGAGGTGGTTGTAGAGAGGTGGGGGTTGATCTCTTCTGCCAAGTAACAAGCAATAGGACAAGAGGAAATGGCCCCCATTTGCACCAGGGGAGGTTTAGATTGGATATTAGGAAAAATTTTTTCACGGAAAGGTTTATCAAGCATTGGAACAGGCTGCCGAGGGAAGTGATGGCATCACCATTCCTGGAGGTATTTAAAAGACGAGTAGATGTGGTGCTGAGGGACGTGGTTTAGTGGTGTTTTTGGCAGTGTTATGTTTATGGTTGAACTCAATGATCTTAAAAGTCTCTTCCAACTTGGGTGATTCTGTGATTCTATCCTTCAATTCAGCTGCAGTCACTGAGAAGTCTTTTCTCGACTTTCAGCAGTTCTGAAATTTCTCAGGAATCAGGATGATGAAAGATTTAAACGTAATATCTTTGCATGACAACAATTCTCATGCCCCAGGACAGAAAGCCCCAATTTTATCTGTCACATTGTGCTTCAAATATAGAAGAAGAAGTAATAGATAACATGACCATCAGTATTTTCATAGAGAAGCTTTCTGGTGTAAGTCAATGTTGGGCTACAGAGTTGAAGCCAGTGGAGCAACGTCAGGAGTTTTTGCTATTATTTTTCCCTCTTTGTTTTGCGCCTTGCTTTGCTCTGTCTATCACTAAATGTTCCAGGGCTCTCTACTATGAGCCCAGAGTGTGGAAAATGCTGACCAAAGACATTTACTGTATCCGTGCTCACAAACAAGCGGTTATTTATCATTGGCATGTAAATAAGTCACTGTTCTTTCCACCCTATAGCTGTTAAATAAATACTGTGAACCAAGTTCACAGCATTGATTTCTTGTAGGAGGTCACTGAGATGATTTCACAGAAATATCCTGCGACAGTTTTGCAAAACAGGATGAGTCTCAGCCTGAATTTCATGACTGGTTTTTTCCACTTCCATTCCGATGGTTACTGTGTTGTTGCTGTCACAGGCAGGCGGTTAATTCATCCTGACTCACAGAGACCAGGAAAATGAAAACTTTGTTCACTCTTCTTAGTGTCTAAGGCATATGTGTTATAAACTACTTGTATTTCGGTATGACCTAGAAGTCCTAGCCCACGTCAAACGCAGCGTGTATGCACGCTTACAACCACTACATACCACTGATTGCAGTATAGCATGCAGATAGCCAAACAGATAGCTTTAAATAGCAGCAATATAAACAAGGGAGCTGGTAGGCTAGTCCAGGCTGAAAAACTTGCTGCAGAGTATGAGTAAATTAACCCATGGAGACCAATAAATATATCCTATTTACAAACAATGCCTGCCTGCAGATTAAATTAAAAATACCAAGACTGGGAGGAAATCAGTTGTATCATCTTTATTCCACAGACGACAAACTGAGGCGGAGATAAAACACTTTGCCCAAGGTGCCATAAGAAGCCTGTGTCAGAGCCAGGACTGGAGTTACCTGTGCCTCAGCCTGTGCTGCAGCCACAGGTTCCTCCTTGTTCTGAGCACAGTGTAGATTCATGCTATACACTGGCGTAACTACTCTGACCCAGTAAATGTCATTCTCAATTTTCACCCATTACAAGGACAGAATCAGTTAGACCGTGAGTGCTAAGGATGCTGCTGGGCAATGAAAATTGAAAGCCCTACTTTTGATCTCACTCACTGGTGACAGGCATTTTAGGACGGGAGTCAGCAACAAGTTTTGTGCTTAAAAGAAGTAATATCAACAGTGGTGGGCAGGCGTTTAGGAAGCGAATCTAATAGGTGCATCTAGATTTGGCTAAGAATGAAAAGAGCATTTTCTTTCCACTGGTTGCTGGCTAGTAAAAGCAAAGGGGTGGAATACATCCAACTTGCAAAACTTGCATACAGTTACTCCTATCTGCAAATGGGTGCCCCTCCCCGCTCATGTGAGCTACACAGGCAAAAGAGAATGACACATGTGCTGTTTCCTTTTCCAGTTGTAAAGGGGTCAGGAGCCAGGCAAGGAGAGCCCGAACAAGAGGAGCATTTTCCTGGGCTCTTCCAGCTGTTCTGTTCAATCCCGCCGTCGGTTCTGAGCAGGGAAGAGAGACTGTCAACACAAATAAGGCATTTTTCAAAGGCATAAATTATGAGTTACCAAAACAATGCGACATCTCAACCACGTGAGTACCCTTATACCCCCCCTCCTTACAATAAGAGTGGATTTACCAGTCTGCCGTTTAAGGAAAAGATTGTCTAATGCATTTCATATGGAGGGGGGGAAAAAAAAACAAGGGAAAAAAAAAAGAAAAAGAATGCCTGAGACTAACCCTGAAGAAAAAAAGTTGTGATGAAACTGTTTTCCTTTTTTATTCTTTGTGTTTGTGTGCGCGCGTGTGTGTGAAGAACTGAAATGGGCTCTGCAAACTCCGGCTCCTGAGTAGGACCGAGCAAAGTTAGTAACGTTTCCGCCTAAACGCTGGGTTAGAAAAGTTTCATTTGAATGTTTTTCCCTCCCCCCGCCTCCAGGAATGAAAATATAGAGCATTTCGAAAGCATACTGACACTTTTCTGATGTATTAATGGTGCTGCCCAACTTGTGTTTAGAGTCTCAAGCTGTCTGTGTGTAATATGAGATGCAAGCCACAAACTGACAGTCTATATTTAAAGCCACAATGTGTTTCTGCTCCTGGAAATTTAGAAACGTGGGCTTAAGGACAAGGAAATTAGTTTTGCAGCAAGAGAGGGTACAGAAGGGCAAGTCCTCTGCTGGCGTAACTCTGCATATTTCAGTAAATTTGAAAAGAAAGAATTTGTCCCAAACAGTCAAGCGAGCACAGAAGCGTAGCTGTAGCATGGTAGCGTTCATTTTGGGAGAGTATTAAAAAGAAAGCAGAAGGGAAGGGGTGAATTCTGATTTGATAAGCTGAGAAAAGTCAATGGGAAAACTCTGAGTTTTGGGCGCTGCAACAGCAGCTCCATATCTCTTTTACAGCTTTAGTATAATCTTTCCTGTTTTAATTCAAGACAGTAGTTTTGTATTACTTTTAATAAACAAACTGCCAATAGCAGAATTGTTTATCATACCATGGTATCAGTAATGAAGGCAGAAAGTACAGACGGCACTGCTGGGAGCTGCCTGTGATTCAGGGATTGATCCAGAGATTGCTGTAAGAATATTTGGTCTGTATGGATGTTGACATTGACGGTGTTTCCCAAGCTCTGAATGAGGCAGGCTGATCCAGCAGAAAAGGCATAGTAAGCAGCATCTCTGGAATTCTGACCAGAAATTTCTATTTATCCTTTAGTCCTTTTTGGAATTTCTAACCAACAAGTAAGATTAGATGCTAGCTTTACATTATATTCTATTTTATTCAGCAGTTTAGAATTTTCTAGTTTGTTTTCTATTGTTTCTATTACAGCTTGTTTCCCATTATTGATCAGAATGAAACATGCAGCCTAATTCAGGATTCTGAAAGTTTGGGGTTGGAAAAGCTTGAGTAAATTACTGCCATTGGTGGTCTCCAAGCGTGTGCAGGAAGGTGGTAGTGACTCACTGAGGTGCGTTTTGTTCATTGTGCAATATCAACAAGGGTCCAGACCCAACCTCGTATCTTTAGTGACAGGCTTGGCCAGGTGCCAAGTCCTGGAGCAGCTCTGCAGTCCTGAATACATTACAAATCACTTCTCCGACAGACCCAGGTTGTCAGGGGACCCCACAGAAGGCCCGAGGGTGGATCTGGATGAGGAGTTAGTACCCCGTGGTGCCTTTTGTCTGTTCATAATGAAAAAAGGCTGATGCATCAGGTTCTCTTGTTTTTTCCAAAATCAAGGCAGGAATTCTGAGCTTGAATCATTTTAAGATCATATGATTGCCAGTGAAAATAAATTACTTGCAATCTAGCTGGAAGTAGTATTCTGACTGAAAAACAGTGACTATCTATTCTTCATTTGCCCTCATAATTTCCCTTACTGACTCAGATAGGATGTTCCTGTATTTTGTTTCAGTCTGTCTCTCTTTAGTTTCTTTTTCAAATTACATGGATCAAATTTACAGATTAAGAACAAAATTAAATTAGGGCAAAGTCTGATAGTACTGTATTTCTGTATAATGCAAGTTTGGTGCATTGTTTTTATAATGGTTGAGGTTTTGGGGGTAGGTCTTGAGGAAAAGGGTCTTATTTCTTAGTAAAATTCCAGAAATTTTTGCAAGAAGCAAGATATTGAAAGATCAGTGTATTGACAGGCACTGCACAGCATGGGCAGCAGATGCTTGCCAGAGAGGCAGAGTAATTGGGAAAACAAATTTGCTTCATACCCATAGTGAAGATCTTTGAAATGGGTGTGAAAATGCATAAAGAAGTAGCAAAACCCTTTGACTATACTGAACATATTAGTGCTTTGCTGAGTACCTGCAGGTGAGACCACAGAACAGCTGCCTACCGATGTAAACTGAACAGTGTTGTTACCTAATTGCTCATGTTCTTTGCTTATCTCCTTGTATTCACTTGCGGCTGATAAGGAATTTTTATTCATTCTATAAATACAGTATGATCCTGGCAATCCAGGTGGGAGCAGACTACTGTTTCAGAGTTAAAATACTCAACTTTGAACTCTGCAAATGTATTCTGCCTCTGTACGGGGATGCCACACCAGCTCACCTCAAGCACTTCCTGTCCCTAGCTCAGATATCCCATCGCTCCCAGTGGGCCCTGTATACTCAGCAGAGAGGCAAGGGAGCCAATAATTCAGCCTGCTAATGTTAGGCAGTATGTGTATATTTACTCCATCGTTCATTGTTAATGGACATTTGTGTGTGGCTGGAATAAAATGGAATACCTAAGTAAGGAAGTCTGCTCCCGAAGCCAAAAATGGAGTTGGGCTTCAATTTCTTTGGCTGGAACTCAATACAATATTGTGCTGTGACTATAATTCCAGTTTCTTTTTTCTCCTTCTTCTGATATAAAAGGGATCACGCCTGACAGCGAGAATGTAAACTTCCTGATTTTTAAATGCATCGTTTTTAAATGTGTTTGCTTCCTCCCACCTCTGCTCAGATGTACAGGCAGTAGCAGTCTGAGGAATTCCACACGTTTGGCAATCTCTTTTCAGTCTGCAGCTTTAACCCTCTTCCTTTTAGACTGCAGTGACCCATTTCCAAGGCAATGGGACAGCTCAAATGAGGTGAAGGACTCACGCAAATAAACGTCACCAGGTCGAAGGTTCAGTCTAGGGAGGCAGTGATCTATGCAAAGCCATCTTTGGGGGTCAAAGGTGTTCATCCCCCTGGAGAAGGTGCTCTGCACCTTCCAGGATTTAATCTGTACGCGGCATGCTGGGAATGTTTTATTTGTGGCCTCTTATACTCAAAATGCCAGCTGTCAAAGGAATCAGTGGTTAAGGAGAGCATTTTGTGGAGGCTGCTCTTCTTCATCACCTACCAGGAGATAAGGTCTTCCTTCTGGGTGGGTAGGGAAGTAGTGCAGTCTGTGCTATGTAGAGGAATTGGCCCGAAAGGAAAGCTGGAGGGAAGACGGGACCTCAGGCCATGCCCCAGCTGCAGGGAGAGGGAGAGGGTCAGGAACAGAATGAAGCAAAGTAAGCCTTGTGAGCTGTGTGCTTTCCATCTGCATTGCCAGCTGTAGCTCAGCAGTAGCCCAGGTGCAAGCCCTCCCTTGCCCTGCTCCGGGGGAGCAGACCCCTGGTGCTGCCTCTGTCCAGGGAGCAGGAGGTCTCAGCTCCACCGTGACCAGCTTCTCCACCTGCCGCAATGACAGCTAGGGCTTCTGGCGAAAAGAGTCAAGTATGTGTGGGCTGTCCCCTCCGGGGAGGTTGAGAGCTTGGCAAAGGTGGCCCCCGATGAAGGCAAAATGACTTATAGCTGTGGGTGGCGAGTCTGGTCCTGCGAACAGCCTTGCCCTATCTTTAACTCATTATGAGGTACGTTTTGGGGCTGCAAGCTGGTCCTTTAAATGTTCCTGGAGCGATACCACTACCTTTCACACAGGGCCTGTGAAAAGCCGCAAATGATCCCCGTAGGCTTTTAATCATGTTATTCTCTGCCTTGGCAATAGATTTGATTTCATTGCCCTTAATCAACAGAAGCGCTTGTCTGTGACAGTAACAAATAAACAAAAATGGAGGCTATTGATTATGAAAATTTTGGTCTTCACTGGTAAACCTGTGAGCATTTATAAGCAAGGAAACCTATAGATTATAATAACCTCTCATTTTTAGCACAGAAGTCTCAAAACGTGTCCCACAAGCATTTATGTAAATTGACTGCCTCTGCTTGTGTATTTGTCTCTCTCCCATCTCTGTGCATATGAATTGGAAAATTTGGCTTTATACCCCAGGGCTCTCCCTGACACCCTCATTGCCTGAGATGTTGATGTGAAAGTCTGCAAATTGAAAGGCTCAGAATGCACCTGAAATTTCAGTAATTAACCACAGAAATGTTGGCAAACTGCTAAGCTGGAGGGAATGGGGGAGATGTCCAAACATTCTGCTTTTTTAAAACACATAGTTCTCAGCAGTTCTGGGCACTGCTTTTCACAAAAAAAGGAGAAAAAAAAAAAAGAGAAAGCAAAAAAAAAGAAAAAAAGGGAAGAAAAAGCCTATGATTTACACAGTAGATGTTAAAGATTCAGGTTATGGCTGGTTATGTGCTTAAGCCTATTAGTATTACAGAATTGTGCGGTGTCTGCATCTCATTGCTGATACTGCTGCACCTTTCTTTCTAGGCTCTTGTGGAATATACCCTGTATCCATCACTGTTCAAATGACTGAGTCCAATCAGCAAAGCCTTTTGTAAAACAGGCTTTCGGGGCTGCATTCTCTCATGAAAGTCTGTTTGTGTGTCTGCTCTGCGGAGTGCCTGTCTCTATTGTTGGGGAGGGATTAGTATTCTTATAGCATAGAGAAATTCAAGCTAACAGAGGGATCTGATTGTGCTAGGTGCTGTACAGGCACCCTTTCCTCAAAAGGCTGGTAGAGTACATAGAGAGGACAGAGGACAGGTAGGAGAGAAATGACTGCTTTCCTGGGGCACTGCTGGAGAGGCAGCTTTTGGCTATGGGAAGGCATGCATAGCAGCCAGGAGGTGGGAATTAGTATTGATTCCAGTAGATCCACTGGGGCAACAGCTCTTTGCTTCCCACTGTCTAATTTTGTAATACATGCTTA
Source organism: Burhinus oedicnemus (assembly GCA_008921705.1). NCBI lineage: Eukaryota > Metazoa > Chordata > Aves > Charadriiformes > Burhinidae > Burhinus > Burhinus oedicnemus. Next base: position 302,391 of record VFFE01007070.1, on the reverse strand, counting down.
GGAAAAAACATAGATCAGAAGGTAGTTGCGACTGGCCTAGTTGTTTCCCACAGAAAGATCAGAAAACTTTTAAGCACTGCATTTGGCACTAGTAGGATCTTTGTATTTTTTTGCTTCACGTCCAAGTTGTGATAGGAAAGGCACGAAAAATTGGGGGACACCCAGATGCTGCAATGACAAGAATACACAAACACCTTAGCTGGACGAGTATTTGGACAGCAGACAGACTGTGTTTTGCTTACTTCTGAAAGACTTAAGTTCCTAAGTCAAATGAATTTGACAGTGTTACGCCAGTAATGAGTTGACGAAAAATTCACCAGCTGCTAAGCATTCTGAAAAACTATTTGGTGAATGAAGAGAAGTGGCACATGGGAGAAATCAGGTTTGGTTTGCCAACAATTTATGAACACGAATGGAGAAAAGGACTGTCTTCTCTGGATAATTTTTTGTAACCCATAACTCAACTGCCTGAAGTAATGATACTGCAATGTTATAACAACAGGCATGCAGCTCATAATTTGTAGCTGAAATGAGATCTGTACTCCTCTTTCTCCAAGAGTCAGAATGATCTAATCCACACCAGATTCCTCTCTCTCCAATGTTAGCATGGAAATCAAGTGCACTGTCTGTGCTATGCTGCTCCCTTATTGCAGATGTACCTTGCACGTGTAGTTTCACCAACGAGACATCTGGCTAAGTGATTTTCCTCTTAATTAATCTTCTCATCTGCAAAGGAGGCCAGTTTCTCGTATCTTCTTCTCTTCTGACATATGTTTCACCACGGGGTTCTTCCTGATGAAGTAGAAAACTTCACTTAAAATCTCAATGGGTTAAACCTGTTCTGCTGCATTGAAGTTTTAAAGTGATTTTTTTTTTTCTTCCCTCTCCCTCTCTTTTTCATCTTAGAAAAAAAAGAAAAAATTCAGTTATTTCATGAGGGTCTACCTCTTTCTTCTTCAGATAAGCCCTGAAATGGAGTTAAGCTTTTTATCAGTAAGTTGCAGGGGGGCTTTTGAACACACCCTGAGACAGCTCCATGTTATCGTGAGTGATAAATGCCTATTTTGCTGGGGACTGCATGTTTAAAAGGTCTAGTTTTATGAGACGGTCCACATTATAAAGAGCATGTGTGACAAGGTCACAGCAATGCAGAATCAGACATCAACTCTTTACATATGTGTAGGTCTTCAGATTTGCAGAGACTATTTGCAAACAGAGACATCAACTGCAGAAAATCGATTTGAATTATTTATAGACGTACATTTATAAACACAGTGTATGTATATATAATACTGTATATTTATGTGCATATATATACACAGACATAGATCTATATACACACCACCCTTTTCACTACTTATATGGCTTTTCACTAGTCAAACTTCTGGATTTGGAGAGTTTTATTTCCCTGACCACATCTCTATTCACAGGCCAATAGCCACAAGCTCGTGTTTCCCTCTTTATATGATAGATACCTTCAAAAGTAACAGAAAAAATGACTAGATTTTTGAAGGCTTTGCAGAGGCATAAACTCAGTGACAAGAAAGAAAGCTAGAAGAAGGTTTGGGCTATATATAAGGAGCTGGAAAATATTACAAAATGTCCTTTGTCCATGACATAGTAAAACACCAGCGAAGTGGCCTCGTGCAAACTATCCCTTGGAGTTGCCAGATTCAGGTGTCTCTCTGCTGATTGCATACACAGTCAGAGCCTAGCAGCTCACGGTGGTGCAGACACTGAATCACTCCATATTTTGAATTTAGGCATCACAGTATTTGCCTGAATCCATCTTGGAGACTATTACAGGACCCAGTCCACATAAGCAAAGATCCAGAGAAAAGCAATAATAATGACTTCAGAAACAAAGAAGAAGTAGATGTTCCATATGGATCAAGCTATTTAAAAGGGCAGAATCGAGATTAGGAAAGGCCAAGTCCGCGCTTTTCTTGATGAAGTGAATGGTGCAAGTTTAAATCTCAAGCAGGCAGGAGATTTGGTCAGGGTTGGGTTCCTCTAGTAGCTCATCTATACTGGCAGAATTTGGTAGCTGCATCTTCAGGACAATTTTCCAGAAAAAAATGAACATTTTAGCATATTCATATTAAAATAAAAAAAGAGTAACTACCCTCCTTTGGAAACAGAATACTCAGAAATTAATTCATCTTATGTAATTCTGTGTCCATCTCAAACAGTCATGGAAAAATGAATTTATATTGGAATAGCTTTCACAGCATTGTTACTCAAGGTAAACGATCCTTTTGTGTAGGCAAATTTGTTCTCTGTACACAGGAAAAATAAGCTTGTTTTCTTTGAAAAAGCATTCTTACTAAGGCAAAAGCAAGATGCTTCTCATCTGCTAATTGGATATTTCAAAAATTTCAGTCACTTAACAAGGGATGAAAAAGCAGCTCCTGATGACATTCACAAACCAAATAATCGTAAGGTAAAAAAAATAGCCTGCAAATCACTTAAACACAAGTGATTGAAGACTTACATATATGAATGAGTAGAGAGAAAAAGTATTTCTAGTGGATTGTGACGAGTTACCATAAAAATGTGGTCAAACCTTGGAAGGAAACTTGTGTACGTTTTCAAAAATTCTGAAGTATGTTTAAAATGACACTCTGGATTTTTCTGTTTTATTTCTGTCTTCTAGGATCTATATGGGTATGTTATTGAATTCCATTTTCAAGGTTTTCTTAGCATGTATTAGGGCAAGAAATTTACCAATTTATTATGAAATTACATTTTCAGTAGTGTCTGTTATTTCCTGAGGCTTTAATAACCAGCACTCACGAGCTAGCAGAGGTTGTTCTTCTAACTATTGATGGTTCATCCAAATGTCATCAGCACAGTCCTTGTCCTATCCAATACAGGGAGCAGAAAATTAAATCCCTGATGTATCCACGATGCAAGGATGCTCTCAGAGAGCAGACCAGTCTCTATCATTACCTATCTCTCACACCTGACCTCTCCAGTTGTCTAGTTCAGATATCCTCTGCACCTCCTAATCCTTCCTGCCTGTCCCTTTCCCAGCCCACAGGTAAGTGCTCATACCTCAACAGAAGAGAGACACATAGGTCCCAGTTGTCAAATGCCATTTCCTCCCTTCTTTCAAGGACCTTCCACAGTCCTGGCAGTGGGAAGGAAGAAGAGCACAGGCAAGGAAGTGATAAATCTTCATTGTCTGGGTTAAGGCCTTGTTTCCTTTAGGAGTTACCCCCTCTTCCACCTCCCTCCCCCTTCACTTCTCCAGTGGTTTCTTGTTACTGTCTCATCTTGCTATGAAACAACACCTCCCCTCTCCAGATCTTTCCTGTCATCACACAGGAATTTTTGTTTACAACCTGGGACACGCTTTTTACATTCTGGATCCCATGACTGCGAGAGTTTATTATTGTCTGTCTCTCTTGACTTTCCATAATTACGTCAGTGGACTTCAGTTTTTGGAGTCTGTTGCGTACAAATCCAGTTTTCTTCTCACTGAACTTACCGGGATTTTTTTATTTTAAAGAAGCCTGTACTACCAGTTATTAATGGCAATTAAGCCCTTGGTGGAAACAGGGGGATATACACAGGGTTAAGCTGCAACTCTATAGAAAACCCTGTGTAAGATACTGAGCAGAGCAGACCAGGAAACAACACTGCTGTTGAGAGCCATGTTTTCGTTCCAGCTTCCCCTTTTCTTTGGGAAAAGGGGAAGTCATGGTTTTCTTGCTCTTTTTCAAAACCACACAGTGTGCTCTGCACACCCAGTCGCTTTTCCTATTACTCTTCCTGTCCCTGCTGCCGTCATGAAAGACTGGAGTAAATGGCTTCTGCTAACATCAGCATGGCCAAGAAGATAGCACCAGGTCAGGGAGGAGAAGGGTGCCTTGTAGGTCCTTCTTGTGCAGGCTGTGTCCACCTAATGGAAAGCAACCAATTCTTCTTGTTTTCCTTTGGCACTTGCCCAGCTCCCACTGAGAGGTGTCTTCTGCATACCTGGAGCTCAAGCAACAGTTAGTGTCAGGATCCTTGATTGTTCTTTAAAAAATGAAAAATCACCTTCTGCCTCACCTGTTGTAGAGCTGGATAGATCTGGCCCCTCTAAACACCTCTCCCATGCTACTTACTTGCCCACCCACCTCACTGTATCTCCCCAGTCTATGTTGTCTCCTTCTCAAGTTAACCATCCCACACTCCAACCCAAGAAGTCAACTCTCATTTCTGCTTACTTGCTGTACAGGGGACGATTTGTGATTACTTCAAGCCCAAGCCATTACCACAAAGGCAGTGATGCATGGTGACTTCGTGTGGTGAGAGATGAAAAAGATGGTCTTGAACCACCCCAAAAAGAAGCTGGTTTGCTCATAGCCTGGGTTTGCCAAGTCTTTCCTCTGTTTCCAGCTCTCTAATCAATCTCTCCTTCCTACTTATGATTAACAGTAAGCTCTTACCATCTTTCCTCTCACATCCTTCCCATTCCTTCTTAACAAAATACAGTCTTCTCTGCTGTATAAATGTATCCTTTTTGTTTTGCTTTGTTTAGTCTGTAAATTCCTCAGGACAGAAATCATCTCTCCTTCCATCTCCTTTCTAAACAAAAATCACCAATTATTTGCCACTTCAGTGCTCATGATAAGGGGCACTGACCACGTCCGTCTTCCCAACTTACCTCATCAAGTTGCTCATTCTGGGCAGAGATCTAGGCCTCCTGAAGCATAAAGATAAAATGCAAAAAACAACCTTAGGTATGACATCAACTGGAAAAGCATATGAAGTTGGAAGGACTTTAGGGTTTTCTCCTTGAAAATATTTTTCCCCTAAACATATTCATTTGTATTCTCTGAGACAGTCTCTAGACTGTGGAGTTCAAAGCAAACTGGAAATCCAGCAGAGTTTTTAAGTGCATTAAAGGTAGCGTGTTTCAAAGCCACATGCCTGAACGTTTAAGCACCATGGAAGAAATGAAGTAGCAGGTGGTAATACATGTAAACATGATTGTTCTAATCTTCATACTTTTCAACTTGTCAAAGCCTAACTCTGTGACACATTTGACAAAGAGCAAAAATAAAGGATGCTGTGTGCACACACACACACAGGAGAGCATAAAACCCAAGGGCACCAGCCAGCTTTGGATTTTCTCTTTCAGCCACATTTTGGATCTTGTAAGTTGTTTACAGTAATAAGGATGTGGATTTACCAGACTTATGTGGAACCTGGCAAATCTGGGCATCGTGTGAATACTTCTTGGGAGATTTGAATGCAGAAATGTAGTTTCTGCTGCACATTTTTTCACCAAGCTAAAGAGTATAAAATGCCATCCACTACAGACTAGTGACATTTTGTAAATGTCTGCGTATTGTGAATAGAGATAACCAGTCTTTAATGTTCCTCACTTAGCAACTGAAGCATTACGGAAATATTTTCAGGTGGTTTCAGAGAGTCTAAGTGAGGCAAAATGAGACTGTTTTTCTTTTTATTACCCCTAAAGAAATGAGAATATAATAACCAGAGTTGTCCACCAGATCTGCCCCCTTTCCTACTAACTTTTGGTGCATGTTTTCTGATCAGCTCTAGCTGTGAACATACAGCTTCCTCACCTGAGGTCCTGGCACGTAAACAAATAGTTGACCATTTCTGTCTATTTCACGTTTCTGTAGAGCTTCTCGGGAAATGCCTTACTCACTGCAAGTTACCATTGCATTGCCCAAGTCAGTGGTGTTGAGATACTTGTACCGCAGAATCTGAGGTTGCTCGTATTGATTTCATTGGACTTTGGATCAGAATTTGCTGATTTCAGATCTATACTTTTTAATATTACTCTGCTTCAAATGTCTTGATTTAGCTCACAGCAGCCTCATCCACTGTCACCACAGATTTTAATGATGGCAAAGTGATTTATCAGTGGTAACTAGAGCTCTAGCAGGAGCCACCATTGAAGACAGGAGGTAGTGGGGAGCAAATAAAGATAAACTGATCCTGTATGCTCCCAAAGAAGAAAACTTCCTCCTGATTCAAGTTCTTGCACATTAAGAAAAGTTGTCTATGGCTCCTGAGCTCATTCTCCCTGTGGATTAATGATCCAGAAGGGACTCCTTGTACCAAGGAGGAGTAAATCACCCCTCCTGCTTTTGGCAGGCAGGAATGAAACTGAGGAGATAAATGCTTTTGCATTTCTCTGAACTTTGCTGTTGTTCCTCAGTAAAAGATTTCCCTTTCTGGAATCCATTAAAATCTGTGAATCTCAGACAAAGACTCCTCTTCCTCCTCCCACATTCTGTGTGAGGTACTTAATCTCTGCATCCTGGGGACATAACCGTTTGTGAGCTGGAAACAAAGCATGAGCCCTTCTCCTCTGGGTTACCTCTGCTGATTTCCTTTGCTCGCGATGAATTAAACCTTTCATTTCAACAGCATCTGACTCATGTCAGAAGATTCGTGACTGACTGGAGCAACAATGGGGTGGCAGAGACAGATGAAACTGTTTAAAAAGTGTCATTGCTAAATAAGTAAGGATCAGCTTTAAACACAGGGGGAGAAAGCAAGAGGAGGTACGACTGCATGACACTGTTTTTAAGACAAAATGCAGCCTGGACTTTTCCCCCCTACTCCTCTTCACGAGTTGCATTTCCTTTAAGGAAAAGGTCATGCCTTCTCTCTCGGGCTGCTACAAGCCTTCCCCAGGCAGGAAGTGTATCCTGTGTCCTGTTCTCTCCAGAGGCCAGTGGCGGAGCAGATGGGAGCATGACTTCCACATCACTGCTTCCACTGTGCTGTTTTTAAGTGACCTGAGTACCAAATCACTGGGTAAATCTCCCTCCCTCCCTTTCAAGCGTGGTGCAGCCCAGCCCCAGGACCTTGCAGAGTCCGGCAGCTGCTGGGGTGGCCAGAGGGGAAAATACAAGCTACTCCCTTTGGAGGTCTGGGTGCCTATTTTTGTCAGATATGAAATTGCAGCAGTCATTGGGGAGGGGGGGGAGCACATGTCCGGTAATTAAAGATTGTGTCTGTGATTCATTCCAGAAGAGAAGGGTATGTTTTCCTCATTGAATGAGGAGAATAGACTTGGAAGCTGGAACATCTAACACATGCCATTTTCTTCACACCTGGGAAGAGGGTCTCAAACCCTAAGAGGTCAACCCTCACCGGTCATGCCCTACTGCCTGCAGCACACAGCAAGGTCCGGGACTTGTGAGTGGCTGGAGGAAGTCTGCCAGGGAGATACCGATAAGTGTGGGTGTCCAGTTTAGCAATTGATTTTGTTTACTGCTATTTGGCACATTAAGGTAACAGCTTGCTGTCTGTGAGCATGAGTGTTCATATCCCTAAGAGGATACCTCTCCCCTGCACCGAACATAATCCTGGGTGAGGGGGGATGTAGCAAGAAATCCAAAATCAGTCCCTTGATAGGCGCAAAGCCATGGCACGGCAGCTGTGGCTGAGGGCTGTATCATCTCTCCAGACTGCCAGGGCACACATATCTGTCTTTCCCATTCCCACCCTTGCTAGGATATTTCCAATCCATCTTCTCACTAATGGGATTTGGTACCAATTTTTTTCCATCCTTTGTTTCACTGTGATTGCCTGATGAAACCATGTTGTGGCATTACCAGAGTGGCCTGTATGTTTCCCTTGGCCCTCACCATCTGGCTGTTAGGTTACACCAGTATTAAGAAAAAGAGATTTTCTCTCCCAGGGACACTGCCACCTCTTCCTATCTGCTACAATATCCATGACAAGCGATCGCCAACGTAGGTTTGATCCTGATGGTGCTGGGTGTTCTCACCTAATCAGGACTTAAACGCTTTTTCAGCTCTGCCCATGAAAGTGCTGTAGTGAGCATGGAGCTGATGGTCCATCTTCCCTCTTAGAGCCAGTAGCAGATGCCTAATGGAGAGTTAAAGCACAGGGCAACCACCTAGGGATCTGAGGCATGGGAAATTCTGGAGCCGGTCAGTATTTCAGTGTTTAACGTCTTGCCTTGGGGTATAAAAGCTTTTGCATTTACCAGAGCTTCTCATATGAAATACTTTAACCTCCTGCTCACATCCAGACTCAGCACTTGGCAGGACTGAGCCTTGCCTCCCCCTCTTCCCTCTTCTTGAATTAGCTCTTTTAACTTGTAGTTGAAGGAATTCAACTTTGGGAGCTGAGCGTTACTGAAGGCACAGCTCATGTCAGGGAGCAAGGCATTCCTCTGCCTTGTTCCTCCAGGTAACCACAGTGCCTCCAGGAGCCAAGCAGAAATGCATGTGGCCATGACTTTATCCTTTTGTCCCCTCTAACAGCCTGCTGTGCAGCAGGAGCCGGCCCCCGCAACGATAAAGGCTGTTGCCTGAAGCTATCCATGTAACTGAGCACAGCACAAGGGTGCCGTCATGCCTAGCCCCTGTCTGGGAACGCAAGTGGGATGGGGAAAGTCCCTGCCACTCCTCTTCCCTCCTCACTCAGTGGAGCTCCTACTTGTCAGATAAAAATGTTCAGTGGAAGGCTTTAAGGAAGACTGCTGTGTATGACCCTTCTTTATGAAGCATGTGCATATCCCAGGGAACACTTCATGCTGTCTCCTAAAGGGACTCCCAAGAGCAAAGAATCTAGAAAGACAAGCCTTACAGCTTCTGCCTGTGCGTTTAACTCTTGTGGGGATGGCAGGGGCGCAGGGAAAGGCCACCAGCAGGGGCACAGGGAAAGGCCACCACATCTCAGGAAAGAAGCTTAGTGGATTTAGAAACACAGGCATCCAGGTCTTGTGGAAGAAGGAATTAAATTTGACAGACAGGCCCTGTAGAAGTGTGGACTGTTTTATCTACTTCTTTCAGTTTTCTATTCCACCTATGCAGACGGAACCAAAAAGTGCAAAAGGGATGTAGGCTTTATTCCTCTCTGACTTGTAACAGATACATACTTGTGTCCAAGCCTTGCCCTGATATGAAGTACAGCACAGCTCCCCCTGAAATAAACTGCAGTTCACACATATCTCAGGCTGGAACTTGGCTCTTAAACAAAGTTTTATGGAAGTCTGCTCTGGCTGAACTCTACTTATGACTTCATATTTTCCAGGGCTGTGCTAGTGCTATTGGTTTGTTAATTTATCTTTTTTTTTTTTTCTCATTCTTTTTATACTAATAGGTGTTTCAGTAGGATAACTTGACCCTATGATACTGTTCCAAAGCAGACTTCTCTGAAGGCAGTGGTAAATATTTTGGGTATGTTATGAAAGGGCTTTGAGAAATTTGCAGGCTCTCTCATGATTGCTTGAGAAGGCAGATTTTTGCAGCCTATTAGGCAGCGTCAACTGGTGAATTAAACTGGGAAGCTGGAAAACAGAGAGAATGAACAGAGGTTATATATGATGATCTTGACAATGAATCCTTGGTTCTATCATATGTCTAATATTCGTAAAATAAAGTTTTTAAAAGCTTTCACCATTGGCCCAACTGAGCAGTTGGAATGCGTGGGAGATCTGCCACCAACTTCAAAGGGAGCACAAGCAGTTTAACAGAGAGAGCTTTTGCAAATCCCACCTTGTATGTATACCACTTGCTATTTCACTTCATGTGTTGGAACAGTGCCCTGCTTTGATACAAGTGTAAAGGGGAGAGCAGTGACTGCTGCTGCTCAGCTGCAGTGTGAGTGCTGCTGATTCAGCTATGGAAGAGTAGCATCCCTCCGGGCAGGGAGGGACCTACAGGGTAACAGCTTTGCCCTAGGGTCCCTGTTTTGACAGCTGAGAGAGGTCCCTTACTTCTTAATGCATTCCAATAAATTCTTACACAAGGAATACCAAGCCCAACTTTTTCCATGGTCTCCTAGAGCCACTGTATGTCAGAGGAGTCATTTGCCTGTGAAAATCTGGAGCTTTCTGTTCTGTTCAGACCAATCTAGCAAGGAAATCTCCAGCTCTATCCAGCCATTTTTCTCCTTGTGCTTCTCTTTTGTGGGACCTGTTTTTACTGAGTGCAGATTTATAATGTATTTCACCCACTCAAAAAAACATTCCTGCTTTCTGCCTTCCCTGTCTGCACCTAGCAAACCCCTCCCTGTTAACAGATCAACCCACGGTCAGACCACATGGAGACTTGGATCAGTTCGCCAATAAGTAAATACACCCCACCTCTTTCCTTTCGGTGGGTTGGTTTTCTGCTGGATCTGCTGGAAAGGAAAAGGGTTAGGAACAAGAATGCCCTTTTCTGCTGGAACGTAGCAGCCAGCTCAAATCGCAACAGTTCACTTTCAGCTTTCCTGCATGTATATTTCATACATTTGGGAAAGGAGCCGCCCAAAGGCTTCACAGCAAGTCAAAAATATGTTGATCAGAGAAGTGCTGTAGCAAGCATTTGTTGCTATTGAAAAGTACTAGACCATATTTCTTTGCTTAATGACACACATTAATCCTCCATTGAAACTGCCAGGGCTGTCCAAGCTGAATCTGGCTTTAAAGGTTTAAAATGTAGTTCAAACTGTAAAAATGTAGCATTCTGACCGAAAAAGGAGCTGAAAAAAGTCTCAGCAATGTCCCTTTGATTTTTCCTTTGCTGTTTAAACCACTAAGGACATGGTTGACAGTCTTTGAAATGGTCCCAAAAAAATGGCATTTTTTTAAATTGGTGACCAAAATATGAATATTATCCAAGTACCCACTGCTACTTCTGTTTTCAGTCCAGTTTCCTAATGAAATGAGTCTTATGTGTTCCTGCTGTCAATCTGTCTGCTTAATCATCTGTTCATCCATCTGTCACTTCCCATTCAAGAACTTTTGGATCTACTGACCAGTTTCAACCAGATTTGAAAGAGAAGCAGAAGCCTTAGAAATTATTATCATTCTCCAAGTTGTATGAAAGTCAACATTTGTCTACAGAGAGCCATTCAAGCGAGCAGTACCACAAAAAGGACTCCCTATTAGGAGACTAAACTAAATTGAGTTATTTTCTAGTTAGGAATGTAATAGCATCAAATTTTGGCATGATAAGGTTACTTACATAAACACAACTGTAACTTAACAGGCAAAAGCAGAGTGTAAGACACTATTTAAGTACCTGTAGGACAGATCTAACACTTCTGACCAGTACACGTTGAAAGCTCAGTGAAAAGGCTCTGACTACCTTATAGAAAGGCTAAGCCCTCAGCACAGGCTTTGGAAAGCAATGGATAAACAATGGTAACGGTAATGGTTGGGATTTGTTTTTCCTAATTATAGACTCCAGAAAGCTAGGCTTCTAATCTAAGCTGGTCTTCTAGGTTTGCTGGTTGGTTAATGGGAAGAGAAAGTCCCACCCCATCCCCCAGGATTCATCACACCTCTGTTGGAGCTGAATGGATCTGCTTGCAAGAAGGCAGAATGGAATGGAATGGAATGGAATGGAATGGAATGGAATGGAATGGAATAGAATAGAATAGAATAGAATAGAATAGAATAGAATAGAATAGAATAGAATAGAATAGTTCCAGTTGGAAGGGACCTACAACAATTATCTGGTCCAACTGCCAACCAGTGTCCTCTGCAGCACCTGTGGAGACAGTTTAGGTCACATAGACTCCTTCCCAGCAGTCAAACAACTCATCGGGGTGGTTATTAGCTCTCCACCTACATGGTACTTACTGTTCACATTTCATTAGGAGAGAGGAACATTAGTAACGAGTTGTTAATGAATCTCACAACAACATAAGTCCCATGCTGAAAAACATTCTGTATATGGCTTCAGTGAAGATTTTTTCATGCTCAGCTCTGTTAATGTGTTCAGTATGCTATTCATCAAATAATGCCAGACAACTGTCCAAAAATAATAGACAAGCGAGACCTTTTTCTTTTTTTTTCCCTCTTTTTAACAATTATTGCACAATCTGTCTCGAATTGCTCAGATGAATGATAAATGGTAAAGAAGCTTTGCTAAAATTGCTCAACTCAATTCAGACAGCTTGGACTGATACGTAAAGGCTTTTCACATAATAAAATGGGCTTTGTCTTTTTAAATGGAGCAGATATGCAAAAGAAATCTGCATATTCATTGTAGAATCCTTGGAAAATGAGAAATGCTGTTGCCCTGAGCTACTATTTGCCTTGCAATTTTCTAAGGTGTTTCAATATGTTTTATTTTCCTTGTTTAATATGCTCAATATTTAAAGCATTTGGAAGATTGTTTCCATTACAGATATCTCCATTAATAATATTAACCTCATCAGTGCTCCAGGAAAAATCTGTGTGTCCCTAAAGAGCATATGCTAAACATCCTGACATTTCCACTTGCAGTGCTTAGTAGACAGTGCCTTAGGCAAGCACTGGTGTATGAGCTGGATGTAGCTGAATACAGTTCATATCAAATGAGCTAGGGGACGGAGCACAGAGAGCTCCTGTTTCTAAGAATTGTCACCTGTCGGACTGCTATGCTACAAAATATTGGTGGTGGGAATGAGACATCAAGGAAGAAACCTGCCCATGTTAGGAAAATGATTATGCTTTTATAAGGATAGTATGTTGGCACTACATTGTTTGAATTGTCAGAATATCTTTATGCACAACTGCAGACTTTCACCAGGTTCCAGATGATTTCTAAATGACATCACCTGTAATTTGAGCGTATCACCCGTAATTTAAGCACAAGGCCAAGCTTTTCATCTCAAAACAAGAAATAGACGTTTATCAGCCTTAATAGAATAATGGCCTTGTTTCTTTCCTTGCATGTCAGTGTTCATTAAAACAAGTTTTCTGCCAGCGACAGAACCAGTGAAACACTCTTGCTTTTGCATTTATATGTCTGCCTGCTAAATCCCAGCCTCAGCATGCACTGGCTCCCTCCCCCAGCAGCTCCCCACGGGGAGGGGAAGCACCTTGCTGTAGCTCCTTTGAACCTATGTGCACGATGACTGGAAAGCACGTGGTGACTGGAGAACCAGCTGCTGCTGAAAAGGGCTTAAAATTGCTGAGTCCTCGCTGCCTTTCCTTCACTGCTGGACTGCTTTACTCCTCCTTTTCTCTCCAGCCTAGAGTCTTCATGAAAGTTGAAGCACAGTGCTTATCTTTGCCTACTCTTTCTTTAAAAACAGGGTTGAATAATGGAGCCAAAACTTGTGAAGGTTACAAGGACAGGCACACAGCAGGAACAGAGAAAATCAGCACAAAAATGCTGCCAAATGTATTCGATGGAAATATTTCAAATACTAACACACAGTTCAGTCTGTCCTAGTCAGGGGGACTAATTTTAATTAATGTTTGCCTTGAATAGTGCCACATCGATAAAAAGGGTATGCTTCAAATGTAAACTAAAACCTAATCTTAAGAAGCACAGCGATGCTAAGAAACACAGAGATCACATTATCCTCTGATGACACGGTCAAAACGCCTGATAGTCAGGACCGAGGCTGGTAGACCTGTTAGGTACAAATTAAAAGCGCGTCTTGGTAAATTATTACAAGCAGATTTGCAGTTAAATTGTCTTACTACATCATATAACCATTTACGCAAGGGATTGGGAAGGAATTCTCATGTCCTCCAAGACCTCTTGGCCTCTGACTTTCCACTGAAACATTCTGGCTCAAATTTTTATATTTACGTTTCTAACATGCAACATTTAGATCAGCAAGGTGTGCTTCTTTCATGCACTGTTTCTCAAGAATTACGAGTTAAATAACTTTCACAGGTTGTCAGAAGGGCTTTCACTGTGTCCATAGTCAGCTCCTTTGATTACCTATGATCATTTGCAACATTTGCAATGGTTACTCAATTAAGCCAGTGACTCCTTTCCATTCAGTTTTGAACTCAGTGAATGAGCAAACAGCTGTTTGTTCCCATTTTGGTTCAGCAAAAATGACTAGAGCTTGAAATTTTTGACTTTGGAGGAAAGACAGGCAGAAATTATTTGGCAGATTCACTGGATATTTAATGTTTTTCAAAACCTTCCCGATTAAAAAGCCCTCAAAAGGAGCACACTATTCTGATGAAGAGAGGGGAGGTGGGAGGAGGAGGGGACACATGCAGGGAAACATCCTGATCATGGACTGTACCTTATGGATTGATTCATACCCCATTTGTCACTCCTTCTTTAGTGAAGCAATACCAGGTCAATTTATCTTCCCCAGCATGATGTTGTACATTTGGAGCATGAGACGACTTTGATGGTTGTGGAGGAAAAATGTGGGAGCCTGGTTACATTAACGTGTCTCCATGGAAAAGTGAGGAACTTTTTGCAGTGATATGATTATAAACATGAGCCAGACAAAACAAGGCACAACTTGCAAGTTGCCACATGCAGCACTTTTTTAAAAAGATTAGACCTTCTTCCAGGCCCACACACTTCATGCACCCTTTCTATGGTAAGAAGGCAGTGTTTGTTCTTCAGACATCAAGCAGCCCCATGCGAGCACAGCAAAACCTGGCTACTCTATGTGAGCAGCAAGACCACCACCGGTGGGTAGACTTGGTGGCTTACCACATCGTGTCTCTAAAGACAAGGTTCCTACAGCATCCTTTTGTGAGCTTCATTGCCTGCTTGCTAGGGAGCTCCAGTGCTAGTGCAGGCAGCTTTCTCTAACTTCTACTCTGCTCTGGCTTTCTTTTGCCAGCCTTGAAACCTTCTCGTCCTTCCTGATGCTATAAGGAGCAGACAGATCCATCTGAATTTCTCTGTCAGTTTTTTACTATATATGTACATCAGTGTGAATACACAGAACACGTTAAATATCCGTTACCAGAGGGGACATGAGCCTACAATAAGCTGTCTCTCAAGTACTGTGCCGTATGGGAGCTTTAAGGTTGTAACTTTTATAGTACTTCTAAAGAGGGACTGCCATTTTAATGCTCTTACTGGATGCACTTTGCTTAATTGCCATTAAAATCAGTGGTTGGTATTCAGGCAACCTGAGTTAAGGAGCTAAAGTACTTTAATATATGTCTCTAGTAAGTGCAAATAAAAAAAAAAAGAGTATGTGGTTTGAACTGAAAGGGGAATTTGGGGTTTTTTTTCTGTCTTTTTGGGATAAACAGAAAAGTTTAATTTAACTAAAAGATCTGTATTTTGTTTAGATTGTATAATCCTTTAAAACACAATTTTCTTCTCTTTTTTTAATTTGTTAGTTAAATTTTTTATTTCAAAATACAGAATATCTGTTCAGTTTTAAAAAATCTTTATTATTTTTCACCTAAAATAATTTCCCAATTTTCATGAACATTTTCTCCTTCTCCCTCTTATCATTAAGGGATATCATATGATTATTTTTTGACAAGCCAACTTTTAGTGTATCTGTCCATCTCTGATTTTCACTAAGACCCAAGTGCAATTCAACTTCCCAAACGAAGGAGAAACTGTGTGAGTGAAACCATTACTCCCTGAAAATTGGAAAACATGTTTTCTCTTATTTACTTTATAAGATTCTATAATGGTACAAAAATGTTTTGCTGACACTGTATATCAGAATTGAATGCAAACTGCTAAAGTTATGTGGTAATCCTAATCTAATTAAACTAATGTGATAATGCCCTTTTATCCTCACTGGATTACAAAGCATGAAAAGTCTTGAACAGACCTTTATTTTAATTGAATGAGACTGGATTTTTTCTTCTCAGAATTAATGACAAAGTACTTGCTGGCTAGGAGAGCAAGAGGATGGGGCCCAGTGAGTTTTAATTTTGTAGATATTTTTAGTCTGCATGATTTACCTTACATTTGGAGCACAGTCCATTTACTTACCCTAAAGATCATGTGATTGTTGTTGTATGTCACCATTATTGTCCTTACAATAATTTAGTATATAAATGGAAGCCAAATTATTCTGTCTCTTGTCCAGATTGACAGATGAGAAACTGTTCCTTAATTTTGAAAGAACAGCCTTGATGTGTTTCATTATCTAATGGGAGATGGTGATGGCTTTTTCAGCAGAATGTGTCAAAATGATGGGTTGACACTGATGACCCTTCGGGATAAGAGATGCCAGCTCTGGCAGGGCACTGCACACGTAGTGGCAAATATTAAAATAGGTAATGACGTTTTTTTTTAATCCAGAAAGGCCTCAGTGCAATGCATCTGATATCGTAACATAGGCCAGAGACCAGCTTGAGCAATTAACATATATTTAACATGAAGTTTTCAGAAGTTGATTGAACTCATTTTTACACATGCAGCTGCAGTGAACCAGTTCTAACTATAGCTTGTAAATTAAATCGGTATGCTAAGGTTAATAGATTAATGATTTTCTCATGAATGCAATGTGTTGGCAAGGCACAAACATAAACCAAAGGGCAAGGAGGACATACCACAGTTGCATAAACAATGGAGATGTTAAGACTTCATTAGTTCTTCCACACTAAATGTATGGTAAGAAAAGTCTTGCATCAGTGATGGCAACAGGGACACATTAAGACCTGCTTTTACAGTCAAGAGGAGCGATGACTGCAGAATAGCATACAAGGAACAAAAAGAGTCCCTGGGAAAGAAATAGTTGTAATAAATAAATTTTTATATACATAATATTAAACAATAAAAAATTGCAAAAATTATAGTAAAGGTTTTTAACAATCACAAAACCTTCCTGGTGGACTGTGTAGATTCCTCAATATTTTCAGAAGTTTATAATGTTTTACCGAACTAAATCAAATACCTTACTATCATCTTCAGTGGAAGCAATTAGATCAGTGATGATTGTTTTTGAAACCCCACGTAAATTCTTTAGATAATAAGGCAATCTTCCTTTAAAATTACAACTTTTTTAAAATCAGGCAAAAATCAGTATGGTATGTTGTGTTGGGTCAATTGATACAAACCAAAAGATAGACAATAATTTACTAGACTCAGTATTACTGAGTAAACTGTTTTTCATTAGTCTTCAGTTATGCTTAAAGCTCTCTTTCAAATATATGAATGTATGAAAGAACAGGCAATACAGAGGCAAAATCCTCGTCTGAATTGCATTTATATCTGGCCTGAACCATGAACTGGATGTTGCCCATTTTGAACATCTCCCCTGTTTACTGGAAGCACACAGATAGATTGTATTAATATTTAAGATAAAACTACTAAACATTTAATAGTTGAATTCTAAAGACACATTTCAGCCTACCGACTGCTTACACACCACTTCATGCAACAACATGGTCAATATTTGGGGTGGTTCTGCAAAGCACATCCATGGATATTCCTCCATTTCCTCATCTGGAAAAGTCCCGCTAGCAGCAGTGTTTTTCATAAGGTGGTTAGGTGAGCTGATTAAAGATGAATTCTTACAGTGCGTTTCATAGTCTGCGCACCTAGGAAAGCCCTAAGAAGGAAATGACTGCCCTAAGGAGCTCAGCTCATCGTTCACAGGGATTGAATGAATTTCAAGCGCTTCTTATGCAATGAATAGGCACATCGAGAGGGAAAATGGGTTGCCCAAGAAAGCACTTAGAGACCTACTTGAGTGTAATTTAGCAGCCAAGGCTTCTTCTGAGATTGTAACCGCAAGCAGGCAGCAATGGAGCATCATGATAAGGGATGGCTTAGCTTGCTAAGAATCCAAAACACAAGCTTGTGGGTAGAAAAATCCTGAAAGGCAGGAGCAGGAGCAGTGCTGCCTGACTGGTGTTGAGTGGCTTTGAAAACCGTCTTGTAAAAGCTGCTTATCACACATAGGTATCTGTACTCTCACTCAACTTGGCTCACCCACTCCAAAACAGCAGTATCACCCACAGCTGCAAGGAAATCGTGACAATGTGAGCTGTAATCTCAGGCTTTTCTTTCTATATTCAACATCACTTAGCAGTAAGTACTTGTCCAGCTTTAGCGTGGAGCTTTATCTTAGGAAATGAGAGGCACACTGAGAAGTGTGGAGTAAGGTCTATGTTATCCCATCAAATTGCCCTTGTGGATTACACAGCAGAGATTTGGTAGTTTGCACCAGTAGATTCGATCTATCCTGTGGGATAATTCTCATGCATTCACATTAAATGTGCCAAATGGGGACCCCTTTCATGCCTTTTCCGTGTGTAAATCCATAACAAATAAACATGCAGGTACTTAAATTGCTAACTACAGTGCTGACTGCAAAACCACTAGGGGTGCAAGTACTGGATTTTTTTTTCCGGAAACTCCTTTAGCAGGCAAAAATGATGCCTGAAAAATTAGAAAGCTTGAAACTCTCTGCAAGTTTATCCCATATGTCACTGACAGTAGCCACAGAAGCACATTAAGGTACTGTTTTCTGCAAGCAGCAGGATCTAAAATCTGTGCTTTCTATGCTGGATGAGAGAAAGTATTTGGGGAGCAAATATACCCCTTCCCATCACCACGTAAGCTGAATGGCTTGTCAGTTTGGATGTCTTAACATGGTTACACTTCTAAAGTAGCTCACTGATAAGTCTTGCATCTTTATCAGGGTTCTCACAATTCTCACAAGTTTTCTTTAAAGATCTGTTTTCTGATGTCACAAAATCATTCCAGAACCTTAGTTTTCATGTACAAAGTGCATTTGGTCTTTGGTGTTGTAGAAAAGGGCTAGAAAGTAAGATTTGAATGAAGCTCAGGTGTGAAAGAAAGGGCAACTAAAAGAAGTTTTAAACTATTTTAAAGCCAGTGTCATAATTCTTGAGCAGGAGGTGACTTATGGCTTTTAGTGGCTCAGATTTGTAATTTAAAGAACAAAAGAAGCCACTACAACTGCCAGGAGAAGTGCATAGCAGAGTGCTGAACCTCAAACCAACATTTTCACTGCTGGACCTGCCTCCTTCAGACAAGCGCTCCTCAGCCAAAATGCAATGGGATCAGTTTAAACCAGAAAAAATGATCAGAATTAGTAAAAGTCAAGTTTTATTGGAAAATCACACCTGGAGGAGATGGTTTAACAAATTTACGGACAAATTTAGCAGGAAAAACTCACCCTTGGCTACATTAACATACAAGCTACTTGTACTGGCTTTTCACCTTTGAAGCGCAAAGCCAGAGATCTGCTTGCAGTATTTAAGTCAGGAATATTCCTCGGACTTTCAGAGGCTGCTGCCTTCTCAGCATGATTTGATTGATGAGACCGAGACAGGTAGCAATTGTTGTTCTGTTGCAAAATTCCTTATCTGTACGTTTATGGACAGAACAGGAATTTGATGAATTTCAGGTCATGGCACAACGGCATTTCTTTCCCTTCATTCTGGCTTTTAGAAACATACTTTCCAACAGCAGGCAATTTGATTTGTATGTTCTGTTCTTGATTTAGCCAGCTCATTCTGATGGCCAGAGATTTTATGAAAAACAAGTTTTCCCACAATCTTTTGATTTCTGCATGTCATGGTAACCAATGGCACTAAATAACAACACTGTCTGAACACTTTCGGGACCAGATTGTAGCTCTGGACAAGGGCCAATATAACAGTAAGAGGAAGTTTTGCAAGGACAATTTAGCAGCAGATAACACAAAAGATGTCCTTGAAACAAAGGAAAATAACCAAAACAGGTGCAATAGCAGTTAGTGAAACACAGACCTCTGAGCGCTCTGCACACAAACAAGAGCAGAATAAAGAAGGTACAAGAAGACCAACGCCTACAGCCATTGCTCAGCTAAAAACTCCTCCAGTACGTTGGATATCTTTTCTGCCTCAGAAAGTGAAGATTCAGTCCTACAGTACAGAAGTGTATTTCTCACATAGACTAAGCTGAAGTTAAAGAGAAAATGCTGAGGTTCCTGGCCAAGCATGAATTCCCATCTGGATGTTGTCCCATGTGGCTGTTGTCTCACCCCTGCTCTGGGAAGAGGGGCTCATTTCATGAGCACATGCCTTGCATTTTCCTCAGTCATGTTTCGTGAAGGGTGATACTGCTTGAATCGTGAATGACACTGATACCTTCCTCCCTGCCTAGCAGTATTGTGATACTGCCATGAATCACATAGCTATTTTTGGACAAAGTGAAATTTCAGGGACTCTGAGACAGGCGCTGAGGGTCCCACTCTCCCTTCCATCATCCTTGCTCTAAAAATGATCTGGGGAGCAGACCCTGGAAACTTCTGGTTATTGGTGGTAGCTGCAGTGTCCTGGCTCTCAGGATGATGCAGCAAAAGGCCAGCTGGGAGGACAGGAAGCACTTTCTATGGTAAAAAGTCGACACGCAAAGCAGAAGTCAGACTCTCGTGCTTGCAGTAAAATGGGAACTGTGGTGAGCGAAGCCACATCGCAGCGTTAGCAGGTCGCTGAATGACACAGAGTCTTCAGCTTAACAGATCAGTGCCGACTACACGGTAGCTTTAGCATTCTTCTGAAAACTTAGAAAGTACAGTATGGAAATGAAAACTTTTCTGCAAAGTGATGATACTGTAATCCATTATCAAAAAACACTTTGGTGGCAAGTACTAGAGATAAGGCACCTGCTTGTTATCTGACTCTGAGAGACACCTGGGAACGACAGGAAAGAAGCAGAGTTACTCACATACCTTTTTATAATTAAAGGGATAATGATTTGATCTGGAATTAATGTTTGGAAGCAAGCTGTGTGGCTAGGGAAGCACTTTAGTATTCACACCTTCAAGTATTTGATTGCTGCAGAGGAGCCTGCTTTTTTGGCATGCAGCATATATTTGGTGTATAAAGGAATAAAGAACAGTTTGACCTTGGAGCAATTAATCTCTTCTGAGGCACATGGGTTTTGAATGGATGTGGACATAATTAGATTTTTTAAATTACACAAAGCATGTTCAATCTTTCCATCAGTTTATAGCTGGAAGAAAATGTGGGAAGGATCTCTGGGCAAGAGGAAAGGACTCCTACTTTCCAGAAAAAGCACCTCCCATGTTTGGGAAGAGAAGGGTCCTTTAAACCTCAGCTCTCCTCTGTTTATTGCAATTTGATATAAGAGACCGGACATGCATAAGGAGAAAGCTGCTCATGGTGTCTTATCCTTGCATCATCTATCACAGATTTAGCAAAAGGAGAGCCAGATATCAGCCACAGTGCCACTATTGAATTTATAGAAGGATTTGGAATTAGCATCTTCATCTTTTCCAGAGAACTTTTCTGTTCACTGGATTTACCAAAGGTAAATAAAAAAAGAGCTCACATAAAGCTATTTGCCTTATTTGGAAACCAATACCATTTAGAATTGTATAAATAGTACAATAATAAACAAAGAAAGGAGTGTCCTGTCATAAACCTGGCATGAAGAAACTCCAGGAGTTCACCACCTTCTCAGACATCCACAGAATTCAGGACTAAGTGGGCTGATACCAATGGCATGAAATAAGGAGCAGAAAACAAGATTAAAATTGTACCCTGATCAGCTACAGCAAAACTAGTGAAGTAATGCTTGTCTATATGAATTTACTTTCATTTAAGGTCTGTATCAGATAATAAGAGAAAAATCTTCACTCTTTTTTTAGAGTTTTTTTTTCCCTCTCCCCTTTAAAACACTTTGGCTATTCGTTAGTTGTTTTGGATATTTTTAGTAAGTGCTATAATTAAGATCAAATTGTAATTCAAATCCTAACTGCTCTTTCAGCAGCTTACATCTTTTCAGACCAATTTCTTTCTTCTTAAAAGGACATGGTCAGGTACTTCTCTTTTGCATTTCAATTGCAAAGTTCTTTTTTATAAATTATAATCCAGTAAAGAACATAATTTGATTTATCAGCACCTAATTCAGACTTAGTCTAAGTGACAACTCTTTTATACCACACACAGAACAGGCTTGTCTTGATTCCAAATGCAGGTTTAAAAGAAAACAAATGCTAAGATTAAAAACAGGATATTGCAGATAAATAAATACTAATTTAAATCAATAGAGCCAAATTAATTTGCATCAAATCAAGAACCAGACCATGCTCTGAAGAGCCATAAATGGGAAAATAAATAGGCACCAACATTTTTTCCCCAAAACTGTCTTTCTGAGAGTAATCACAGTACCTGAATGCTCTTAATTTAATCATTCATTGGAGGATGTTACAGGTAAGTGCTCGTAATAAACAGTAGGTGTTTCCCTGAGGGCTATGATAGTTTGCATAATGTGCTAGCTATTTATTTTCCAGTGTTATGGTGACAGAAAACTGTTACAGTACAGCTAATTCTAATGAGATGTTTCATAAATGTCTTTTGCTAATGAGAGATCTTGTTTAAGTTCTGAGTTTCAGAGGTTAAAATAATACAGCACCACCAGTACAGTCACTGCTGTTACATATGATCCATTTCCTTTTTCCTTAATTAACTTTTGTATGTTCTAATCTATTTATAGTTGGAGACCTCGAGGGCCCCACAGCTGGAGCAGATGTGGCTGTTATTGGAGGTAAGTAGCAGACCATACTAAGCAGCACCATTAGAATTAAAATAGCGGGTTGGTTGATGTCTTGCATTTTGCAAAACCCCTACTTTGCTGACAAGACAACAGGAGCGGCACAATTAGAGTTAATTAGGCCAGTGGGAAATCTTCTCCCAGAGGGGCTATTGGCAAGATAACGAGATGAGATAATAAGCATAAACCATACAGTGAGCCATACCACCCCCATCCATTTCCTCATTTTAAGACAAAATACCTAAGAGTCCAGCAACAAAGTCAGCCTCTGATATTCTTCATTATTCGCTGGGCCAAGGTTGTCATTTAATATAAAACTGGTGTAGCACCTTTGATTTGAGCCATGCCAGCTCATACGAGCTCACCCTTTGTTTTTACAGAATATACCACGGTGCATTTCCTCGTGTTCCATTAAAGCTCTCTCATGCATTTAAACTAAATACAGTTGTCAGAATAAATGAGCAAAGCTCTGTTCACAGAGAGAACCTGCCTTTTTTTTTTTTATTGTGTTTGTTCATTTCCATGCTAACGCACTAATTTCAGTCATTCACAAGGGGGTATACCAATCATTAGTGCAAATTGGTGAGGTTCTGCTATATTTCCCTCAGGTCCCATCTCCTGTAACTTTAATTTCAGCTTTCTATGAACAAGTAGCAGGTAAATTGATTTGTACTTAGTCCCTTAGGCTTATTAATATTGTGCTACATCCAAAGCCTATTAAATCTTCTTGTGTCAAGGGATATACCAGTGAGGTCCTAAAAATTGATGAAGCCCCCACTGCAACTATGATATTATTGTAAACCTAAAGTTCTTTGTATAAGCAATTTCATTTCTGCTAGCAGTAACTTCACTTTCCAGAACCAGACACCATAAAATCTGTGGGATAACATTGCAGGCATATTTTTTAAGACAAAGTTATCGTTTTTATTTACCCTGCTAATGCTCTGTCTGTTCCCCTGTTTTCGTGCCAATAGGGTATCCCCACTCAGTTTTCTGATGCTGATAAATCTAAAGCTTGGAGATGCCCACTCCTGCCACACGTCTTGAACACAGGGGACAGAAGACAGATACTGTCTATGTACTCCTTGTTGTCTCTGCAGAATAGTAGGCATTTCCAGGGAGCGATTCATCTGACCAAATGTAGGAATTCAATTCTAGAAGAGGAATCACCCACACACACACACCTTCCACTGACAGCAGAGAAATCACAGAATCATAGAATACCAGGTTGGAAGGGATCCCAAGGATCATCTGTTCTGACCTTTCTTGGCAAAAGCACGGTTTAGACAAGATGGCCCAGCACCCTCTCCAGCTGAATCTTAAAAGTGTCCGAAACCCAAAGGGGATTAACTCAGATGGAGCCTCCTGAATTATAGATGCCTACAATGAGTCAGATTAATTCCTACTTATTGCATCCTCAAAGCAGCTTCACATTCCACATATGGGACTTTCCTAGGACTGTCCTGTTCTGGTGCTTTTTATTGTGTGCTTCTTTAACGTTTGGTATACTCCTGGAGTCACATGAATATAGAATCAACTCAGTGTCATGTACTTGTACAGAATCACAGCTAAACAGTTTATAAGCAAATCCCAGTTGTATCCAAAAAGTGTTTAAAAAACCAAAACATCACACAAGTTGAATAAACTTCAAAATATTTCATTTATTTTCAGGATTCTTAAGTGAAAAATTTCATATGAGGGGAAGGGGATACAGCTTGTAATTTTTTAACAATGGACTTCTCATGGATTCCTCGCTTTTGCAGACTTCTACCTTTCACGGTAGAAAAGGCAAAAAAAAAAAAAAGGAAAGGGCTCAGGAAAGCAAGGAATCACAGTGTTCTCTGCACAACCAGCCCTAGAACTTGGATTTACTTTTCTTCACTAGAGTGCTTCCGTTCACCATTTAGTCCTATGCACATTTGGGTTACCTACAGAAAATTTTTTCCAGTCAATACATTGCTACTAATTAGCCTTAGTCCAGGAGACAGGAAAGATCTACCCAGAACCCCTTCCTCCTCCCAGGTGTTACTTCCACATTCATTATAATCAGACTTTCTTAATTAGAACACAGCATGTAATGGCAGCTTGAAAATACAGAGCAGTACACGGATTCTGCTATTTGTTGAATATCTCCTAAGAAATATTCAGTGCCGTGAACTCCTGAAATTGAGTATGCTCACAGAGGCAGGGTCAGGTTGCCTCCAGACTCCCCTGGATATACGTTACCAGAAGGATGAAAGAAACTTACTGGTTGTCCTTTATGTTCTCTTATTTCTCTTCATTTTGTAATGAACTTTTAGCTCCAACGAGTTCAACCAAATCAAGCCATTGATTTGAAAGAAAGGTAGTGAGAATTTGACCTGCATTCTTGCAGTATCTATCCCCCCCTTTTTTTTTTTTTTTTTTTGCAGTGTCAGAGACTTCTGATTCTAGCCACTGCAACATGCAAACATCTTATGACACATAGACTTTTCCCTATCATGTAATTCAAGTTGTGATGTCTGGCTGTGAGATACTGCTTGCTTTTTATTACTGACAATACATTTAACCGGTCTCTTTCCTCTAGGGGTGATTGCTGCAGTGGTATTTGTCCTCATTTGCCTGCTGGTGGTGATGGTCCGGTACATGTACAGGCATAAGGGCACCTACCACACCAACGAAGCAAAAGGAACTGAGTTTGCCGAAAGTGCAGATGCTGCTTTGAAAAATGACCCCGCTCTCCAGGAAGCAGTGGATGAGAGCAAAAAAGAATATTTCATCTGAGAGGCAAGGATTTCCATGGAGACTTCCCCAAGGGAATCAATCAAAAATGCTACATCAACAGAAGTGCTGAGATGGATAATATGAGGATACAGGCAAGCATCCTAATTGAAAAGTATTTCTTTACTTTTTTTGTCAGTGGATTGTTTCTTTTCCTCTCCCAGTGAAGAACTAAATGCCAGATACTTGCCTGTTGATTTTATTAGCAACACAGCTGGTCACAGTTGAAATCAATATCAGATAAGAAGAAACAAAATCTCAGTATGAGTGATACACCAAAACCAGATAAAGATAGCAAATGTCAGGCCTTGACATTTGGTGAAAATAGCAGATGCCAATGGAAAACATCCTCTTAGAGTTAATGATGCATCCTATGCTGATATGACACAGAACTACCTGAAATTGAATTTCAAATGGTCACAGAACAAACATTAAACTAGATAAAGCTGATGTAGCTGGAACAAAAATAGCTTTGTAGCCCAGATATCTACCCGCTCCCCTTAAATGTGCAATTTTATTGGCACAGGGGAGTTTGTTTTGTTTGTTTGGGGATTTAGATTGGGCGCTTTTTTTTTCAATTTTTTGAATTTTATATATATAAAAGTCAAAGACAATTCAAGGAAATAAAACTGTTGGAAAACATGGAAAATGTAAGAATGAAGGATTTATTTCTAACTTGCTCTGGACGGCAGCTTGAGAACTGCAAATTGTTGGAATTTACAATGCAGTATATAGTAGTCAGTAGACTTACAAATATGATTCCAATTAGTTGGTAGGTTCCATGCATGCATGCATAAATAGATAGATATTAAGAGGTAAAGTATCTTGGTTTCAACAGGCCTTTTTCAACAATGGAGCTCAGCTAGATTTTTTTCAGGTAAGATATTTTTGCCTGAGTATTTATTTATTTATTTTGCATTGGAAAATTCTCTTCAACACCCACCAGCAGGATTTTGGATTTTTACAGGGAGACGAATTCAGCTCTGGTGGTGATAAATCTTTTACAAATGCAACCATAAGACTGCCACTATAAAGAAGCTTGCTCATCTGCATCCCACTGGCTTATATTGATGTCTCCCTCTGTATGGCCTCTGTATAGCATTTGCATTGTGCTTGGTAAGGGAATTACACCAACCATCACTACTTTATAATAAATAAATAAATAGATTAGTCATGGTGGGTCACATGAAAAGATCTTATTCCTCGCCTAAGAATCAATGGTGATGAGTTTCTTTACCCCAGTAACTTGGCTTCCTAATTGAAACCCACAATTAGCTCTGGAAATAGGATAATTGTTCTCTGCACCTGCTCATCCCCAGCTGTGATGGTGCCCTGGACTACTGAAAATAGAGGAGGAGAAACACACAATAACAAATAAGACACTGATGAGCTCTGCTCAACTCGATGTTTTTTCCTGTGTTTTGATCTATATATGTGTGTACATATATATGAAGTCGTCTACAACTGTGCTTTCAAGACATTGTTGCTCATCACTTGTGCTCACTTCTTGGCACCAAAGCTTGGAAAGCTCCTGGACTCCAGTATTCATTATTGACATTGGCCACAAAAGTGCTGTAAGAGAAGAAAGATCTGAAAAGAGAAAAGACTCTGAGGACACAAGTGCAGAAATGGGATATTTTTGTCTTTTCAATCACAATCTCAGTCTTTTCTCAGTACCTGAAGGAGATGGACTCTGAATTATTCTTAGAATCCTGATAGATTTAATTTTGAATCTTAAATCCCCACGTGTTTGCATTTTAACCAAAGAATATCAAAATTGTGCCAAATTTACTAAATGCTTAAGATATTTTTTGTGACATGCCATTGCACAACCACATTGTATTCTGTGGCTATTGCAGTATAAAATGCACAAACCCCAGCACTAGCAGAGCTCAAATATTTTGATATTATGCACCTCACTGTTTCCTTCTAAGATACATTACTGTTTTAATATTTTTACTACTTCTGAGAAAGGAATCTGGTTTTATTTTTCTAGGACATGTGTTGGAGAAATTCACTAATCTTAGCTGTTAGGCTGAGTTTGTAAAACTGAAGACCCCTGACCCTCCAGTTCAATAAAAATGTAAATATTTTCCCTAAGGAGAGGGTAAATGGGGTGACTTGAGCTCTGGTGCATCTCCCACTCAAGGCATGGGAACACCAAAAAACTTTCCTCCAGTGCTAGCAGGACCTTTAGAGGACTACCAGCCTTTTGTCCCCCTTTATATATTCAGAACCATGTAATGTATGTCTGGCTGTTAAAGAAAATTGACTTCAGAGGAAGGTGTGAGGGACACGGGGAATAATTTCCTGCCTCCCTCCCCAGTCATGAAATTCTAGGTTTTGCAACTTGAGCCTGCTGATTATAGTTAGACAACTGTCTTATACCTGATATACAAGAGAACCTGAATTAGTGTCTCTTTTAGGGTGTGTATGAGTTTTTCAATTATGGGGTGGACTGAGACAGACTGTCTAAATTGGAACTATAGAGGCCAGATCTTCTGGTGGTACAACAAGAGTTCAGTGGAACTCAGCCAATTCTTGCCGGTTCAGTCAAGACCAGACTTTGTGTCATTGCTTCGCATAACTCGGAACTTAATGCAGCTACTGGTCTTTGACTATATTGCTTCTTAGTAGCTTAATTAAATCTTTTTATCCCATTTTCCCTATTCTTGTAGGCTGACAAACAGTCCAAGCATACAGCAATAGCTCCCCTATCGGTAATGAGCCACTTTGAATATTTACAGAGCTGTGACTCTGGCAAAAGATATAGTTTCAGTTAGTTTATTTTTTTACAGTGTCCTTTTGGGTTCCAGAGCTTTGTGTATTTATAAATGACTCAAGCACATTGAACAGAGAGAAAAGATGGTTTGTGGAGACTTGTTGTTTGTTTTTTTCAGGACAAATTCTGCTTTGTAATGAAGAAAGCTCATGACATCTGGTGACTGGCAGACTCTAACAGCCTGATCCTGCTAATTTCTTACTCATACAATAACTCTACTGTCTTGAGTCATTCAATTTAGTTGTGAAAAGAGTGCATTACAAACTTCCTATAACTTTTAGAACTAATTAGCAAAACATCCTTCTGCAAGCAACACAATGTGCTAAAACAAACATTATGTACAATGCCAAGGCATCTTGGTTGGCAGCCGTAGCTTTTCATCACCGATGATGAAATGATTTCTACAATTTGCTTCATGAATAGAGAATTAAGGAAATAGTTTCTTTTTCCGCCACATACTTTTATCCCGGGTCCTTCCACTGCTGTGGCCTGTTGTCCCACAGCTCTCTGGCGCTTCATCTCCCCAACCATGACTGCCATTGTCCGCATTTCCCCAGGCTCCCAGCTGGATCCCCACTGCCTTCCCTGTGGCAAAGGATTGGCTATTTACTTATGTATTTATTTATTTATTTCTATCGGTGAAGATGCTCTCTGCCAGCCAAGAACCAATTTTCACAAAGGTTTTAGCTTTAGACTTCCAATCCTGTGTCAGATTTTATCAAACCTGACCAGCCTGACCTGAGACTGATTTACAGAGTGATCACATATGCCATGTTTTCCCAGAAAACAAGTCAAAAAATAGTACTGCAAGCTCTCTAGTTAGTTAAATCTATTGCTATAAATCTCTAGTATTCACTAAACAAGTGAGCAGAATGACGATCCTTCAAGGAACTCAGTTTTGTCCTGATGCCTTAATGCCCTTTGAAAGCTTGTTGAATCCCACTTTGCACAGAAAGCCACCGGCACATGTTTAGAAGCGTAAGTAATTTTCAATGATGTGCAGGACAGATATGTATCAAAATGACCAATATTTGCTGGAGTTGAAAGAAAGAGGATAAATATGATCTTGTAGGAACAAAAGACATTTTTTGAGGATATATGGAAATGACGAGAGTTAAACATAATATTTCTGATCACACTGATGAGCTTTAAGAGTGGATCCATGGAGCTTTCAAATTCTCTCCCTGAAAAAGAATAATTGTTTGCAAAAGGAAACAAATCTCCTTTTAAACCATCTCTTATTCTCAGGCTTTGAAAACAGGCTTCACAGATTCAATATTCTACCATTCTGCCTTAACATCTGGAACTCAATTTCTTCTAATTTTTGGAGGATACCTGTACAGTCCTCCCCTGCACAAAAATGACTGCTTGCCAGTGTCAGCCCCTGTAGCAGCATTACAGCTCAGCACAGTAATTCTGTCCAAAAGTGGTCAGTCCCAAATGTGTATCTGGCTACCCATTACTGGACCTGGTACACATTTTTTTCTGGAGCTTGGCTTCTATCATTCCAGGTTTTCCTGAGGTCCAATGTGCTGTTGCACATTAATGCAGTCCTGAGGAGTATTTAATCAGCCACTAGTCCAGATAACTACTTTTATTTTTCTTTTTAGAGCAACAGGACCAAATAATTTTGGGAGACTATTAAAAATAGTACCGTACAATCCCTTAGAACGTCGACATCGATTTTTCTCTTAAGTCAAATCCAGGGATCATTGGGGGAATACCAGGACAGGAGAATAAAAAGGACTGTTCCCTTTCAGCAAGGAATGCAGACAAGGTAATGAAACATTTATAGCTGCAGAATAAGGAGGATAGCACCACTAGCTACAGCCTGCAAGGATTCCTCACAGAATGCAGGGAACGCTGAGTCAAGATGTAAATCAGTAAAAAGATACAGAGGGGGAGAAGGTAATTAGATACCAATAGAGATGGAGGGCAGTTTTTCATCAAACAAATAGGTATCGCCGTTTGGAGAAATCAAAGTGTATTTGCTGAAGGTAACTGCTGACAACAAATTTCTTTGAATTATATGAGGTGTTTGAATTCCTCGCATGTGCCAGTCTAATCAAAAAATGCTGGTAAATACATACCCAAAGAGTACTTACGTTAAATGTATTAAGAGCTGTTTGTTGCATTTTCTAAAATCTCTCAGTTCTTCACATAAGAGAGCTTTGTGTGTTTAGAAAATGCAGAAGCTTCACAGCAGCAGTTCATATAAGACAGAAAACTAAAGAACCCCTAAACAAGCATTTGATGTCTGGAAATTCAGGTAGTTAATAAAGGACGCTAGCAATATCAAAGAAAAACATACATGGTGAGTAAAAATTCCAACCATATTACAAAGAAATGAAACATTCGTAGTAGTAGAGGTCCTTCTCTAGTTCAAGATGGTAATATTGTCAGTGACTGGAAATAGGGAATCCTTACTCTACACGACTGTTCCTTGTGTGGTTAGGATAAAATCCCACTGAATTCAGTGGGACAAGATTTTCACTGACTGTATTTATCCTTCCTGCAAAAAAATTGTATTCCCACCCATGTCAGAAAGAAACACACTAAATTAAAGTAGAAATTTTACAAGTGCTGATCTTTCAGCATAACCTCTTGCCTTCACACCATTTTTCTGTTGTTTCAAACTGTATATATGATGGAAAGTATCTGATACACTGTATTGAAGTCTATTTGAATTGCAGTATTGCTACGACAAGAATAGAGAATACAGAGCATTCAAAGCTTACTGCTGATTCTATGTTAAAGCTGACTATAATGTTTGTATTTAGCAAAGCTATTAATACACTGCTGGTGTAAATCTACTATATTTTGAATTGGAAAAAAAAAGCTAAAATATGAAGAAACATAACTTTATAATTAAAGTTGTCATTTTCAGCATTTAAAAGACTGTTCTCATTTTTGTTCTCTTTTAAAATACCATGAACTTTTAGAATTGCCAATTATGTTGTTTTCATAAGAATGTAGATCAAAAAGGAATAGTAGGCTAGAATTTTTCTTAATATGCCACGCAAACCCTAAAAGATATACTGCTGGTGTTTGCGTTAAAAAAGCAAGAGAAGCTTTTAATAGATCTAAAAAAGAGTCAAACTTCAAATAAGAAATCAAACAATAATTCTCTCTGAAGGAACGTTACCCTGTGGATGCCAGTGTGGACCTGTACACTGGTCTATTATCTAAGGCATGGTATTCTTAAAAATTCTAGGCAGGCTTATAAACATCTAATGGGTATTTACTGATGGATGGCCTGCCTTCAACCCAACTGCTACCGAATGTGAATACTTCTTTGTTCTTCATGCTTTCCATAAAATACCTCTTTTATCTTAACATATCCTTAGTTAAAGAATATTCAGAGGCTATGCCTCGTATAATATGTATTGTAATCTTTCACTGCCACCCCTTTTTTCAAAGATCATTGCTGTCAGTGGAAGAAAAAAACCAAACAGTAGGTCTTTAAGTGATATGTTATGGGGTCAAAATGATGCCTCAAAATGGAGAAGACCTGGAGAGTGCCAGAGGGACAGTGGAACAACTCAGTTTTCATATCTATAAGTCGAGAAGTTGTGATAAGAACAGCTCTTCCAATGGGCCCTTCTTGTGCCATAGGACTTCGATGCATAGGACTGTTTGGAGGCCAGCAATAGCCAAATGGCTCATTAGCAATGTTCTTGTTGCGATGACAAGCAGAGAGGTAAGACTACTGAAGACTACGCACTGGATCCTCCATTATTAGCCAGCACATTTTGGAAATTTGATCTCGACTTCACATCACATCTGACAATGGGATTCAGTGTTATTGGAGGTACTTCACCAGATCAAATCTGTGATGGCTTTTGCTGTTATCAGGGGCATATAATTCCATGGAGATTGGCCATAGGCTGTTTGCCAAGAAATAATGAAAGAGTGTTGGGACCAAATTCATCCTTTATGGATGAGCAGTAGTTGACAAGCTTACAGCAGAAACAAAGAGCTGAGTAAAGGAAAAAAATACCAGATAAAGGGAAGTACATGAAAATAAGAGTTTTCAGCAATATGTGCCATCACATAGCAACATCTTACACCTGCATATGATTTGCTTCACACTACTTCTATCGTTGGTGCTGAACCTAAAGCCTCAGTACAGGATATTTTGACTACACTGAGAAAGAAAAGGTTCCAGACCTTGCAGTAATGAACCTGCTTCCCAGCAAAGATTTTCATTAACGTTTCTATTTCAGCTTAAAAAAAAAGAAAGGTGTAACGCCTAAACCTTTTGCAGCCAGTCTTGCTAGGGCTACACGTAGAGAGGTTTCCTAATTTCTGATGTTTGGTTAATGAACGGGAAGACCTGAGTGGTCACTCAGTTTCCAGTATCTTGGAAAGAAAGTAGTTAATCTCCCTGAGGGATTGCTAGCAGATTCACTTGAAAGCCTTGCTCAATGTGACATATGGATATGCTGATAAAATGCAACTCAACACCACATTCTTGGTTACTGGGAACAATCATCTTTATTCATTCTAACACCTAATGGAGTGATCAATAGCATTTTAATAAAGCCGGCTGTAAGTCATATTTAACTCAAATAAGATTTTATATTGTATTTCAATTAAATTACACTTTCTGCCGTTCTTTACTGTCAATTTCTGCTTGCCTCTCCATTCATAAATTTTTGTTTCACAAATGCATGTGTGACCCTCAGGGCTCTCCATACCTTTTCTAATATTCCTGTAATGTTATGCATAAATACAGCCTTGTGCTCAGAAATTCTTCTATAGAGCTGAAATACCTCCATTCCTTTCTGTTCAGCAGCAGCACAACTTACCTACCAGAACAGAAGTTGAAGAATCAGAGAGACTATTACATCTCTCTGTTTTCTGGTAAAGGGATAAAGACCGCTGTTCCATGAAGGGAGCCCAGGACTCTCAGTCTTTCTTCTTGGATGACATGAATGACGCTTCTGACACTGGGACACAAGAAAGCAGAATGAAAAATGAAAACATGGCACAGGATCAGGAATAAGCTTATTCCCCTGAACAACAAGGTGCTGAACACTTGCCAAAAGTTAAGCCGCAAGAATTAGGCAGAGAGACTTGTGCCAAGCCCCCCAAAATTATTTTTCTTAAGTCTTCGCGTTCAATACCTCTCTCCCCTTCTTCCCCCAAAAAAACATCTGGCATCTGTGTTTAAGTTTAACTAGATCTGTTATCTCTGCAGCTTCGCCAGCTGTGATGGAAAATGAATTACAGGCCCAAGGAGAAGACCAAATAGTTCAGGATCAGATTACTTTAAGCTTTATCTATCTGACCTACCAAGTCAGCTTACTCACTGTTTCACTTGGAGGTATAAGTTACATGGACTTTGAAAACCTGTCCCAATTTTTTCATTGTGCCCCAGCCCTCTAGTCGATTTTGTCCTCTCCTGCTGTAGGATCAGGAAGTTTCATATTAGGTTTTAGCTGACGTTTTCATAGATCCAATCTTCAGGGGCGGGAGAGGATTTTTGTTGGTTTAGTTTAGTTGGAGGCAGGGGGGTCCATACAAAAAAACTTACAACTTGACAAGACACTTTTGTCAAACCCCATTCGGTAAGGCATTTTGCTAAGGAAGGTAATAGCATAGTTGTAAGTAAAAGTCACATTACTAAAGAAGGTCAACCTCCCTACCCAAAGCAGGGGGACATTGAAGATTTAAAAGAAAGCATTACCAGAATATTGTTCTGGCATGGACCAAACAATACCTTTTCTATAAACCAATTTCTTGGCCAAAGTTGAATTGTTTTTGAAAAAAATTCACTTCAACTTCTCATAATTGACTCCTCTCTGCAATAA
Organism: Burhinus oedicnemus; assembly: GCA_008921705.1. NCBI lineage: Eukaryota > Metazoa > Chordata > Aves > Charadriiformes > Burhinidae > Burhinus > Burhinus oedicnemus. The sequence continues at coordinate 268,822 of VFFE01007070.1, read as the reverse complement.
AGAGTAAATAATCAGTCTGAGGAAAATGCATTTTTAATCAAAAAGACAAACAAGACGTCGTTATTCACCAAAACTATTTATTTTCTGGAAGTTCTATGCTGTATAGTAAAATTTGTTAACATTGCACAAAGGCAAAATAGTATTTTTGTTTCATCTTCCCTCTGCAGTAACATTCATGCAATGTGTTTGTGTCATTTTATCTAATAATCATTTTTCTTGTGCAGTGTCTTCCCAGGTCTTGCCCTCCCTCTCTATGTGCATTGGGTTAAGGCAGAGCTGGGAAAATATATATAATTATTCATTGCTTAGCTCTGAGTCCAGGCAGGAGTTCACACCTTCCAAGGGCTCTGTTTTGTTTTATTGGTATTGTTATGGAAAATTAAACCCCTGAGAAAATGCTATACAGTTTCTTAAAATTGTGTATTTAACATGTATCTCTGTAGTCACTATCCACACTATCTGCAAGAACATATCCTTCTTTTTTATTTGGTAAAAATCTTCCAGCATTTTCCAACATTGTCTTCTCCACCTTGTTGATGTGAGTGCAAGTTTAAGACTGCATTTCTTCAGTCTTAACTCTCAGCTAATATTCCTTAAACTCTCAGCCAATATTCTTCCAGAAATCCTCAGAAAATTACAGTATCATCTGTCAGTGCAAGGCTGCATAAGGATGCAGTTGGGTTGTGGTACATTCTGTTGCTAGTAGACGGTTTGTGGGATGTTTATTTCATTTAGTTGCCATCATCAAAGCTGACTTTGGCTTTCCTAAATAAAGTTGGTTCTGAAGAAAACCAGAAAACCGTTTGGATTCTCCAAGTCAACCAAAAATCTCCTGTATCTCAGGTAAAGCTCAATGATTCCTAACAATAATAAGTTTGGTGCTCTACTGTCTTCCACAAAGATGAAGATTTCTTCTGCAGTATACATGCTGGTATCTTAAAAGCCATTTGTCATAAAAAGAACTGAAACTCTGACTGTTACAGATAAAAACAGAAGATTCTCCAAATCCAGCTAAGCAACTAAAAGCTTCCAGCTGAGACTGGTGCCTCTCACATCCTTAGCTGATCAGGAGCACTTAATACACAGGAGGTGTATTGATATAAGCATGCAGTGGCATAGCTTATAAAAAATAGAAATTACTTCCTGCAGGTCTCTGTCATGATCATCATGATACATACTCAACGAGTATCCCTTTTCAATAAAACACAAATTTATTTCTCTGCCCCAACAACATATTGCCATGAATATTTTGTCCCATTGCAGTTAGAAAATAATTTTTTAGGAAGCAACCTTCAGCTGTACAATATCTTATAGCCAATACAGGGGCACCACAAGCCTTCTATGAGTTAAGGAGCAGAAAAATGACTTCCTCAAAAGAACAGTTATAGTTGCCCGCTACAGTTTATTTGCTTAGCAAAGCCCATCAGAATAAAAATGGTGCATTTCCTGAGAATTATAAAGAAAAGAATGAGTATTTGAAATATCATTTGCAGCAAATTAACAATGAAATAGTTAAGTGTTGTCTTATTTTTCTAGTGGTTTCTGGAGTAACAAGGAGCCAGCACTCCTATTAAAAGTATTTCCCGTATGAAAAATCCACTATTAGTTAAAAGCAGTTGACATGCATTGTCAGTGCTGCAGAGCTCAGGAGATAAGGCCCCTTGCCAAGGTGAACAACTCTCTAAATGTATCAGTTGGCAAACACTTGGATCCATAAGACTGACTGACTTTCAAGCAAATTGGGATTGTTGTGATTTCCCATGTCCTTCCAGTTAAGGACACTGGAACTGAGGAAGTCTGTAAAGAAATCTTCAATGACAAAGTAACCTGCTCAGCTGATATGGGGTGAGTGGTGGATATTGTCTACCTGGGTTCCTTCAAGGCTTTTGATATGGTTCCCCACAGCCGCCTCCTAGAGAAACTGATGCGTTAGTCTGGAGAAGTGATCTGTGCGGTGGGTGGGGAGCTGGCTGACAGGTCACACCCAGAGGATGGTGGTAAATAGCTCTTTTTCAAACTGGCAACCTGTCACAAGTGCGATTCCCCAGGGATCAATATTGGGCCCAACACTGTTTAATATCTTCGTAAGTGATCTGGATGATGGGATCAAGTGTACCCTGATGAAGTTTACTGATGATACCAAACTGAGTGGGGAAGTGGATGCTTCGGAAGGGAAAGCCACCCTGCAGGAAGATCTGGATAGGCTGGAAGAGTGGGCTAACAAGAACCTTATGAAGTTCAACAAGGACAAGTGTAAGGTCTTGCACCTGCGAAAACAATCCAGGAGTGCAGGACAGACTGGGATCTACATGGCTCGGGAGCAGCTCTGCGGAAAGGGACCTGAGGGTCCTGGCTGCACAAGCAGCTCACTATGAGTAAACAGTGTGCTGCAGAGGCAAAGCAAGCCAGCAGGATGCTGGGTTGCATCAATAAGGGCATCACCAGCAGAGATAAAGAACTTATTATCCCAGTCTACTCAGTGCTTGTCAGGCCACACCTAGAGTACTGTGTTCAGTTTTGGTCCATGCTATACAAAAAAAGGCTGGAGAGGGTCCAGAGAAGGGCCACCAAGATGATCAAAGGACTGGGAAGCCTGCCATATGAGGAAAGGCTGAGAGAACTGGGTTTGTTCAGCCTTAAGAAGGCTTAGTGGAGACGTTATCGCCATGTTCCTGCATTTAAAGGGTGGCTACAAAGAAGGTGGAGGCTCCCTTTTCACAAGCAGTCACATGGAAAAGACGAGGGGTAATGGGTACGAATTACTTGCGGGAAGACTCCGATTGGACACAAGAGGAAAATTTTTCACAAGGAGAACAATCAGCTATTGGAATAATCTCCCCAGGGAAGTGGTGGATTCCCCAACATTGGACACTTAAGATTCAGCTCGACAGGTGTCCTGGTTTGAGGTAAAACAAGACCATTTTTGTTCAGTAACTACTTTTTAGATAGGCCTCTTCTAACTGCTGAAATTAACAGCATGTTGTGCAGAAAACTGTTCGCTCTCAGAGTGATAAGACCCATGTTTATAGTTGATGCCAAGGAATGGGATGCAGAGAGGCTCTTGCTTATACTTACTGCTATGGCAACCAAGGGCAGCCAACTCTGTTATTTGCCCCGTTGGAGGGTCGGAAGCAGAAAAGCATAGAGGGGTCACACCTGTGGGGAGGAGCGGACAGGACAGGTGACCCAAAACTGACCAACAAGGGTATTCCATCCCATCTGCCTCATGCTCAGTATAAAAGCTGAGGGATCAAAGGGTCAGCCCTCTTTCTTCAGTGGCCGGCATCCGAGGAGGACTCTGTCTGTTCGTCTGTCTTTGATCGTGATCCTGACTCCAGATCCAGAATCCAGTTCCCGTCCATCACTGAGTCTGGTCTGGGACTCCCCCAGTGCCTGCTGGTGACGTGATTGTCATCCTGGGAGCTTGATATGGTTTTGTATATATTTAATTGTTTTCTTTTTATTATTTTATTATTAATATTTCATTTGAGAAGTTTAGCTCCATCTGAACTCTTAAGTCTCTCTTTTTCTCTCTCTCTCTCCTGCCTCCCTGTGAAATGCAGCAGGAGAGAGAGAGCATCTGTTGTTCCGCCTGATTGGGTCAATCCGGCCCAAACCAGGACAACAGAGTACTGGGCCATCTCATCTAGACCATGCTTTAGCTGGGAAAGGTTGGACCAGATGGTCCTTGAGGTCCAACCTGGTATTCTATGATTCTATGAAATCAAGGACAAAAGCAAGCAGCCAGATCAAGAAGTCTATGAGGTGAGTTATCCAGATTGACTTGGTTAAGTTGGCATTCCCAGCCAAAAAGACAACAGGGTTTACAATGAACAGGGAAAGTAGGAAAATGGGACTCCATTAGTCCTACAAGCAAAGCCTCTGAGTCTGCCTTGATTTGCCCTGGGACTTTATTTAATAAAATGGGGTGGGTTGTGGGGTTTTTTTTAACAGCAGTATAGGTTAGCTGGTGAAATTCCTGATAGGAGTGAAATAAAGTAACCCCTCCAAAGATACATAGCCTTCTACTCCAAAAGGGTATACACAGCTTCTGGGATGCAGAACATTTACATGCCCATTCCATTGTCACGTCAGTGGCTGCTGTGGCTGCTAAACTAGTCTAATCCAAATAGTATTTCTACCTACAGGCAACACCTGAATGCAAAAAAGCAGAAATAAAGAGAATTCCATACCCTGGGAGACAGCCAGTCTCTGCCTGTATGTTTCTGCCGGTGTTTTCTAGGTTCTTGCTGATGGTGAGTGAAACAGCAATACATCTCACATGTTTACTTTGAACGACATACCCTGGCTGCACAGGACCTCGCTGACATAACCTTGCAAACCACAGAATTTCATATTCCAGCTAACAGGACAAGATAGCAATACAAATAGTATTTCTTAAGATCTTTTGTTAAGCACGTATAGAGAAAGTTAAGTTTTGCATCACTGTACCCATTAACACCAGTGGGAACAAGATCAGGGAACGATTTGTATCCCCGGGTGTGTATGTCCTAATTTTGGATAGTTCATTTGATAGAGATACAAGCAAATGCCTCAATTAGCTTCCTAAAAAGGAGAAGCATCTAGAGTCGCTCCAGACTTGCTCAGCTTTTTGTGGCTGTGGCTCTGTTTCAGAGCAGCTGCTTTGTCCCACCATTACAACAAGGAGCTCCACTGTCTCACGTCTCTCAGAGCTGAGTGCAGCCTCAATAACCTCCACATCAACATCTGCCACCAGCTTGTGAGGGCCATTAGCTATCACCTCTGATTGAACCAGCAAAAATGGACTCTGCAATAACTTTAACGACGGCTGAAAGAGGCTGGAGATGCTGGGCAGAGTCCATAACTCGCAACAGCAGCTGGATCAGATGCTGTAAAACCAGAGCAACCTGTGAGCTCGAAATGCTGTGTTGGTGGGTGAACACACAAACATATGGACCTGGGAAGCAGATGAGCTCTGCCATGGTACCTTGGGAACCATGGAAAGTGAACTCATATTGCCTAGCACCTGCGCTGTGTAAATATAGCTATATACTTGCGATTCAAGAGCAGCCTGGCCACAAAGACGGGCTGAGTTAACCCAGCACCTCTCTGTGGTTGTTCAAACTCGGTTACAACACAGTCTGAGAGAAATCTCTTCTGACAGCTGCGTCAGGTAGGAGCAGGAATTGATGGTAGTCACTCACTATGAAGATCAAGCCGTGGATCTCACAAATATTTTATTGCCGTATAGCACAGAAAACCTCTCCTTGAAATTCTCTGCACCTGCACACTGATAGGCAAAGTCCAAGCGGGATCTCCCTGTTAGAGGCTGTTTTCTTGTTGTTTGGATCCAGGGTTTCAGCTCAGCCTACTTCAATGTAGCTACTTTGACTTAAAAAAACCTAAGCAGTGTAAATTGGTCAAGGATTTGATACATTAACATGTTGAAAATTGAGATCTGGATGACGAATAGTTATGAAAAGGCTTCAGTCCAAGACTTAAGACTGAGTATATTTTTTGTTAGGTTTTCACAGCAATTCATGTTGCAATAGGTAAATTGGAGAATTAATATGACCTCAAACACAGCAAACAAACAGCATCTTTGAAAGCAGAGGGATCTGATCCTTTCTAAATTATATTGGCAGGGTCTTAATTTTGCAGAACTGATAGCTTTTGTTTTATCTCCTCAGCGCAGTTAATCTGACAATGTGCTACTGTAATTATAAGCCAAGGCAAACTTGCATACATTCCCGGGAGAGTATTTTTTTTAACAGAAAAAAGAAGAAATACGCTATTGTGCATTAATGACTACATTAAACAAATTTCTCAGGATTTTAGGAGGGGGACTGAAATGATGGGCAAGAATTATCTTCTCCAAACATCTGGGAGCAGAGCACAGCTGTCTCTCTATTGGAGCTTGGCACTCAGCATGCTATGAGATGTACTTGAGTACATAAGAGAGGCTCTTATGAAGCTGAATCATTTGGGCAATTAACACTCAAAGCAATTTTCACACAAACCCTTGATATATGAAATTTGAGTTTTCCATAAGTGACAGGCAGGCTTCTGTATGCAGACAGCTCCAGCCTTGCTGTAGCACTTCAAGGTTTATGAAGGGGAAAATGCTTTGAAAGATGGAAGGTGCTTTAAACAAGTTTTTCTGCTCATTTGAAAAGGAAGACTTACTGACAGTGTTTTACTATTATGGGCCTGTCCAAAGTTAGTTACTTCACAGGAATATTCAGATCAAGGGGAAAAGTTTGAAAGTTCTACATCACAAGCATATAATGTCTTAGAGGACTAAAGAAATAACTTTTAATTTATTTTCACTTCTTGTACAAGATCTTGCATTGGGTGTAAGCTGTGGAGTCTTTCTTAAGAAAGCACACAGTTTTGCACACATTTTCTGTGGACAGCAACAGCTTAAGGTAATGGCAAGAAATTGAAACAAAAAAGTATGGATTTCATAAGTGTAATTACTTTGGAAATTCATTGATTTTTTAAAAATACATATTAAAAAGCTAACAAAATTTAAGTTGCCTATTAATATTAAAAGGACATATACAATATAGTTCACTGGGTCAGAATTCCCGGAGATCTGGGAACTGACTGCTAGATCTGTAATGCTTAGAATGGGTAATCCTGTTCATATGGCAGCCAGAAATTATTGCAGGCAGGTGAGGAGGGTAAAATTCGGAGTTAGTCACAGACAAGAAGATTAGGAACAGAAAATAGAATTTGTTCTAGCATCATCCATAATCCAAGCACTTTGCAAAGTAAAGACATCACCCTTAAGGTGTAAAATAAGAGGGAGAACAACTTTCTTCTCTCACCCCTTCAGTCTGTGAACTGCGAGTGAAGGTTCAATGTTCACAAAATTAGTTTCATTTATTTTTGAATATTTAGGTTATTTTTCCTATATTTTTTAATTAATTGAGGGACTGAATAAAATAGAAAACAGAAGAACGCTCTAAATTTTGCTAGTCCTTTAGTTCTGCAGGGAAGTGACTTCAGATACTCTTAGAAAAGGAATATTGTGATTTAGTAGCAGTACAAGGAAGGTTATTTAGAAGACAAAGTTACACAGAGTATACGCTGCCCACTGCTCTGCTCTTATATTATCAGCTGGTTTTGATAAAGCTACTCAATTTCCACAGAGATAACTGAGAACAGAATTCGCCTGAAGACCCCTGGTTTGATTAGAGTTTTTAAGTCAGAGTTGAACCCTATCTTCAGAAGCAGCCTTCCTATCAGTAACTGCTTCATAGTAAGAAATAGAGATACACAGTTGGATCCTTTAGACCTAACAGAAAATTGAAGAGATGCCTTTGAGAAGCAGACCTATGTCGTTGAGGTATCTCAGAAAGCCTATATTTACTGCCCAGTAAGGTCAATAACAAAGACTTTATTTATGCATTGCTACTAAGACTGACAATAACATTTTGCCATTAAGTCCCTCAAACTCATTTCAGCCTAAACCCATATTCTACCAAAGCTATTTTAGGCTTCAATGATCAGAAGCTTTTTATCAATGACTCAGAACTCCCAGCATACCTTGATTCTTGATACTGACTCAATCTCTGCACACCTGGATTTCATTCCCAAAAATACTGCTATTATCCAAAAATCATGAATCCTACCAGTCACCTAGGGTTTGCAATCTAACACGGCAACTAGATGTAGTTAACCTTCATGCCGGCTTCCACTAAGAAGCTAATCCTCTCCTATTAAGTAAATAGCCAGAGCTAGGAAGAAGCTTTTATAAGGAAGTTTTTCAGTCAATCCTCTGATTTGGCTAGAGAGGTGCAAAATAGAGTGTATTTCGTTTGGTTTTCAGAATGCTTTTGTAGCCAAAGATGTATGGAGAAAAGTTTGAAGGAGAAAAACCTGTAGTGTGAAAATGCCGTGATGTTTAGTGTAGAGCACCTAAAAATAGCTCTTCTTGCAAAACAGGATACTGTGAATTAGAAAAACAGGTTCATATTTCTGTATAATTCTATATGGTTATTCTACATAAGGCTGATTTTCTGGAAGAGCGGGATACTTAGAGGGAGTGCAATTTCTTCCACCCTCCTTCTCTCTCCCTGCACACCCCAGTCAGTGTGGTGTGGGCTTCTCAGTCAGATCTCAGCATTACACGATTCCCACTGAGACATGAGCTACACCCAGCATAGCTCGAATGTTCTGGTCTGTTGTAGGAACAAGTAAGTATGCTGCTGGGCAGTACCTCTCTACCCTGCTCTCCTGTTGCCACCCTGCTATCAAGCTCTTGACTCCGTCTAGCCCTTCCTTTCTGCTAGAGCAGCTACTTCCCACCAGTGAATACGAAGTCTGGTTCCCTGTGCAGTGAGCTTTTCTTTCAGCTTATTTTGTCTCTAGTTGATTCAGGGCAACAAATCTTTCTCACCTTCCTCATACTGATATCCCAGTAGACTGCAGAAGCAGTTAGAGGCTGACTCCTGTATCATATGGAATGTGTGTAACTCTATAAGAAGGTAAGCAAAACATAAAAGAGCTTTACTGGGTCAGAAAAAAGGTCCATGTAATCTAGTACCTCATCTCTGGTTCTTTACCAATTGCAGATACATCAGGGAAGAATACAAGAACAAGGGCATCTAACGGTGCAATTTCTCTAGAATATACTCCAAACATTTATGATTTACAGATTTCCTATATCAGAGGAAGATCATTGTGTTCTCAGATCGTAAGGATTTTTCTTCCATTAGCTTCTATGGTAATGTTTTGAATTCACATAACTGTTGTGTTTCAGACATGCTGAAGCAAGAAGTTACAAAGCTCAACAGCATGTTTAATAGAGCAGTACTTCCTTTTCTTTGTTCTGAACCTGTCCCTGATGGTTTCTCAGCAGAGCCCTGATAGTCTTTACATCAGAACAGATGATCAACTGTTATTTCCATTTACTTCCTTGGTGATCCTCATGCTACTTGGAAGCCCTGTCCACCTTCTGAGTGGCTTCTTAAGACAGCCACTGTAACATGACCTGTCCTATATGCGGGAAATTACAGCAGCACTTTCAAATAATGTGAGAGTAAATTACCTCGAAAGTTGCATTCTTTAGATGTTTTTTTATTGTTCTCAACTTCTGTTAAATGACTGTTTTAGAGCTTGACACCTATTGTCTGCATAATACAGTCAGCAAGACACTGCCTTTGTGGCAGCAGCTTTATTCAAGAAGATAACACTCTGCAATCCATGGCTTCTATGCAACAGACAGCATTTTAATCTTCATGTTATTATATACCACTAGAGGGTTTTCAGGACTGTCTTCATGTGCAGCCTTGGTATTAAAAAAATAGATGTTTGTCTTCCACTTTGTGAAAAGTTGTTCTCTTTCCCAGATAATGAACTGTTGTGTCAGAACTCATTGGACTGAACTAGGATAATATGCAAGGCAAAGTCCTGATGGATACCTAACAGACTTGAGCCCAAAGTTTGTCTTATCTTGGACGGACTTGCTTATGGAATCCAGATAAATTGGTGGCAGGAATCTCTGTTAACACAAGGCAGCTGCAGACTGCAGACGGGATAAATTCTAGTCATGGAGGTGGCGTATTTCACACTAGCTGACAGCATGGGAATGTTACCAGAATGTTTCACCTACACGTCGCTCTCCAGTTTCTTTTCACAATCATAATGCTATTCTTTACCAAGGTTAAAAAGGACTTCCCTTAACTTTTTGCTAAACATGAAACAGGTCTGCATTAGAACTAGGGAATTACAAGCCTGAGTTGTACAGTTCCTAGTCCACTTTCCTATGGGGTATTCCATAGGTGAGCTAGAGGTAAATATAGAATTGCTGCTCATGAAAGAGGGTGACATGATGAACAAAGGTCAATAAAGGCAGTTACAGATTTTGCTTTGAAAGTTTGGTCCATCCAAACAAAGTGCATTTTAACTAAGTGAAATGCAACATTACTGATCTAAAGATAAGAAGTGAGGAACTGAACCCTAGTAACCAGTGAGTCATATTTATAACTCTTAACAAAGAAACAACTCAACATACTTTGCAAGGGTGATATAATGGGTGAACAAACTCATTCCTTGGATGTACCATCAGGCAAGCACTGCAATGATTTTAGTTCCCCGTCTGGCACTGCTCACCTGATGCTGGTATGTTTCCTGCATACTGGAATGGCATGTCCAGTTCTGGTGTTGACATTTTAAAGAGGATGTTGAAAAACCACAGCATGTGCAGGGAGGAGACAGAAACATAGCTCAAGGGATGGAGAAAAATATTTACTGCGAGCAAATTTGATCTTATCTCAAAGAAGACTTGAGACAGCCATGGCTAGTGCATTAGTAACTTTCCTGGGGAGAAAATAGCATCTAAGAAATGGTCCTTTAATCTTGCAGGGAAAGGCATAACAGACAATTTATGGAAATTTAAATTGAGCAGATTCATATTAAACATTTTTAATGAGTGTGATTAACCATTGGAATACACTGAATCAGAACATAACAAGTTCTTGTTCTCTGTGGCTGTGGCTATGTTAATACTTAAAAGAAGCCAAGGTTCTCATCAGAAAAGCTAGAATCTTTCTACCTAGATGTGGACTAAATGGATCACACTCACGCTTTTGTGGCTTCAGGTGAAGACTGGCTGTGTTTTCTGAAGTACGAAGCAAGCCGAAACACAGCACAAGCTATTGGACTCCATCCAGGAGTAACAGTGTGAGACTGACTGGCCAAGCACCTGGATTTTTTCATCCAAGGGTCATGTTTTAGTTAGCAGATCTACAAATCTACACATCCTTACTTATTCGCAGAATGTCTTGAATACCCATACTTGCCCAAAGCAAGCTTGCTTGCAAAAATCATTTACCTGCATAGAGGGCAAGTACTGTAAGACGTAATAAAACCAGCATTACAACTGTGCCTCACGCATGAATGAAGCCAGTAGATATTGCCTCCTGGAAATAACAGTGCAGGGGGCCTATCAGTTGCTCAGGTACTGTGTAACCTGCAGGCATTGTCGTTTGTGTTGCTTAACACAAAAATGTGTTACAGTGTTATCGCTCACTCCAGCAGATATAGCACTGCTAATTATCCCATCATGTAGTCACTTTGCAGTGATATAAATAGCCCAGTTAGTGTCATTTTACATTATCCAGCAGAGAACCTCCAAAGCCTGGGTAGGGCATAGAAGTTGCTTAAAAAGAAAAACAGGTCACTTTAAAGATGGATGCTCTGATTTCTCCCCACATGCTTCAGATGCTGCTGTTTGCTTGAATCAAGTCAGCAGAGAAGCAAAAAGGGAATGACAAATAGGGTGATGAAAGAGATGAATTAGTAAACAGTCCTATTGCTGAGAATTCACCAAAAGCAGAGGTGTAGAGGCTCATGTGAATATTTGCCTCAGTCTCTCCTAGATACTATAATTCACAGTTCCCCCCTCCAAATTAGTTTCATAACTTGCATCCCTTTTTCCTCCTTGCAGATGGTCATGTTTCCTTGTTATCAACAGAATGCCTTCTTCTAGAACCCTGCTTTAAGGACCTCTGATACTTACCCTTGAGGTCCACCCCACAGATGAGAAATTCTGCTGTATCTGAGCCGGACTGCTTACTCACATAGGAGGTTCAGTGCAATGGCAGATTATAGATGAGATATTATGCCTGATGAACGAGACTCCTAAATTTCAAGCTGAGATTTCCAGTCCATAAATAGATAAAATCAGGAAGGAACTGTGAAATGCAGGCTGGTTTGGACCATTTGTGCACATGCTTATGTCTGGAACAGCTAGGAATTCTGGAAAAATGTCCCACATCCTCAAACTCTGCCTAGATAAGATTTTCATGCAATAAATATATCTAAATGGGAAAAAATGTACAAAGGAGTAGTATTATTATGCTAAACATCTGTAAGAAGAGATTAGAAAAACTAGGAAGTGCAGACCTAGCTGTTGGAGAGGGAATTGACAGAGAAGGTTATTAAAACCAAGCTGAGCAAAGGAAAATTTAGGCAGTCTTAATGAAAATTTGCTGACAGTGAGATATTGTGCTAAAGAGTAGAATCACTAACAGGAGGCAGTATGGGCTTCATTTCACAGCTGAAGAATGAAGAGAATAATCCCAGTTAGATATTTGGAAAAGAACGTGACACAGGGGTCTGAAATTTGTTTTATCTTTTTCCAAGTTCTGTAACCACTGCTGGCACTGTAGTCCTTTCATCTGCAGTACATCTTGCTTGTGCTGTCTCTCTGATATGCAAGCAAGATCCATTTACTAGGATTTTTACTATAGCCAGCTTGGCTCCAGGAACAGCATTTGGCTTCCCTGTGGCTGAAGGCTGGAAGTTCATACATCAGCATAGGCAGCACATCTTACCAAAACGAGGTCTATGATCTTTCAAGGATACTTCACTCTGAAAGACTGACTTGTTCTGATTGTTTTCAGGTGGGTAATTTTGCTTTAAGATGTCTAAAGAATAAATATTTTTCCAGTGTTTCTTTTCTGGTTGAGCAGCCATATGGGTTGCCACAGGGACAGTAGCTGATTGACAGCAGGAGAGAAGACAATCCAGCTCAGAGTGCATCAAAGGGCGATTCCTCTTCCTCAGAATGTGGTCCACACTCTGGAAACCTGAGACCTTCTGTCCAACTGCAACTGCAGCAAAGGAATTAGACAGTCAGAATGTAATAAGGGGATCTTGGCAAGGAGGTGGGGAGTCACTAATTAAGTGAGTTAAAGGGAACCTGGATGAACACCTTTTCAAATGTCCTCATGGAAAGGACAGCACTTCCATGGAATTATGTCCTTCCCTCCAGATTGCATTTATTCACATAGCATGGTCATCTAAAAAGTGTAAAGCCAGAAGAATATGGTCTGGGACACAAAGGAAATGAATCTTTGCAAGCAGAGGGCTGTGCAACCTCTGTGGAAAGAGAAATACAATTTCTACAGTGTTGGACATTAAGTACTTCCCCGAATTTGCACTGAACTCACATGCATTTTGTGTCATAAATTCTTTAAGGTGAGGGAGTGATTTGCAAGATCCAAACAACCTTAGGATATTATTTTCTGAGCAAACACCTCTAAAATGAATGTTGTAAATCTCGTCCATTCCTTGAGATGACACTCAACCACCTGCATGTCTCAAGGCAGAACCAAAGGTTTTAAAAACTTGTATACAGTTGTCCACGGAATTTTTTGTGCACATCTCAGGCTCTATTTGCTATGCAAATTGTATAGCAGCATGCCCAAAATAACTTACATGTCTGCCTGCTTATTTGCAAATCGAACATGTAAGTTACTAGGCAGCAGAAGACTAAGTCCCCACAGCAAAGTACATAGATTTACAATTTATAAATCAGCAAGACCTCTCTATTGCTGCCTTGTAACTCAGTTGCCCATTGAAGTTACCTCCCATCTTGCATACCTCTAGCAAATTTGTTTTTCTTCTGCCAGTCTTTGTAACAGCAGCATTTGTAAGTATACCACCCCTCTATGGGCCAGTTCCAGAAGTTAACAGAAAACCTCTCATCAGTTTCAGCAGCCGTTGGAATGGGGATGAAGTAAAATAGGCATGTTGCATGTGTTGTTCTTTAGAGGCTTTTTTTCACGCCAAATTACAAATGTGAAGAATTCAGAAGTGGTTTGATGGAAATGAATGTGTCCCACAAAGCCTAGACAGCTGGAGCCGAAGCCCAGGAACTCAGAACGTAACATGTTCTGTGTGGTTTTACTGACATTTCAACATTTTTCAAAAGATTAATTCACAGCACTTCTCAGGGGACTCAGCATAGGTAGTTGCGACAGACCAGACAGGATAACGCTTTTATACACATTAGCTCCAATCTTGCATTTCAACTCTAGCAACACTGCTGTGATGCTCATTTCCTTAAGCTTTTTGGTGTTTTAAAGATAGCTGGAAATTCTATTAACCAAACATTTTTCCCTTTCAAAAGAAATGCTGCTTTCTTTGGAAACAAAACTTTTAGCAGGAATGAGTTCATCTAGATGAATCTCCTATGTGAAAAGCATTTTCAGTTTAAAAACAACAAAAAAGAAAAAATGTTGAAATGACCTATTTTGATGTGCCTGACAAAAAGTTGTATTTTGCATTGCATCAAAGTTCTGTTTGCAGATTATTTTTTAGCGAAATAAATAAAACTGAGCTCACTACTAATATTTTGAAATGATCATAGTGACTTTTTTTTTCCTCACACCAATTCTTTGCCATAATTGTTTCTGTTAATACACCTCCAGATTTTGTGCCTGTCACCTGATTTGCACACTGAAAATATGACAAGATTATCGCTTCCTCCCCACCTCTCGCCCAGCTTCCTGGTGTAAGGAGAACTGGGTTTTCACCCTTTGCGTTAACAGCTCATCACTGACACCTTCTGTTACTTCGTTTGTGTCCATGCAGGCTGCAGCATTTTTAACTCCTTTAGCCAAGAAGCTTTCTTATACATCCTTGATCAATGTTGCTTAGAGGAATATTGCAATCGATCCCTGCCTCTTTCTTGAACGAAATGCTCACTGCAGCATTGATAAGCCTGTTTTAAATATGCACCATGCCTCGGACACAAAGCGCTTTAAGCATTTTGCAACCCTAAACTCAGTGTTTGCTGGCCTATGAGCCCAGCCCAATGGAATAAATGCCAAAAGCTCAGGCACGTTTCCTTTGCAAGGTAACACTACAGTACAGATAAGTGAAGAAGAAGAGATTTGTATACCTCCCCTGGGTAGCTGTGCAGGGGCTTCTGTTCAGTGTGAACGCAAACAGAAGGACATGGACCCTGGGGTGATCTTTGCAGCCACTCTCCCCACTCGGCATAAATGAGTTTTGTATTTATTGGACTAAGAATGTTGTACTAAGTGTCTAAATGACTGAAGGGTGATAGAAAAAGCATTGGCCATGTATATCAACATAATCCGATTTTAGACTTGCAGGCCTCAGGGGCAGCCGCATTTGAAGCTGTACATAGTTGCAAGGGAATTAAATACAATTCTCTGATACCTGATCATTAGGCTTGGTCGAGGACAGCATTGTTGCTTCCATTTTTTATGCATAAAGCACTTATGATCATGGGATGCTTGGTAAAATACACATGAACTGCTCTGCAGTAGGCACCTACAAACAGCTGGATTTTGTGAAGGACCAGGAGGTCTTGCCTCTCTCCCTGAAAACTCTTACTCCTTCTTTTCAACAGGATTTGGAAAGAAGAATAAAAGGAGTGCACTTTCAGCCACCCTCAGCCTAAATCAGCATCTTTCCTATCGCTGCTGGGAGCCCATGTTGTGACAGGTCATTGCAAGATCTGTAAACACAGAGATGAAAGCAATTGAACCTCTTGAGGGAAAGGCAGAGAGGATAAAGCTGGAGGTAGCAGCAGGATGCCACAGGGTGGGAGGGGAAATCTGGGAAGAAACCTTGAGATTTGCTCTTCCCTGCCTGGCAGGGCTTGAGCTGTTCTTGCCTCCCCTAAGAAGGCTCGCTGTTTCTGTAATGGAGTTGTTATGGTTTGAAGGCTAATTATCCTTCCCAGAAAAACAGACAAAAAGAGAGATGTTGGGAGAGGGTGAAGATCTAACAAAGTGAAACCTAGCAGAAGTTTCAACAAGGCCTCTCCCAATCCTGTCCAAAAAACATATATCTGAAGAAACCATCCGATTCTAGAGAGATGCCGTTATCCTATCTTACCCTAGCCTATCATGTGAATTACTATTTCTTAACTCTTGGTGCTTTCTAAGTATGTAGCTCCCTAAGCTGCTTGTAGGTGAGCCCAGAACGAGCACGCACTGAGCTGGTCATCACTCCCTGGCTTTCAGACTTTGAGCTTTCACAAAAGTCAAAGAATGCAGGCTTAGGAAAGGGGAGACTAATTTTGATTCTTTCTTGTGGGGTGACTCATACAGGGAAAATATTAAATTCGAAAATCTTTCAGAAATACAACAATGGTTTTACTTAAATATAAAATTGACTTTTTGACTTAAACAAAACTAAATATCCCAAATGCCAATGTTGTCCTTTTCCATAAAAAATGATTTCCATAAAAACTGTGGTGCTTGTGGAGGATAACAATTCTTCTCTGTCATGCTCCATCTTCTCATCTAGTGCAGGGTGTCATAGCATGATTTCATCTCCCAACACTGCACTATGGTAGCACCACGTCACCTCCATAATACACATCTCTGCAGGCACAGGAATTCTGCAGGCAATTTTTAGCCTACATTATTTGCTCTGCATTAGAATTGGGTAAATCTGGCTGAAACTGAAAAGTTTAGTAATTTGGTACTACTTAGCCCCGAATAACTACAATATATTGGCACAAGCCAGTATTAGGAACTCCGAAAATTGTGTTGCTCTTTCTTTGGAGTACTCCCTCAGCTGCCATGAATAGGGCCTGTAAGTCTGGCAGGCAAACTCTGTCAAACACAGGAAGACTGTACCCTTAGCTATTTGATCTATAATATTCATTAGTATCCTTCACATCCCCAAGAAGTTGCTGCTTTGATTTTCATCTGGTTTTGTTTAAGTATGTTTGAGTTCATGGGATGTTTTGATTGTCTCTTCAATATTTTTACACACAAACTCTCTGCTATAAAGCTGCCATCTGTGTCTGAAATATACACCAAGCATGCTGGGGTTTTCCTCCCTAGAGAACTCCTGTTCTCTGTGAAACACTGAATAAAATTCATATGGGTGTTTCAAAGCCAAATAATAAAAAAAAATTTTAAAAAAAGAAAAAAGAAAATAGTTTTTGCAGGATTGAAGGAGTCAGATTTAACCATCTTTACCAGCATTATGTCATCCAAGCAATGTTCTCATGACAACAATAAAAATATTGTTGCACTTAGCCTGTACAATTCATCCTCAGATTACACCACAAATATTAGGAAGCGTGTGCTACATGTGAGGTTTATACCCTCCAGACCAGAAAGTCGTAGAGAAGTATTTGGCTTGTACAACAAAATGACAGCAAACACTGAATAAAGCTCATGGGCACCACTCAATGAGTAATGATGAACATTTTTGGTGGCTGTAATTTATGTTCTTTCATTGTTACTGGACCAGCCCTAACCTCTGATGCTGCACTGGGGACCAGTGTCATTGCTTTACTGTCATTTACCTAGTCTGTCCACTGAGGGCACATAAGGACCAACTTAAAAGATGAGATTCACCAACAGTTTGGGTAGCAAAACTTTTGATCATATACTCTCGTAGAGCCAGCAGCTGCCCAATGGAGTATGGGACATCCTGAGTTTTCCAGTGTCTTTAGGAGGCCACTTAGACCTAGACCTAGCAGATGACCATGTCAAACCACCAGCAAGACTTTTTCTTAATGTGGGTAGGCAGCGTCACATGAGCAATGTGGGCTAAGGCCATCTATGCTGATTCAGCCCTCTGCTTTGATCCACAGCCTGGGACATTCCCATGTGGAATCCTCCTCTTTCCATGAGTGTTTTATATTATAATGCTTTCTTTGCTTCAGTCTTTACTGCTAAGTCTGGCCCCCAGGAATCACAGACCCTGGAGGTAAGAGAAAAAGTCAGGAGAAAGGAAGACTTTCCCTTGGTTGAGGAGGATTGGGTTAGAGATCATTTAGGCAAATTTGACACCCACAAATCCATGGGCACTGGTGGGATGCACCCATAAGTCCTGAGGGAGCTGGCAGATGTCATTGCTAAGCCACTCTCCGTCATCTTTGAAAGGTCCTGGAGAACAGGCAAGGTGCCTGAGGACTGGAGGAAAGCCAGTATCACTCCAGTCTTCAAAAAGGGCAAGAGGAAGGACCTGGGAAACTACAGGCCAATTAGACTCACCTCCATCCCTGGAAAGGTGATGGAACAGCTCATTCTGGAGGTCATCTCTAAGCATGTGGAGGAAAAGAAGGTTATCAGGAGTGGTCAACATGGATTCACCAAGGGGAAATCATGCTTGACCAAGCTGATAGCCTTCTGCGATGACATGACTGGCTGGGTAGATGAGGAGAGAGCAGTGGATGTTGTCTATTTCGACTTCAGCAAGGTTTTTGACACTGTCTCCCATAATATCCTTATAGGTAAGCTTAGGAAGTGTGAGTTAGATGAGTGGACAGTGAGGTGGATTGAGAACTGGCTGAATGGCAGAGCTCAGAGGGTTGTGAATAGTGGTGAGTAGCGGCACAGAGACTAGTTGGAGGTGTGTAACTAACAGGGGTCAGTACTGGGTCCAGTCTTCTTCAACATATTCGTCAATGAGCTTGATGAGGGGATAGAATGTACCCTCAGCAAGTTTGCTGGTGACACAAAACTGACAGGAGTGTCTGATACGCCAGAAGGCTGTGCTGCCATTCAGCGAGACCTGGACAGGCTACAGAGTCAGGCAGAAAGGAACATAGTGAAATTCAACAAAGGCAAGTGTAGGGTCCTACACCTAAGGAGGAATAACCCCACGCACCAGTACAGGTTAGGGGTTGACCTGCTGAAAAGCAGCTCTGTGGAGAAGGACTAGGGAGTCCTGGTGGACAACAAGTTGATCATGAGCCAGCAATGTGCCCTTGTGGCCAAGAAGGCCAATGGTATCCTGGGGTGCATTAAAAAAAGTGTGGCCAGCAGGCCGGCAGAGGTTATCCTCCCCCTCTAATCTGCCCTGGTGAGGCCACATCTGGAGTACTGTGTCCAGTTTTGGGCCCCCCAGTTCAAGAAAGATGAGGAACTACTGGAGAGAGTCCAGTGGAGGGCTATGAACATGATCAGGGGACTGGAGCATCTCTCTTATGAGGAAAGGCTGAGAGACCTGGGTCTGTTTAGCCTGGAAAAGAGAAGACTGAGAGGGGATCTCATCAATATCTATAAATATCTAAAGGGCGGATGTCAAGAGGATAGGGCCAGACTGTTTTCAGTGGTGCCCAGCAACAGGACATGGGGCAACAGACACAAAATGGAACACAGGAAACTCCGTCTGAACACAAGAAAAAACTTCTTTACTTTAAGGGTGACAGAACACTGGAACAGGCTGCCCAGAGAAGGTGTGGAGTCTCCTTCTGTGGGGATATTCAAAACCCGCCTGGACGCGATCCTGTGCAACCTGTTCTAGCTGAACCTACTTTGCAAGGGGGTTGGACTGGACGATCTCCAGAGGTCCCTTCCAACCCCTACCACCCCATTCAGGATCCAGCTGTCATACTGATGGACATTGCAACAACCCCTCATTACGGGCTGGACTGGCTGCCATCTTCTGTAAGCTTCATTATGAAAAATACTGGCTCCACTGTGGATTTCTTCACCCCCCCTCAACTGGAAAGTCTGTATAGTTAAGGCTAACTCTGATCACATGCATTAAAGATAATCCCTGAACCCAGAATCTTCCAAAGGTTTGTATGAGAGAGCAGTAAGTTGCAGTGCCATGAAGTGACTTGCTCCTCTCTTCTGCTGACGGATGAAATGAAAGGTTCAGCTCTTGCTGAAGAGAGAAATTGTAGGTGCACAATGCTGTCTTCAACAGCTACACTGGAAAGATTTTCTGATGCACTTCCTGGGACCTGCTGCAAAGTGCTACATCAAGCAGCTCATTCACTACTAAAAGCAGCAATATGCTATATCGGACCTACAGATCTCAGGCATTATGCTGTGTGTGTGCTTGGTCAAAGCCTCTGACACTTACGTGTTAATTAAGAATACAGCTGCTGTTGTCATGGCACGGCAGTTACTCAGAGTTATCTGAGTTCCCTGCAAAACGAGAACAAATATTCCAGTTTTGGAACATATGCTGATATGCCATCATTATTTAGTTTGCAACACAAAGCAAGTAGATAGAGCGGGAAGAGCTCCAGAAGAGTTAGTACTTCATCGTAGGCTTTGGCAGAATAAAATTTAGGTAAGGAATTGCCCATAGGGAGCATATACAGGATTTCTCAGAAGGAATCCCTGAGAGACACCATTAAAACAGGGTATTTGTTGACTTCATTTGTCCCAGGCCTGGTTCATAACATTAAACCTTGCGTGACCCGGAGCAAAAAGAAAAACTCATGTCCTCTGAGCTGTGAAAAGATACTGAGGCACAGTTAGGGAAGGAAGCTGCATGTCCTCATTTTTCACGCCTCCTCCTGTAGCAGTAGGTAACCCACCCGTGTACCATAATTGAAACAGAGAAGTCCTTTCACTTTAAACCGTGTTACAGCTTTGGTGCAAGTTGTTTATTTTTATGGCCTGGCACCTTTGAGGCAATAGAAGAATGATTGTTACTCTTATTGAAAATTGCATCTCTCTCTGGGATCAAGCACTGTGTGCTGTCCTCATGATATCACGGGACACAGCTGAAGATTCAGAGCTCACTGGTATGGAGGGAAGTTTTTCCACTGACTTCCATGGGTGCTGGATAAGGCCTTTATTGAGCTACTTTATGAATGTTCAGTATTAAATGTTTCTTTTTTACAGTGTTATTATTGTATAGGTCTGATGTACACACGACACTGGAAAGCATTTTTACTGCCAACCCTTTGTTTGAGCCAATGGGCAGTTTGGCATATTATGGTCCATTATTTTTGACTGAGGCTCTAAACTTCACTGTAAAAATGCTGTCCTTGTTGTTAGTTTGCTGTCCTGTGTTGCCATAAACACAGGTTCTTGCCAGCCGGGAGACGAGTAAGGTAATTTCTGATGGTCTGATGAACCCCTGGTTACTCCCAGGCAGCAGTAGGATGCCTGAGCTGGGATCACAGTGATTTAAACCCCGCACTGAATCAGGAATGGGGCTGTACAGTCTTTTCAGAGATACAGCTCCTCCTTGGCTATTTACCCACTGTACGCCAGTGACTCACATGTGAAAGGATAAAACCCAACTCACTCATTTTACCTGAGGACTAGGCTTTAAATAAGGCCTGTCAAAACTTCTAATGTGCATTATAGGCCAGTGAGCAGGACATTCCCTCCAGCCTGGTGAGCATGGCATTTATTGACCCTGTTTTACCAATGTCGTTCTGGGGAAAGCTGTGGTTTCATGCCAGCAGCAGCACTAGAAGGAGAGATGACAACCTGCACCTCCCGGCAGATTCCCAGCAGTTTTTGAATGGCTCTACTACATTTCAACTTGCAACTTTATTGATCTATCACAAACAAAGAAATAAGGAAAACCTAAGACAAGAAAATGACACTAGCCATTTTCCTATATATACAGCCCTGCTATATACAGTTTTGGCTTGGATTTTTTCCTAGCCAGTGATTTTAAAAGTTGGCGTGGGTTTGAAAAAGGATTTTAATAATTAATGGAAAAATAAGAAGAATGTAAATGGTGATGCTAAATATGAAGATAGCAGCCCTGAAGGTTGGGAGAGCATCACCTGTCTGTGTGTGTGGTAACACCCTATCTTGGACTCTCCTATTGGCACCATTGTGGACAGGATCCCACCCCTGGCTCCCCTCTCCCAATCATTTATGATAGCCAGATACAAGTTTTTTTGTGACAAACTAGAAAAAATATGAACGCTTCCAGAGACGGGAGCATATCAACAATACAGCTAAGCAGTGAAGCTCTGTATAGCTTTTTCTTCCTTTGAAATCAAAGACGTTTTCAAAACTGCCCAGTCTACACGCTTTTGCAAAGCTCACCTCTGCAGTGGTATAGTTAATAAATAATTGTGCTTTTTTATCTCCTGGTTTGAGAATGGCAGGTGTTTATATGCTTTAAAAGATTTCACTAGGCCTTTTTAAAATAAATAATGGGTCAGAAGCCTTATATCTTGAGCTCTGGCTCCCAAAATAGATTTTTCAAATGGTAGATTTGTATGGTGGCTGGATAGCGGCCCAGGTGCCCTGCCTGCTGTGCTGCGAGAGACCTGGACCAGGCAATGGGGCAATCAGGCACCCCAAAGGGGTCATTATCAATAATGAGGCTTTTCCATCTGGCTCTTTGCTAAGAGCAGGGATTTATGGGGGAAGCCCATGTTTCTGCTAGGCTGTGGTGCCTGGGCAAGGCCACTTCTCTGAAATGTAGGCAAAGCTGAATATTGTCATCCAGGAGATGCGTAGGCCAGACCATTCCTGCTGCAGTAAGGGAAAGGGGATAAGGAGGTGGGAACTGGAGGTGGGAAGGGTGGCACTGAGGTGGCAAATTGGCCGTCAGTGTGTCTCCAGGTACTCCTTCCTCTTCCTCAGAGAGGACAACATCAGCCTGGTGCTCCAAAGCTTTGACATGGGCTTCCTCTAAGTGCTGGTGTTACAGCCCCTGGGTATGCAGCAACCTGCAATAAACAAGTTTAACCCAACAGGACTCCTGCAAAAACTGGCAAGAGCTTTATATTTTCAAGAATAGTGAATCCTGAAGTGGGATAGGGGAACAGACTAGTTGATTGTAAATACAGCATGACCCACCAGCTCTGCTGAGCCTGTAGGAGCAAGAGGTCATTTTGTCATAGTTTGAGCTCAGTAAGTGTTCCTGGACTTTCACTTGCTTTTAAAGGGGGGTATTTTGAAGATACTATATAACCTTCATTTTTTTTCCTCCTGCATCACCAGAGAGCTATGTTTCATGTTGTATTTTCATGCAGAGTTACTTGTGCTTGCCACTGTAATCAGGTGAAAAAAGCAGATACCTTTAGCAAATTGATTTAAAGACACCAGGGAATAAAAGTAAGTCCATTAAAGTTAAAATATCTGAAAATCAAAAATCAAACTCGTACTCATTCTTAATGATTCTTTCCAATACCTCTTGTAATTCAAAAAGAGCTTCTTTGGCTGAGAAGGCTATTATCATCAACAAATGCCCGTCTTAAAAAAAAAAAGAAAAAGATCTGTTAAGTGCTGAGTGCTAGTAAGTTTAATTGGCCAAACCTAAACATGCTTTTACAGAAATATAACAACTACCCAGGAGGGGGGGACAGGGGGAGAAGTTTCTAGCTATGAGGTCTGTTTTATGTATTGAAATGCAGTAAACCGTATTGTTCAGCTCCAATGTCTCAATAGTTTAGTCCAGGACCCTTTTCCTGGGTCTCTTCTCACTGATTCCCAGTCACAGACTTGGGATACTGCTTTAGGTTACTTTTAACCCAAAAAAATGACAAATTAATCAGTAAATGGAAAGTTATAAGTGTCAGAATAAATTGGTATTTGGCACAAAGCTCCATGATAGAGCGAGCTGCATGAAAATAAAGAGTGGTAACTTCATCCTATTGTTACTACACTACACTAATTAGTTGCCTTCTTCCAGTACACAGCAAATGTGATGTACAACCCTACCGAGGTAGCTCAAGCCAAGACACTTTACCTTATGTTCACAATGAACTGAAAGTATATATGTGGCCGGTTACTGCTGTTCAGCTGATGGGTGGTTGCATATTAATCCCTTGTTACTCCGTCAAGTCTCATTGCTCTTAAACAGGAGCTTAATTTTTCATCATAGCTCATGATTTGGATGACAGGACTAAAGCCTTGGGCAGATGTCAGCTTCTCCCCAGCTGGCCTCTCAGGAGTATATGTATCTGGAGTAGGTGTTGTCCAAGAAATCGAAAATTGTCCTCATTATTCTGATAAAAGCAAAATAAATAAATAAATAAAAATCTCTGAGAAAAATCCCTTGACAAATAAGGTTTCCTGGTCCCCTATTAAAGGTTCCTTCCCATAGAGCTGTTGTAGACTTAGTTTGCAATGTATCTGGTAGATCTGAGTTTCAGTGTTTCACATTACTCATCTGAAAAATGTGTGAGACTGTGAATCTTGGTCCAAGTGAAGCCAAACTAAAATAATTCAATGACTTCTTTTAAGCCTTCCTTGGAAAATTTGAAACCATACCTTCATTTTCTTTTTCAAATCTTGCCATGAATGATTTGTTGAAGGGAGTTTGAGAAGAAGTAATTGAATTCAAGTTTCCTGCTCAGTGCCATCATTTCTTTACCATCCTTCTTGGCAGGGGATGAAGCACAGAACTGAATTAATAGGCAGTGCAATGTGTCAGTCATCAGTATCCACTTCTTTGACTACAAACCTTTTCCAGCTGGATCTACTCATACAAGCCCTCAAAGCTCCAGCTGGAAATGGCTGGTGACTCCAACTGTGCCGCTGTGACTCTGGGAAGCTCCTGCAGACAAATTAAAGTAGGAGGAGACTGATGGTCCCTTGATTCTGCACGCACTGACCCTAGCACCTGCCTCTAGCCTCCTCCCTTGCTGAGCTGCGACATTAGCTAATGTGTTCTTGATTGCTGCTGCACTTAAGCAAATGAACTAATGGAAAGTTGTTAAATGCAGAACAAACAATTAATAAAACACTTTATTTTTGTGCCGTTTAGAACAGGAAAAATAAACCAAAATGTGACTTTCCTCCCCAGCCATTGCCACCTCTCACACAGTTTCTTTTTATCAGCGTGGCACCCGCTCTGCTAATGACCTGCCTTTTCATAACATAGACTTAATGGCTCAATAAACACCACTGTGTGACTAATAGGTTCAGTTAGTTTCTCAATCTCACCCCAACTGTTTACAAAATGTTTTGTTGGCATTTAGGGCTCTGTTTTCTGGAAATATGAGTCCTGGACTTAGTACATGCTAGGAGATACCTACCCTGTGCATGTCTGTAAGGTCAAAACCTTCCTCCAAGCAGAGTCCTCTTAGTGACAGAATTGTTAAGCCTCAAAATTCATTCAATGTAAGCTTTTATAGCCTTTAAACTGTGAGGATCCTTGACAAGGTAATTTTTTTCTGGCATTAAAAATTGTGTACCAAGAACTGTATTTCACAAGTAGATAAACCCCCCAGAGAGAATCAGAATCCCTGTGTGGAAGAAACTGGACATATAGAAAAATATATTCCCACAGTTTGGAACAAATACTAAGTTTAGACCCCTATCTTCTGCAGATGGTATCATTTTGGGGCAGCTCTACCAGATCACTCTTCAAAGGAGCCATTCAGAATTGGGAAACTCAGGAGGAAGAAGATGGAGGGACCAAATAATATAGGTTGACCAAGTTTTGAAAACAGACTTCCTAACCACATAAACGTCCTTTCTCAGGGATGTGCTCTGTAAATCCCTCTTCATCTATCCTCAATTTTCAGGAGGCATAAAACTGAGTTGGAACATTGCTTCTGAGCTAAAACTTGTATCAATGCTTTTAGTTAGAAAACAATTTTATTTTGCATACTTTGAAGAAAAAAAGGTCATGTGAGTGATATCAAGCTTGCAAAGTTTGAAACAAAAAAAAAAGACAAAACAAATTGAAGTTAGTTTTCCTGAAGATGCTCTTTAGTATTTACATAATGGGTTTGTATTTCTAAAAAGAAAATTTTGCAGACCATTGAACCACAGCACAGCGACTAAGTGATTTTGCTACTAAATCATTCAAAACAAGAGTTATTTAGCTTTTAGAAGAAGCAAAACATATTGTTGCATAAGGCTCTGAAAGGACTATTACAGTTTTTGTGCATCATTAAAGCAAAACCCCCAAATAATCCCTTAGTACGTAGGTCGGGAAACCATAGCCTGTAATGAAGCTATGAATATTTATTATAGCAGAACTACAGCAAGTGAGAAGTAGCTTTCGCCTGATAGTCTATAATGCAGCTGGCTGGATAATCTGAATATTACAAAGCCAAGAATTCACCAAAGCTAAATAACAGAAATCTGCTATGGAAGTAAAGCTAGAAATACGGGAAGAAACAAACCTCCCCACCATATTGGACCAAAGGTGTCCACGCCCCAGCCTTCTGCCTCTACTACGGGCCAGCAGCAAGTGGTCAGGGCTAGCAGCATCTCACGTCATTCACAGTCCTCTACTATCTCAAACAGGTCTTGTGAGAGGACAGCCCTTGCTGATGCCTCTTTCCTGTCCTTTCTGAGGTCATCTTTCATCCATGTCCCGCAGAACTCCGTGGTTCCAGCACAACACTTGAATGGGCTAATCCTATTCTTGTCCACATATCCAAACCATGCCATCCCTATGCCCACATTGTCTTGGAGACACGGGCACAGCCCAGATCTACAGATAGCATTAATGGTGTTTTCTGCCCTTGTTTCATTACTTTCTTCATAATTTCTGACATGTTTTTGTTTCTCTGATTTGACTGAGATTTCTGTACTTTGATTTGACTGGTATTTTTGACCCCTGACAAGCATAGAGGTAGCGTTTTCAGGGAAATCTGCAATGACTAATTTAGATCCTATATTGCGTAGATAGCTGGAGTTATTTTTCCTCTTGTGCATTACTTCGCTCCTAGCAACACTGAATTTCATTTACCATTTTATTAGTCAGCCTCTCCGTTTCATCCATCCGCAACTATTTATCTGCACCATCAACTTCAGGACTGTCAAATCTAAATAAGTTCATGTTAAAGAAAACTCTGTCACTTCACTATTCCCTGTTTTTCCCAGCTCATTCATGAATATCTTGATCACCTCCAGTTCCATGGTATCTTTCATTCTGCTACATTGCCTTGTGACCACTTTTAACAGTGGCCATTGCAAAGTGATGACTTTTAGTAACCAAGTATTAATTTATAAGATTTTGTATCTTATCTCACAATGACTTTATGCTTTACCCAAATATGATTATTTGCACCAATTTTTTTTTTTTACCCCAGTAACTTTGCTTTAACTTCCCAGAACATCCTGAAAACCCAACCATATTTTATCAGCTTAGGGCATCCTTTTCAACACGTGCCTTGATTTCTTTAGTGAGCTATAGTATACATAAGTTTCTCATCCACTGACATTTCAATTGTAGACCTTTTTTTCCCAGATTCATTCCCTGTGTAGAAATTTCCTGATTTCCCCCATAGTAAACATCAAGACAAATAGCTTATTTAAATTTTCTGTTTACTGTCTTTGCTGGTGCTTAGGAACATTCTACAGTTTAAAGGTCACTAATAACTCCCCAAATGAGTAAAACTGAGAAGTATACCTACCTCTTATTACTTCCAGAGGGAGTAACCCAGTCGATCTATCTGCATATTTATAACTTAACCAGGCCAACTCTTCACTCCAGACTAAAGTTCAGGTCCATAAAATGCTCTTGACCTTGAAGTCCTGGTGACTGAGTGTTCATTTAGTCACATGAAGCTATTAGTTTCTACATCACATAAATGTTTTTGGTTGGTTTTTTTCCCCTCTCCTTCTATATTCTAGAGTTCGTATTAAAAGATCTGTTCTTTCAGAAAAATTTAGAAGGCTTAACTTGTGTCACATAGCATCACTTAACCAATTTGTTAGGTTTTGATTTATACCTAACATCTGCCTTGGTGGGTGTTTTTGTTTGGAGGTTTCTTGTGTGGGTTTTTTTTCTTGTTTCATGAGATCACTGTGAAATACAAAGGCGCAGCTTATGCTGGCACCACAAATAGCAGGTGCCTGTGGGTGACATGCAGCTCTGTGCCTTGATGCTGTGCAGGTCAGACGACCCCAAAAGCTGCTCTGATTTAATCAAGACAGCAGCCACTACTAGTTGCAATTATGTTGATAAGAGGTGTAATGGAGACCCTGCGCCTGTGGCCACACTGCTTCCTCCATGGGACAGCACCATTGGTGATGCAGATTTCTTCTGTGCTCCTCCGTTCTGGGCTGGGACAGACCTCCCCAGGCAGCTTTGGGTGGCATGAAGGTAAAATACAGTGGGCACCAACATACAGCCACTCAGTCCCTGGCAGATCTCTTTTTTTCTCTTTTTGTGCAAGAATCATACCCCTTCTCAGTGAGAAGACAATACAGTTCCTAAAACCATCTAGGACGAACTGACATCATCCCTGTAATGTCATATCCTAATTAATGTTGGTTATAAAGGGGACCCCATTTATACCAGATATTGTCTGCATCTCCAGGCTTCAAGTCATTAATTCATCTTCTGAAGTAAACTTGAATACACAAGCTGCTCTTCACTGGAGAAAATAAACTTTGGCAACAGTTTTTTGATCTCACCTTCTCAAGGTTGAATTTCCTGAATACCAGTTTTTCAAACACAACAGGATTATTAAAAATTAATAAAGCAAAATCTTCCATCTTCTGTTGGAAGATGGTTAGGATTTAGGGGTGGATTTTTCTGTTTCTTAACAAGATGCTTTTTTTTTTTCAATTCCCTTAAGACAACACAAATTGTCTTGATCTAAATAATATAACCTTCTAGCTAACATTAATTAATCCTCTGTTACAGAAACACATTTTCCCACAGAGTATTCCTCCTTCCCTCTGGCAATGCAGTCAACCAAAAAAAAAGAAAAGAAAAATCACATCCTTCACACAAATGTGTGTGAGTGTGCACACACATATACGGGGGCACCCCCACAAGAATCTCTAGGAGAACCAGGAGCGCATGGACACCAGAGATCTGCCCCATTTCTTCTCCACATCAGACTGTCTGTTACCCATTGAGGATTCTGCAAGCCTGACTGCAATGTATAACATTGAAGTTAAGATCACGCCAGTCGGGAGCACAGATAAAATCAATGGTTTATGGCTACTCCCATTTATCAGTTGAAGTGGTCAAATTATTTATGATATGTGATCCATTTGAAAAGATTTACTTGTGCGTGATTTCTCTGCGTTTTCCGCTTTCAAGGCACTGAGCAGATCACAGATCTTTGAAAAGCAACTGCTGTTTGTACATGGGCTACTTTCCTTTTTGGTGCTGACCCATATACCCAGGACTGATGATTTGACCAAGTCGCAGGAAGCCTTTATTTACCTTTCCACCACAATTCATTTGGCATTTATCATTGAGAGGTCTAAGGAAAAAAATGGTGGTATTGCAAGTAACAAGTTACTGCACATCATATAAATTACACTAAATGACTGTGTAATTGTTAATATCTCCCGTCCAGTGTGTGACTTCCTCCCAGTGCATTTCACCTCTTCATCAGAGCTCAGCAGCGCACCAGATGCCTGGTGAGCTCGAGCAGAGAGACCCCAGCTAGCTCAGTTGCCAAAAAAAATCCGTGGAGCCACAGCCTCAAGCAGCATTGCCATGGCAGCCTACAGCAACTTAACTAGCTAACAGAAAGCTGCCTTGCCTTGTGGTAGCAAAAGACAGTGAAAACAGTTAATTGTTTTCATCTGGATTAGTGTGCTGAACTGGTCCAACAGAAGTCCAGAGGAGCACTGGAATCACCAGGGGGAGGAATGTGACCTTGGAATATGAGTAAGGATGTGGCGATCAGTGGATGGATTGGTGGGGGGTACCGTGTAAGAACGCCCTTAACAGAAGACGTGTTATTTTCTAAGATGTGAGCCTCCTTCTGCCTTTGGATGTTGATCATAGCTTGGATGACGTGCAGGAATCTGTCAGACCACGGTCTTCCTATGTTGATGCACTAGATTTTCAAACAGATCACTCAAATTACCTAACATTGTTCTCTTGCCTTGACTAAATTTATTACACTAGTGAACCACAATTAGCACACAGAGATAATAAAACTGGAATGAAAACAGTGCTTTCAAATTCAGCAAAACCTGTTCTACAGTCCAGTTTATCTCAGCAGTTCCCATACCAGCATCCCTGGTAACAGAGACAAGCGCAGTAAGTTTTGACTGATTTCCCACCCCCCCAATAAAACTGTATCAACTTTCCCAATGCTTCTCAAGGACCAGTTCCTGGCTCTATGGCTGTCCTCACAGGGGTCAATTTCCTTGACTCACTATATTCTGCCGCTTCCACCATGGCACTATGTATCCTTACGTGACAGGCTAGTGTGACAGTTCTTCCTTTGAGGAGGGGCAGCAACCACACTGAAATCTGAGAGCTGGATGGGGCAGACTCAGGCTCTGGATGGTAAATAACCTTACACGGGATTCATTACTGTTATGAGCCTCTTTCAACAGAATCTTTCTAGCAGACCCTGACACCAATCCCAGTTTCCCATTCTGAGGTAGAAAGGAGCCCTTTGATTTCATCCTCATCGTCTTCATATTAATTGTTTGGGTTTAAAATATTATACAGAGGAAGGTTCACAGCCCAAGGCTGCTGCTCGTTTCAGTGACCCTGACAAGTTCTCTACATTTACCATCTGTTCCAGAAATTGTTTTACCTGGAAGCTCTCCTTAGTGTTCTTCTCCCCAACTTATAGGAACACCATTCCTAAACTCAGTATCACCTCTCAGTATCCATAGGAGTTAACTCTTGCCCCCTACATAGTCAGCACTTTGAAACTGCACCTGACTCTGTTTTCCAAGAACTGCTCAGTGGAAGCAACTGGTCAAAGGGGGTTACATGGTACTTCGGATTATGTGAGGACCATGATATTTTTAGTTCAAGGGAAGGATCAACAATCCTACTCAAGGCTGGTCCACCTTTGATTCCTCTACAGTCAAGGACAAGCATTAGTTGCAATTCCTAAACAAGACACCTATCACATATTCAGCCTAGATTCTCCCTCCATATCAGACAAATAACCCCATTTTCCAGGTTTGGACATGAACAGAGGAACAGCTTGAGAGATGGGAAGATACAGCAATTTTGATGTTCTTTTTCATCATCTTTCAGGTCACTAAATGGTTTAATGTAATAGCAGCAAGACCTGGTCACTAACTAAATTTGACTAGTATGTTGCCTTAGTAACCATACAAAATATTTCAGTCACTTCTGAAATGTGCCTCTGTTCCATGGGAGGTGTCGGGAATCACAGCAATAGTTTGAGACAGTCAGAACATGACATCTCCAGCTGCTGTTGCATCTCCCTGCATCCTCTTACCTGCTCTGAACACCCCTGAGATGGGTGCAACACAGACTAATGACTAAAATGGGACTAAAATTAGGATTATGAGGATGCAGAAGATTTAAACCCTTTTTTGAAACCCCCTTGCAGTCTGAGGTCAGTAATACCCCGAACCTGTCACCCTCTCTTTTCCCCTCAATACTAGCTGCTGCATCCCATTGTACTGTAACTATGGCTCTTCTGCGCTGTTTTTTGTACTGCACCTTGGACTTAATCTAGTCCTGAATAACACAGCAGGCTTTTTCTTTAAAAGGTCTATTTCATGTCTCTGACAATGCTGCTCTACTATAATGAGTGAAGCCATATTAAATAGAGAAAAAAAAACCAAACCACAACATCACCTTGACAATAGAAGCTAATGTGCTCACCCTTTGGCATTACCTGGGCACATAATGTTGGATCAGCAATGTATCCCTATGCCAGAGTGTGTAAAGCAGTTCAGTAATTACCATTGATTATACTCTTTTAGCAGTCTATGTAACGTTACAATAAAACAGAGTGTGACAAGCCAGGCACTTGGATTTCAGTACAAGGGATCCAGGGAAGAACTTTCCACTGCCAAAGGCCAGGTGATTCTGCTGAAGCCGTCAGGGCAGCGCAGCTCCTGCTAGCTCAGGTTGGGGCACCCACCCCACCTTTCAGCAAACACCTGCACCGCATAACCAGCCACATGCCAGTGCAGGACACCAGCAGTTTGTGAGGCTGTAGGCGCTGGGAGCAGCTCCTCCTGCTTGTGGCCCTGTCACCCTCACCTGTCACTTCGCCAAAGCACTTCCACAGCTGCAACCGGCTTGCCTGTCACCTATTTCCCTTCCAGCATGGCTCTTAAGTCCTTCTTTAAGTACCTCTTGCACTGCCATCTCAGCCTAAACCTGCTCCTGCCTACCATAAGGATTGAAATGGCTCCTCTACTCACTAACCTCAGCAGTTGATGTTATAAACAGATCCTCTTGCTCCCTCTCCTAAAGAAATACAATATTTATTAAAGAATTACCTTGTAAGATAGTTAGCTTCAGCTTTACCTCCTGCCTCCCTTCACACACGTGTGCACACACATGAATACAGACACCTTTACAACTTGGCCGTGCCTGTCACTAACCTCATCTGGTTTCTCTTAAATAAAGAGTTTGAGAAGAGATGGGAAAAAAATATCAGGAGACATTTGACAGTCAGGATGTAAAAATTTTCCAAGAATGACAGAAAAGCCTAAAAGGGAAAATGTTAAGTTCAGCTGGATTTTTTAAAAACTCAGTCCTACTCCCAAGTCAAAAATATTTGGCTGTAATCAATTAGCTAACAAGCACATTAATATTAACCTATTTTGAAAGGTGTTCCTTAATAAAAAGGGAAAGCAATTAGGGTGTAACTGAAAAAGCCGAGACAATCAATTCTTTTCAATGGGTGGGAACAAGGATCTATTCCACTGTAAACACAGCAAATAATTTTATATCATCACAATGTGTATCTCTTTCAGAAGAATTCCTGTGTCCTAAAGCATTTGTTTTCCTCAGTCTCCCTGGCCTGATTTTGTTCCTGACCTATTTGTGTTTGTAATACCAGCTATGTTTGTGGCTCATTTTCCTGTTTTCTCATCTCAGCCCGGACACTGGGGATTCTCTCTCTTTGATTTCTGGACCGATGTCCCCCAGCTCTCACAGTTTTCTGGCTTTGGACTGCCTTGGTTATACCTCCTGCTCTGCACACCAGGTATGTGACCTTATCCATCAGAAGTAGCTGGCTAGCCTAGTTGTGCATGCGGCGTGTTTCTGTACCACCTGGCAGGGCTTTATGCCTGAACAAGCTCCCGAGGAGAACATACTCCAAACTCAAGGGTTACACATCAGATTTTGAGGAACTGTCTTTCAGAGTTAGGCATCTTAACTGCTAGCAGAGCTCTGACCTCTCTCCATGGCTCTGGCCCCACCTAAAATCTGACAGATTCACTGGAAGCATCTAATTTCCTCCACTAGCTGTGAAAAAGCCAAATTGCCAGCTGAGGTACCTCAGGTAGATGGGGAGCAAGCAGTACACAGCTCCCCATCATACAACAGGGATAATAGTCCTGTTTCACCTCACAGAGGTGAAGTAAGACAAAATAACACAAAGATTATGAGACCTTCACATACTAGTTTAGTATGGAAAGTAGAATTATCACAAATAGGATCCAAAAGGACCTTGAAAAATCCTCTGCTCCATTATCTAAAACAGACAAGCAAACACAACTTCTGCCATTCCTTGACCCCCCATCCATCTTGTCTTTCCTTCACCCTCTCATTTTCTCTGTTCACTTCCTCATAGCTCTGTAGCTGGCCTCTTTAACCCCTCAAAGAAGCTGGGAATACAGTCTGACTGCAAGGTGCTACTACTGGGAATAAAGTTGATTGTAATAAATAAGGAGGCAGAAAACTACTGCAGATGAAATAAAATGCAACGCATGAGTCATTAAATATTGAACCAAATTCAGGCTGCATATCCAGCCTCAATCTGTTTTTACTGATGGTAAATGATGGGCTTATATAATTTCCAGCATCCTGATGGATGATACGACATCAGTTGTTTAGGTTGAGGAAGACAGAGTGAAAAGGGTGCCTTTTATTGTTCTTATTAAAAGGCTGATTCCTGTACAGCGCTGAGGACTTGGTATGGCTCAATACCTTTCTGGTTGGACTCTCAGTTTCTCCAGTGTTAATAAAAGCTGCGGCGTTTTGGAGTAGTTTGGTTTGGGCAGTTTGTAAAGGTCCCCAAACGCAAGCTTGAGGATTGATTACCCTTGTCTGTTTTTAATGAAAATTAATAACGTGGGTGGGAGTAGAGTTTTATAATTACCAGGCCACTGAAATTAAAAATAGAGGAAACATTCCCCAAACCTCTGAGACACCGTTTCCCTCCAGCTGGGTTCACTGTCGCATGGTGACTGAAGGGACACACAGTCTGTTGAAGAGCTGCTGTTTTGCTGCAAGGGAGAGAAAATAAAAATTAACCTCTGATCTACAAAAGTGCTGGAGCCACTGGCAATTAAGATGTTATTTAATACGATACCATGCTTTGAATCACTAAAATGAAGGGTTGGAAGAATCTCTCTGCCACACTGCTCCTGTCACCACTCTCAGACTCAGGCATGGCAGCCACCTGAGGAGGTTAGAGAGCTGTAATTAAATTAATAAAGAATGGCCTGGCTACTAGAGAGAAAGACAGAGAGACAGAGAGAAAAGTGATTCCAGGTAATTGCTGGACATACTGCTGTCATTTAATTTTTTTTTTCTTTCTGCACTTGAGACTCATAATTTGTTTGCTGCTCTTGTGCTTGACAGGGTCTTCAGCTAGCCATCACCACCCAAACCACATTTTTTCATCAAAAGTTAAAAAGAGGTTGAGATGACAGTAAAAGTGCCAGCTTCTTTCAAAAATATCTAGATTTTTTCTTGCCAGATGACTGAAAATGTAAAAGATTTTTCTGATATTTTTGTTAAGGAAAAAAATGCTTTTTTCTGAGAAAATTAAGAAGAAAAGAACAAATTTATCAACACTTTCCACTGGAATCCCTTCCTTTAACAAAACTGAATGTTTCTAAAAAAGTTTTGTTTCAAGTATTCTTTGTTGGGTAGTAACATGAGGACAGCCTGCCTGTGTTAAGGAAAAGAACGTGTCTTATGAGGAGCGGCTGAAGGAATTAGAATTGTTTAGTCTGGAGAAGAGAAGGCTGAGGGGAGACCTTATTGCTCTCTACAACTACCTAAGAGGTGGTTGTGGTGAGATGGGAGCTGGTCTCTTCTCCCAAGTAACTAGTGATAGGGCAAGAGCAAACGGGTTCAAGTTGCACCAGGGGAGGTTTAGGCTGGATATTAGGAAAAAAATTTTCACTGAAAGAGTTGTCAAACATCAGAACAGGCTGCCCAGGGAGGTGGTTGAGTCACCATCCCTTGATGTGTTTAAAAGCCATGTAGATGTGGTGCTCAGAGACATGGTTTAGTGGCAGACCTGGTAGAGTAGGGTCAATGGTTGGACTTGATGATCTTAAAGGTCTTTTCCAACCTAAACAATTCTATGAGTCTATGATTCTATGACATTTGATTAAGATGCTTCAACAACAGCTGACGTTCAAACCACGTGTGCTTTGACTGGCTTCTTGGCAGCTC
This sequence comes from Burhinus oedicnemus, assembly GCA_008921705.1. Taxonomy (NCBI): domain Eukaryota; kingdom Metazoa; phylum Chordata; class Aves; order Charadriiformes; family Burhinidae; genus Burhinus; species Burhinus oedicnemus. The sequence goes on along the minus strand of VFFE01007070.1, from coordinate 234,070 downwards.
ATTTTAATTCTTCCTTCCTGAAACCTGCATTCTTCCTTCCGAATCCATGAGGATTGTTATCGTCTGCTGCTAAGTCCAGATTCAAAGCTGTCAGTGCTTGTGAAACTTCTATGGGCTGTGGATCAGTCCTTTGCTCTGTGTTTGAAGGACTAAGTCACAAATACGTGTTTGGATCTCAGCTTGGGTATTGTGTAGCTGGAATGACATGTTTTTCACAGCTTCTCTCCCCACCACCCTCCAGCCAGTGATACAAGTTCTAGCTTGTTCAAAAGCTTAACAGGGAATCAGTCTCATTACTCATGGTTCACTACTTGAGCTCAGGGCAATGATCTGCACCTTTTCACATAAGCATGTCCTGTGGTTTACACTGGACACAGCCCCAAGTTGAGGCACCACAGACAAATGTGGTCTTTGTAGATGAGCAGCATATTCATGTATCTTTGGATGGAGGCCAGCTCCTACCATGGAATTCAGATCTGCACCAGGCTTAGGGTGCAAATGCGAGACGTTTAGATGTAGGGATTTGGTTCAGCTTATCAGAAAAAGAAAAGCCACCTGCAAGATTTAGATCTATATCCTGATAATGGCCTTTTGAACTTCCCCAAAAGTGTTTTGATCTGGAGTTTTTGAGTCAGGCTCACCTACGTTCGCTTATTGGGTTTGATTTCCTTCCTATTTAGAGTGCACATATCACAGCTTGAACTCCCTGGACTTGCTTTCAAAAGCTGTAGGGTGAATTGCAACCCCTCCTAAGTAAAAACATGAAGCACTGAGTGAGTCTGTTTCTGATTTTGCTAAAACTTTCCTAGAAATTGGGCCTTAAAATGGCACTGTGCTCTGTGATCTAGCAAGACGACTGTCAGTTTGGATGTGGAGCAAAAGGCTAAGGCAGTCTGCAAAAAATTTGTGGTTTGCCACATGACTGGGAGAAAGCAGACTTCAGCCATGGGGTCTATATATGTTATAGCAGCACCTCAGGCATCCCAGGTGAGAAGAGCAACCGTGTGCTGGATGTCGAGGAGGCAGAGAGAGAGGGCTGCTGCTCTAGAAAACTCAAATATTTTTTTCTTAGAAAGACAGAGGGGGCACCAGGCCTGATGACCCATCAGAGAAGAATCGTTTTCCTTATTCCCAACCTTGAACAGCATATGACTTCATCAGGCACTGAAAAAGAAAAAGCAGCAGGTAAATTCTAGCTCAAACTTTTGCCTCAGGGACTGTTGCAATTTTCTGTTCTGGGACTGCCTTCCCCAGAAGCTGGTATTAGGAGGAAGACACATTTTTCACTCTTCTGGTAAAATGGCAGCAGGTCATTTCTACCCCTCACAGCTTTTCAGCTCTCACGCAGACAGATAGCCACGCTGGGAAAAGCAGGAATTGTGGAAGACTGACCTTACTGTTTCTTTTATCAGATTGCTATCCATTAACTGGGTTAGTGTGCCCACTCTACCCCTCTCTCTCTCTCTCCCTGTGTCGTTCAGGTAATAAAGCCCTCTAGAAGAAAACAGGCATGCATATTCATGGGACATGTTGTGATGAATGCTGTCATCGACTCATCATTTTGAGGTTTTTTGAGTGGTGGGGATATTTCTAACCCCATGTAAGCTCAAATTTGGCTTATGAAAAAGTATTTGACTTTCTCTTGATTTAGTGCAGAACAAGAGTGCTGCTCACTCCAGCAGTCGCACTAGGACTTTTTCTGCCTGCGGTTCTGAGAAGGAAACTCTTTGAGGGTATTACACAGCTGAGTAAACAAAAGGAACAACTGTAGCAGATCTGGACTAAAAAGCCCCCATGCTCAGAGAGAGCAAAAGGAAGAGGATACGTCCTTACATTTAAAAGAATTGCAGATTACCTGTGACTGCTAATGTTTTGACTGAAAGTCACTTACAGAGCACACTGTGGGGACTGATCCTGGACCTTTCAGGAATCCAGGTTTACAGTGTCTTGGTGACAAGGTACAGTATCTCACAATGCTGGCATAGTGTAAACCTCCTGTAAACCTCAGTTGGTCAAGAGCAGAGTCCGTAAAGTTTCGTCAGATGTCCAGCTCCATTTTCAGATAAATCCTGTCTGGAGGAGCACAACAGCCCTGGAGTGAAACTCTCGAACAGACAAGGAGTGCAGCACCCAAGGTCTGAAAACATATCAATGGAAGGGCCAAGAAGGATTCTCAGTATCCATTAAACCACTAATAAGATCCCAGATTAAATCAGCAAAGTCCTGATCTGAATCAGAGACCAAATTTAGAAACATTTTGAGAAATTTCCTCCCAGTGCCCTCAGGACTCCATCCCCAGGGTTCAGGCTCAAACCAGTTTCTGTGGGGATGTTCAGGGGCTGGTTCCTCCCACCCGGCTCCTGCTGGGAGCTTGCACCAGAGCCCCATCCTCAGCCTGTGGCCTCTCACAAGCTGTAAACCATCCCTCTGCTTTAGAAGGGTAATGAGGCATTTTGTGGTTATGCAAAGCACTGATATATTTTCAAAATTGTGCATTGCACAGATACAAATCTGTGGGTTCTAGTGCTATACGAGAAGTATGTCAGGGTGGTGAGGCACTAGAACAGGCTGTCCAGAGAAGCTGTGGATGCCCCATCCCTGGAAGTGTTCAAGGTCAGGTTGGATGAGGCTTTGAGTAACCTGGCCTAGTGGAAGGTGTTCCTGCCCGTGGTAGGCAGGGCGGAACTAGACGACCTTTAAGGTCCCTTCCAACCCAAACCATTCTATGATTCTATGATTCTATGATTCTATGATTCTATGAAGTAAAACCAAAACATTTACCTGCATTAAGTGCTTCAGTCACTGATGAGCTGCAGATACAGTCCTTGTTTTAACCAGTATGAGAGAGAAAGCTGGATGGGCCAGGCTGTCCCAGCAGCATGAACAGGGCAATGACTGATTCATGGGTATCAGTGTGGCTCCCTTCGAGTTTGGATCGGTGCTGCTCAGCACTGTGAGTTAGAGGCAGTTGTGCTCATGTCTGGAAGCTGACAAAAAGGCTACCAGTGAAGCTTTATCATTCCTGCCCAGGGGAACTGCAGGTGCTTCCAGGTTCACACTCATTTCTGGACCAGAGCAGATACTTATGTGAGCTTTGGTAATTCCCTTGGTCAAAAGAGAGAGAATTGCCACATAGGGGATTCAGTGCAGGCTGGAAAGAACATGACTTTGACGTATTCGTCTTCTTTATTTTTTCTCCTTCTTCTACATTCAGGTTAAAATCTCAGTGGATTTCCCCAGGAAATTTACTTTAATGAGGTAAAAGTGCAGCCATTGCATTTTACGAGGCATAGTCTGTAGCTGACACCATTTAGGAGCAGGAAAGCATGCAAGCCATTAGGTATGCAGTTCCTTCATCAGTCCCAACAAAAATGCAGAGAGTCAAGCTGTGACCACTGGTTAGAAATGATGCCCTCAGGTTAACCTAAATGTGTTAATCAATTAGGTACTTGAAGGGAAAGGGAGGTTGGCACCCAAGAGGAGCAGAAATGCTCTTAACAAGGGGAAAAATATTACAGGAGCTGAGAAAGACAGGCAAACATTTAGCATCTCTGAAACAGATAGAGGTTATGAGATGGCAAGGTGAGGAGGAGTTTGTCACAAGACGTAAAATCAATGTATTTTTTTGAGTTTCCATTGCATTTGTGTAGCTGGGTATCAGTGCACTTTGACCGTGCCTAACACCACCCTGGCACGGACAAAGCCTCTGCCAAGAGGAGAGCCTGCCTTGTCCTCAGTCTCTGGGGAAGCGCTGAACCCATTTCCACATGCCATGCACAGAAGCACAACATCAAGCTGATCTGCACTTCAGTCGAAATTTTGCAGTCGTTCTCCAGCTGCTATATTTCAGCCTTAGGGCATCACATTCGGGGTGAATGGCAGCTCTTCATTCTCTTGCTCTCCTCTGAAGAGGGTATCTGTTTGAGAGCTCACTACATCTGGCTTTCTTGTTTGTGCCTTTAGTTTGAGTAATTGCCTTAATCTGAATTTCAAGGCTGACACCCTGCCTGACCCTTTTCTGTTCACTTCTGTATTGTGTATTGCTTCCAGCCTTCTTACTTTTTATTTTAATTAAAAACTACAGAGGCTTAACGAGTCATTTCTCATGACATCAAATTTATTTCCCAAAACAATATGCATGTATGCATGTTTATGTGCCACAGGATTTAACTTTTGGTTTCTAGTACTCTGTTGCATGCATATACATTCGAAAGATTTATGGAAAATTGCCCAATTAAAATATTTATGTTTTAGTTGAAAATATGTCCCCTAAAAGCGTTGCAGCACCTACTGGTTTTCTCACCAGTGTATCAGGTCATCACTCCTTTTTTACCCCTCAGCTGCTACCACTGAAGCTAACTGTCCTGGCCCTGGATAACAGCGATTTGGTATCCAGGTGCATATACACATGTGCAGATGAAGCAGGTTTAATTGCTGTTTGCTTTGCAATTTAAGCCTCTTTAATTTTCCATTTGTTAAATGAGGAACATGCAACATTTACGTAATTAATTTGCACAAATAGTTCAGCAATTAAGCCCACCAGCTTAGCATCTGTTTCTGAGGCCACTCCCTGGCTACTGCAGCCCTGGAGTACTCCTCCCCTGTGGTGCATCACCACTTTCTCCAACAAGAGTAATTGACCTTCTTGAACTTTCTCCCACACGTACCTGCCAAGCTGGTTTTCAACTGAACTCCCTGATCTTGTAATCTCATTATCCCTTCTTCCATGGCTCCCTCATCCTGCCCTCTCAGTCTCCTTGCTGATCTCTTGGTCACCTTCTCCCACATCCACGCATTCTCTCATTTCAGCCTTCACCTGACCTGTCTACCTGCACCAGCACCACCCCACACTGCTCCGATGATTCGTAGTGCTGCTTAGCAGGCTGCTGTGCATCTGTCCTCTCTCTCAGGTCCTTTGTGCTCTGATACCCTCTTAGGACTGCGATGTCAACTGAATACTTGATGCAGGAATTATGAAGGTCCTTTTGTGTATATCTAAGCAAAAGGACAGATGTAATAACAAAAATATCAGGTCAAACTCTGAAATTTTCACTGAAAAAAAAAATATTGCAAGATTGGAGAGGTTTGTCAAGACCCGCCAAATATGTTTTATCTTAATGTGTTAGATTTCGTTATCTGGAAAATAGGAATAGAAGGCAATCAACCCCCTTCCTGGTTGTGAACCTCTGAATTATATATTAACAGTATATGTAGCAACATGCATAACAAGATCTCCAGAACAATATACAACCGAGTATTCGCATGTATTTACCAAGTACTGAGGTTTGTGCGTGTCTGTGATGTTAGTGACAGGGATGCTGGAGAGGATCATCCAGCATAGAGGCACATAAAGACTTATGTCATTATGTCAGGCTTTCATATCAGTTAATGGTTAAAATACTTGCATAAAACCTCTGTCAATCTAATAAATTTTGAGTGGCTGGTTGCAAAAAAAGTTATTTTTAACTTCAGCTGTTTTGAATTTCCTGTATATTCATAAAAATAAAATGTTCCTTTCACGCTTGAAGTAATTCTTTTGTCTCTTGGTTAGCTGGTTGGGTTATTTTTCTTATCAAATCCAAATGAATCATGACTGTTCCTTGGCTGGCAACTCAGATAGTCTTTATGTTTCATAATGCAATAAAAGATTTTCCTAGGATGCATTTGTTGTTTTTTCCTTTTTTTCCTAAATTCATCTATTTGTTACCCTTAAGAAAGCACTGCCATAAAACATAGTTTCCACTATGTAATTTCAGCTCCAGGCTTTGCCCTGTTTTGTTAGCAGAGCCCAGAGCTGGCCCTAACTCCGGATATCACACAGAGCCATCTACCGGTGCAAGACCATGCAGCGGACACACCTCACACCACAAACTTCACAGTTTCTGAATATTTCTTGCTCTGGTAAAACCCTAGAAATTAAAGCCAGCCTTCTTCTGGCCCTCGTTCTTCAGGTTGGTCTTACAGGGTTTTAGGCAATGGGGTGTTGCTTTTCCCTCATTCATTTTCACTTTTTGCAGTCCAGGAAATAGTATTATGGGTTCATACGTCATAAACTTGCTGATGCAAGCAATATATTGCTGACAGAAAAAAAAGAAACCAACCCAAAATGCCACCTTATGCACGTTCATCGTCTGACTTGATTTCCTGTAAGTACCTAGTTGCTTTGCTGCAGTAAATTAAAACAGAGATGTATGAGTTCTCACCATTTAAATTCACCATGGATTACTTAAAAAATAAATATACCTAATAAAGTGCCCTGGGTCCTGAACCACCTGCCTTGTGAAGCCTGGATGTTCAAAAACCAGCTCTGCATTACACATCCTTGAACTTTCTTCATATTTTAATTTCAAGCACGGATGTGTGTAGTTCTAATAATTGATCCCTTCTGCACTGTTCTCACAGAAAGCAAAGCATATTCAATCTTGTGTTTGTACAGTGATCCCTGCCGAGGGGTTAGCCTTGTATTTTCCATGCTTTTTCCTAACTTTGTTGCTAATAGAGATAATGAGTCACTGTTGATGAAAAAGCTCTAATGTTAAGCACCACAAAAATACTTAGTAGTTCCAAAGCATTTTGAATTTTCAAAGGATATTCCATATATCAATTGTCTCCAGAGCATACCTTGGAGTAAAGAAAGCATTAATACCCTCACTACAGATTCCTGTATAATTTTTGTTGTATGACTCAGGAGTTGGCAATGAAACATTGAACGAGAACTGCGAAATCTAAGGACTGACATCCATAATGTGATATGGCTTCAGGAGCTCGTGAGCCAGAACACCAAGCTGAGTGTATTTGATGCTATCCTTCAACGTGTGCTTTATGCCAGGAGAAGCTCAGTCATACCTTTGGAAAGAAGTATCCCTGCTGGTGTGTCCCAGCTACTCCCAGAAAAAAAAGAAAAAGAAAAAAAGTTAATTTTAGCCTGGATTTGTTTCCCCATGATGTTCAGGGGTAGCCACACAAAAGCTAAACAGTGGTAGCATTAGGAAGGGAGAAAGCAGAGAATAGTCCTTGTCTTCCCATTGACTGAGAACAGTAAAGCTGATTTATCCAAAGAGTGCCAATGTTCCAGGGTCACCTTGCACAAGAGGAGCTCTACCGCAGCAAAGGAGACAAAGCTGCATCTAATGTACAGCTATAACATCCAGATCAAACCAAGGGGGTTTATTTTCTTCAGTGGAATTTTGAAACCAATAGGTTGAACAATTGCACTACTTATCAGTGGATTAAATACTAGCCATGAAGTATGACAATGAAACAGACATGATCAAAAGTTTTCTGTCAGTAATAGCACTTTGAGTGTACGCATTTTGAGGAAAAAAATCCTCTAATTTGGGATTTTTGTAAAAAAAATTGAACTTTTACATCTATGCATAAATTTTCAGATACAGTAATTAGTAAAAACATTTTCAAAATAACATTATGATGTTGATTTGCAAACTTGCTGCTGGCACTGTCAGACAGAGGTGGTCTCTGAACAGCTTCATGGACAATCAGATTGACCAAATCTTTATCAGTTCTCAATGCCTCAAAGTTTAAAATCAGCTAAGGTTTATTTATAGATCCCAAGTATGGAAAATAGATTTTTTTTCCTTATGAGGATTTTCTCATAAGATCATGATAAAAATTGCATTGAGGATGTAGAAAAACATTTCAGATGTCTCTGGAAAAGCAACATTTGCAGAGTGAGAAGCCAAATGTAATCTTGCCCTGCGATCAGCCGGTGTTAGTTTTGACAGTGTGATGCCTGCACAGCTACCCATTTATCTATGCGTGTGCCTTATGTTTAGAGCAGAATGTAGCTTAACTTTGCAAATGGAATGGGAATAAATTATTCTAATTGCCATTAAAATGTTTCCATTTAAATATGAGCTTCTGCCAACTGTTACCCTGCAATGGTCCGTGAATGGTACCTAAAACGGCACGTGCAAGGGCAGCTTTTGTGACTAGACAAATGTGTGCTGCGTGAATGGATGCTGTGAAAAAGAGAAAGTCCTAGGGAATTAAAGCAAGCAGCAGCTTATCCTTTCTGTAAGCTGTTGTGTAGTTTCACGTTGGTTAAATTAATCACTTCTGAAGAAAAAAAAATATAAGCATTGTTAGTTATTGTTCCCTTCCTCAGTAACCTCAGGATTCCTGGTCCCGTTTTTCTGTAAGCAGTACCCATGATGATTACTGTCTCTTTCTCTCTTTCAAACAGAGTATATTTTGTGATGGTAACCAGATATTAGGAAAGACTTTTAAGATGAGGGCTATGGAAGCTACAATGCAGCCTCGATATTACAATGTAACCTTGGGTCATCTGCCCCTCAGTTGTCCGAAAGTTTCTATTATCCAAAACACAGCCACGTCCCCTGATATCTATTAATTATGCTGACAAGTCCCTTGAATTTCCAAAACGTCTGTTATTCAGGCTTATTCAGCTTTCCCTTTGGCAACTGGATAATCAGGGCTCTACTGTATTTCATTATTTTTCATAATGCTTTCTGCATTTCAGAGGGCAGAAGCAGTCTCTCTCTCTCCTCATTTTGCAGAATGCATTAGACTAGCCAAACAAATGGGCCTGGCCAGATGGGAAATGCAACCTCTCTCTGTACCTCTCTCTGTCTCAAATACTACTTTATACTGTTGTGTAGTGCCAGCACTACAGATTTGGCTGCAGAATACATAGTCAACATATTCAGCAAGAGCAAGATGGGGTTTTTTGGTTTCATTCACCTCAATTTAAAAAAAAAAAAAAAAGTCTGATCATCAAGAAAGTAAAAAGTCATCAACACTCAAGTCACCATTACTGAATGCCCTATTCTCTCACCAGTAACAGCAATTCCATGTTACTTTTCAGAAACTCGACTGTTTATTCTCACAACCCCTTTCAGGAGGTAAAGAACTTTCCTTTCTGCACGCAGGGAGCTGAGCACCGGCAGTGAGTAACTGTAAAGCACGGTGGAGGCAGCCGGAGGTACAGCCGGAAGTCCAGCTCTGCTTCCCAACACCGAGAGCCAAGACTGGCCGTGAGACTGTCCCAATATATTGGGAAGAAGTACTGCCGTAGAAGTTTTGCGATTAACCAGTAAGACCACCTGGAAGCTTCCAGATGCTCTCCATTTGCCTTGAATTAAAGCAGTATAATCAGAAAAATGTCCACAAACTGGGAATGCACAGAAGGGTAAACTCTCCCTAAGTAATCCAAGATTATCTGAATGGCATGAATGCTACCTAGTTCAGGGTCCTATCACTGCTGGTACCCATGATTTCAAGCTTAAAGACGGATTAAAAGGACAGGGCAATACATCTCCCGGGGTGGTGCTCCCTGCAAATCAAAGGCTCAAAGAATCATCCTGAGCCTCAGGTTTTTTCTTTGTGCATAAAAGCATTTCCAGATTTTTCTTCCTAGAATTCATTAAATGTCTTCGTGAACTCCTCTGTTCGAATACATCCCGAGTTCAATGGTTTAATGGTGCACAGTGTGGGGAATTAAGTATATCTTTTCATTTGCTTTCTGTCCACCGCCTCACAATTACGTGGGCTGTCTCCTCGTTTCCTGTATTGTGCAAAACCCTCTGTAATGTTTCTTTATTCATATTCTCAGTGCAAGTCAGGATGTTACTGACCTCTGCCAAGGCACCGTGGGGTCAAGGCAGATGAGACCAAGTAGATGAGGTTCAAACTGAATAATGGGAAGAGAGTTATGTGTGTAGAGTCCACCCCTGCATTTACTGCAGAGTGAAAGGAAACTCAAATATACAAGAAAATAGAAATTAAGGGAATAGAAGTGAATAGGTAAATGAACAGCAAAGAGAAAGGAAGCCTAGTACTGATGAGACTGGCACATTATAATGATCATACTGGACCAAAACAAAGGTCCTCACTGCCCAGTGGTCTCAGTGGCTCCACCAGTGTATAATAACAGAGGTGTGTTACCAGACAAACACATAGTGAGACTCGGCAGTTGTCAGGATGGCAATACAGTTGTTAAAATGACCTTGCCTGGCCTGGTCAAGACAGCGAGGATTACCGGTGAAACTTCGTATGCTAATCCAAGGTACACAGGTAATAAAGCAGAGGTCCTAGAACAACTGATGCTATATGTGAAATCAGACATTAATGGAATAACATAAAAACAAAAAAATAATGACCATCTTTATAATGGTTTTGGAAACAGAAAGAAAGGCAAAGATGGCTGAATGGCCTTGCTTGATGCAGCAGAATGAATGAGAAGGAGTAGGATGGATAAAATAGACTAGATTTGTGTAAAATTGCTTACGGGAAGGATAATAAGAGATTCTATTAAGTAGTGCTGGAAGTTTGTTATAGATGCTCCCCGCTCCAGGTTCAGCATTGGATATGAATAGCAATTTCTGTAATGTTATTAGAGGCAGAGAGAGACTAGTGAGGATTGTGTCATTAAGGTAGACTGGCTTCCAGATATATGTTGAAAAATAAATGCGACCAATAATCCTAAGGCTCAGATACTCCTTCAGGTGACAGGCAACAGATTGGTCCACTCAGCAGTGAGGAGAGAGTAGAGATGAAAGACGGTCTCGGCATGGTCCTGCATACTTTGTCTCAGTTTTTAATAAGGGCAGCGGTGTCAGCCATGCGGACAAACACAGGGGGGAGGGGGAAGGACAAGAGAGCAAAGAAAGCATGACCATGTCTGAGACAGAAGGAAAATTTGGAACTGAATGAGATAAAGCAGAAGTCAGACTGTCTTCACAAGTACCAGGATTTTTAATAAATCTGTCAAGTTTTTATGAATTGGACTGTATGCTTGGACAATAACAAATGTACCACCGATATGGAAGAAACAGGGTTGAAAGGAGAAGCAAAAAGGGAGTTGGAAAATTCAAGCCTCTGAATCTGACCTTAGTAACATGCAACAGTTGTGGCCTCTCCAGGAAAACACTTAGGCTGAAAAATAAAAAAAAAATATATATTCCCTGTCTCAGAGAGCAGTGGAACTAGAAAGAACAGCCAGCCATAGGGAAGGTTAACTTCCTAACTGGAGTTAGGAGGAAGTATGACTCAGTGCATGAAAGAAATTATGTGAAAGAGTTGTCAACAGTACCAGGAAGCTGGACACAGTAATACCAGCTGTCCCTTCCATTGTTATCGCCATATTTTTTTTCTGAGGCCTTGATTTTTAAAGATAATTAAACATATATATTAATCTCAGATTAGGACTTTATCTACTGAATCCAAAAGACAGATTTTCAAAATCTACTTGTTAAATGATAAAGTGGGTGTCTTTAATCTTGACAGCCAAAATTCTTGGATGTTCTTTGAACATGTTAGTCTCAAATCTCTATTGAATGCATTTATTTACTTAAAGTGAGGTACATAATGCAATACCACCTTTCAACAGAAGCTGTCAACATTGTATTCGCATTACCTACTCTTATTCCAAGTACTGCAGGTTGATACTGTGAGTTAGGAGAGCTTTCTCATCATATGCTCACAGAGGAGTTTCTAAAGCATTTTCCAAACCCTTCATTCCCATTGCCACTGTTCCTCAGTTGCCCAGTTTGCTCCAACCTTGGGATCTCATTTCTCTTGCCAGCAGGAGCTGAGGCACCAGCATGGTTGTAGATTTTAGTGATCATCAGACATAAAAATACAAACACTTATTTCTCTAACACTTATTTCTGGATGAATCTCCAAAGGGATGTCAAATGTCTGTTCCAATTCCATGTAATTCACTTTCCCAGCAATGTTTCTAAAGAAATTAGTACAGAGAAGGCACTTTGACTGGGATGTAAAAACCAAAGGATTCATTTTGTCTTCAGCAGACTATACATAATGAAAGATCAGTTTTTTTAAGAATCCAAATAGTGGCAACCCTTGGGGAAAAAAACCCCCGAACAAACAAACATCAACCAGCCCTCTTACTTCTCACCAATCAGAGAGGGAATGACACCAAAAAACTGTATAAACATGGCTGATGCCAAGTGCTCCAGCAGCCTCAAGACTGTGTGTGTCACCTCATCTCATGAACCACACCACCAGCAAAAATTCACTTGTACAACAGCTGATCACGGATTTTCAGGAGAAAATACGTGTACGTTTGTAAGGGGCTGGGAATGGGGAGCTTCGGCAAATATGAAGTATTTTCCTTTCCCCTCCTTGCACTCCTGTCTTCACACTCAACAAGGTCCCTGCTTTCAGTGCCACTATCTGTACACTCAGCCTGTGTCACAGAGCTGGCACCTCTTCAGCAAACCAATTCCCACACCCTTTACACCAGGGGAAAGTGGCTTTCCCTCTTAAAATAACACCTTTCAGTACACCTTGTAAAAAGGCGTTGGAGTTCCCATTGTTTGTGAACGTTGTCTGCACATATTCAAATAGCTGACTGATTAAGAAGGTGTCAGTAGATGGATGTCAAGAATACATGGCCTAGTTACTAGGTTTTGTGAGACCAATTAAAATAGGGCGTCATTGTTCTGCATGACAAATGGCTTCCTCTGGCTGTTCTTTACCTCAGTTCTTGGCATATGTTATCTCTAACTCCATTTATCTCAAGGGGAGTCTGAAGTACATTTTTTCTGCAAGCGTGGCTTTTTTGTTTCTTGTAAAATGAGTCTTCACTTTATTTCTGAGGACTTCACGCTGCATCTCCCAGAATGTCATGTGCTATAAAGCTCCTCTCTGCCCTCCTTGCATTGTTCTTATAAAACAGAATATATCTACACACAGGAGCCCTGGAGGGGACCTAATGCAGGTGTAGAAGCGACTGAAACCCTTCCCCACAGCTATTCCACTACGGACAGTACAGGCTCCTCTGACTTTCTTGCCTGAGAGGTCCATCAGTGACGCTGTTTGATGTGCCATCAAAACACAGGTCCCTTGCTGAAGTTCTGACTCTCAGACAAGGCAATGATAGGATTTTATCCCTTTAAATGATAGAGAAGGAACAGTAAAAAAGGAGCTAAGAGAATAACAAGGCTTGTGGTGGGGCCAAATTGCCACAAGAAAATGAAGATATGGGAAAGAAAGTGAAGCATGAGGTTGCCAGGAGGAGGTATCCGCTTGCAGCTGATTAAAGATTAGAAGGAAGTTAAAGTAAAGGAGAACACAATAAGGGTGCTGGTGAAAACTAAATTGTTGATAAATGTTTCAGATTACAGGGTATATCAGATTGGGAGAGGGAGAGGGAGAAAACAGCAGTGCTTCTGGAGCAAGGCAGCAGCTGGCCTCACTATTAGGAGATGTGGTAGTTTGTAGTTAAGAGAGCTGCCTGCCCTGCTGGCACCTTCCTGCTCTTCTCCTGGCATAGGTAATGGTTTGTTAGCTTTGCAGCAGCACTGTGCGCTCCGAGTTAATTAGGAAAAGGAACTGTTTTCTCAGGCAAAGCAGGCAGCAAAGACTTCACCAGGATAAGGGCATTGGTTGTGGAAGCAACTTAAGCTGTTTCCACTTCCTGTGGAAATAAAAGGGTTAAATATGCCCGTTGAGGTCCAGAGAAATCCCACCTGGGAGTGAATTCCTTCAGGGCAGCCCTTACTGCAAACTGTCTACATCTAACCACTAAATGGCTGAGGACAGCAGGGCCCCATAGCCCAGAGCGCCAAAGCAAGGGGGGATGCAAGTCGGCAATATCAGCCCAACCAACTTTTGCTGGTTTGCTTCCCCAGTTGCACAGATCTGGGCTCAGTTTACCCAGCACAGTTTATGCCACTGTTCTCATTTCATAGGATATTTGGACTGCAAGTCTCAGGCATGCGGTAAAGGTGGCTCAGCTCAGTGCTCATTACCTATGGTGCTGGTTGAAGGCTCAGTGGTGGCTTTGAGATCTTGAGATACAGCAGGTTATAGGAATGGGCTGGACAATTCTTTTTAACAGCCAAAGAGGGAAAACTATCTGTTTTCCATTAGCTCCTTCACCTCCCATTCCATCCTCCTTTTAGCTCCTTCACCTCCTCTCCATCTCTGAGGAACCAGAATTGGCCAGGTTATCAGAAAGGCTACCAAATCAAACATATATATAGAAGTGATGAAAAAATCAAACCAAGCCATGGAATCTAAAAAAGAAGGGAGTTCAAAATGAAAAATCAAGGGTAGAACAGTAATGCAAGCTAGAAGTTACCATATTGAGCTATGCTTAATATTAATATTGAAAAATAGTGGCCAAGAACAAATAGTGTAAAAAAAAAAGATAAGATAATGAGATCTACTATGATAAAAGCATAAACCCTGATAATACTTGTCATTTGGCACCAGTAACATTTCCACATACAAGAGAGTTAATGCAAAATTATTTGGATATGGACATGTGCCTACGCTGCGTGGTGCAACTCGGCCAGGTTAGGAAGCAATGTGGATTCCATGGTTGTCAATGACACGTGGCATAATGAAAAGTACAGTCAGAAGAGTAATATTTTTAAGTGCAGTGGAAAATTACATTTCTAAGCCTAAGCCAAGACAAAGGACAGTGACTGGATTTGTAGTTAATAAAGATAAATAGGAGAATCAGAAGAGCAATGAAATAAATTACAAGGGAGAAGATGGCAAAAAGTCAGATGTTCTAGTTGTTTTTTGTGTGTTTTTTATTGTGTTGTGTTTTGGTTTTCCCAAGGAGAAGCAGATCTCAGATGATGGAAGTGTTTGAGGAATGCGTTTTGAATTAAGTTAAGAGCTTAAAAATACATCAGAAAATAATTATTATTAAAAAAAGAAATCAGAAAAATAATCACAATATTTTCTAAATGAAACCTTTTCAGCAGCTGATGTTGGGTGCTACATCTTGAAACTGATGTGCAGTTTCATTAAAGGCATGTAATGAACTGAAACGCAAAAAATATTTCAGCTTAACAAACAAACACCATTTTTGTGGGAAACAAACCGTTCTGTTTAGCCCAGAACTAGAGGGGTTTAGATTTGTTTTGCCTCTTCAATTTCCAGGCACTGAAAATTTCCAGAATGTTTTGTTTCCAGTTGAACTGAAAATAATATTTTAATTTATTTATTTTGAATTATCGCAACTATTAGGGCACCAATCAATTATTTATTACAGGGTTCTAAGCAGAATTATGAAAATGAAGTCTTTTACAGATTGCCTCATTTCAATCATTTTGCAGCCAATCTGGAAAGGTTACTGCCTTTTAGAAATTGTGCTAAAATGGCTGTGCAGGGAAGGGGATGGTATTTTCTGCAATACCAGTAGGTGCAACAATTTTCTGTCCTAGGCATTTTGATGCAGAAGTAGCAGAAATATGATCCAGCAGCCTTTAGGAGAGAGAGAGGGGGATTCTGTGTGAAAGAGCTAGCAAGGAGCAATAGAAATTGCACCAGAAGGGGAAAAAAGGAAGGATCAGTAAGTTCACATCAGCCAATCATTCCCTCCTTCCTTCCTTCACAGAGTTAGGTTAAATGCATCTGCAGTGATGCTGCTGATAATTATTACCAATAATTAATAAACCTTTGCACAAATTGTCATGCTCTTAATCTGCAGGGCTAATTATGAAAAACAAAGGGAAGCGTCTAAATGAGTGGAACTGAACGATTAAAGAAAGAGCACGAAACATGTTTGTAAAATAAGATGAGGGTTGTGTTTTCATATTTAATGGTAAATATATATTTACTGAGACAATGCAGATATCAACAATTTAAAGGGTGAGGGAAACAGAGAAAGAAAAAAATCTATTTTTCTCATTACACAGAAAACGGAAATTTAAGATTATCTTTCTGGTAGGGTACAGAATTGGACTTGAGGACATCTTAGTTCCCAGGAGATTTGGGACATTTGCAGGTGGAAGGGCTGTCCACCAAAGAGAGGAAGATCTCCATGTTGAGAGATACAGCCTCTCAGTTTACTTAAATGGTTTTTTTAGCTTAAATCGTGTTCTTGATCCTGTTGACTTCAGTGATCTTACTGATTATGCTGAGCCATTTTCATGGCTGAAATTAAGACTAAAAGTATTTCCTAACAGACACACTGAGGGCTTACTGCTATGTGGGATAGCCTAAGCTATGTGCCCTAATCCAAATGGGAAGCCTAGGGCAGTACTTGGGCTTTAAAACAACTCAATGAGGTTTCGGGTTAAAATTTTACAGACTTTTTAAGATATCTATTAAATAGCCCCAGAAGTAGAAAGATGCATTATTTCAGATTTATTTCTATTTTATTCTATTTTTAAAAGTTTCTTCTATTCATTCCCTGGTGTCCAGCCCTTGACTTGTGTCTCTCCTAACAAATATATTTTGATATGGGGAAAGTGGCTTTATAAACCTTCAAGAATCTTCCAGCTCCAGGTTATGGGTCTAAGGAGAGGAAAGAGGAAAAACACACAGGCATATAAAGAAATACTGGTAGAGAACTGAATTCAGGTTGAGAAAGCCTGTTATATTTTTCAGATCTTTTTCTTCCTTCCTTATAGATAACACCGTTAAAGAGAATGTGGTTATTTCTACAAGCATCCGTCAGAGCCACAGGATATTCAGACTGAAGGTTAATATGTAAAAACAGAGCCCAAATTTCCCAAAACATGGCAGCTCCCAGCAAATGCCCACACAGCTCTGCCAGGAGCACAACTGACTTAGGAGTTGTTGTGTGGTAGCTGGGGAGGCATCAGGCAGCAGCACAGCTGGTAAGGTTGCAGGCAAGCTGCAATTTTACCTATTTATTTTTAAAACTCACAGCCTTGTCAGTCCCAGCAACAGGGTAATATTTTTAAGGTAATTTCCATAAGGAAAAAGGCCAGATTTTTTTTTTCTTTTTAATACAAAGAAGGCTTTAAATTGTTATTTGAGATGTTTACACATCTCTTGTACTCCATGATGGGTCCTTTAGGGGATCCAGGTCACTGGAGAGCAACTTGTCAAATGCTCCTTTGCTGCTAGGACAATAAACTCCATGTACTGATTAGCAAAGTTTATTCCCTTCCTATTGAATATAGTGCATCTCATTATGAACTTCACGTGGAGTTTCTATGGCACGTTGCTTTGGAGACCAAACACGAGGGTGTGAAAGATGTTCCCAAAACATTCAGAGTCATCAGTACCCTCCTTTTTAGCTTTCTTCTTACTTTTATTGCTAGGATTCACAATTGAACAATTGCAGATCCAAACCAGTTCAGGTTTTGGCAAGCGATCCTCTGCTCAACATAAGCCTTTTTCCTTTAGAGAGGAGATCACTGTGATTTTTTTTAGGTGTATCCCCTGAAACAGGAAAGAGAAAATGGAGTCTGCAGTGGAAAGTTGGCAAGAAATCCACTGTCTTTTTGGAGAAAATGTACCCCTGGTACAGTAGGTATATGTCTTTGTTAACTACGCTTAATGCATTATGAAAGGTTTACAGATGCTCATGGACTGCATATAGTGTCCCAACAAAGCAGAATTCATGCAGAATCAGTTCACTGGATCTATATTGTCCCAGGAGACAGAAAATGAGGCCACACTAATGCTATGATTTAGAGCGTGTTTTTATTTATTCCTAAACGTAATGTGCTTGTCTAGCAAACAATTCTTCTGCAAAGAAAAGATGTACAATCGCTTGAAAATAACAACACATTAAGTTGACTGTTACTGGAATCCTGCTGCCTCTTATTGCTGTGTGTGTAATAACTTGACAAATATATTCAGATCTGGCGTGAGTTTGACACTCATTCCATGTCTGTTCTCTTTCTGCTAGCATGGTCTAATCCACTTAGGAGAGGATAATGAAAAAAGCCTGATAAATCCTTACCTAGAATTTGTAATTTGTATGAGCTTTTTGCAGCCCCAAATCCAGTTAGTTTAAAGCTAACACAGGCATCTCGCCATAAGCTGCAGCCTGTTCTCCACATGGCTCCAGACACTCTGGACACAGAGTTAACTTTCCATTAAACAAGACAACTTCCAGCAGGGTTTTTCTGCAAAGGGAGCAATATCAGCCCCACCTCTGCCAGCTACATCCACCAAAGAGATGGAGGTGGCAGGAGGAAAACATCCAACTCAAATCCAAGGTGGTTGAGCAGTGGTAGCGGTGCACCAGAGTTTTCGAACAAAGCCTTTGGTGGGTCCTTCAAAATAAGTGTATGCCTGACTCTAACGGCCAGGACTGCTGAGATAAAACAGCCCTTGAGTGTCATTGTGCATTTCTTGGTAACTATCATTTTCCCTTGAGTTTATTTGTTGCATAGTTTTTTTCCTATAGTGCCAGAAATTACCACAAGCTCTGCACATACCCTGAACCATGCTTCCAAGCCAACCTCTAACTCCTGCTCAGCAGATCACTCCAAAGCAAACCTTCTCTCCAGGTGGTCCAACCATATGGTTTAGTACCCATCCTAACGCCATCAGAGCCCATAGCAAGAGCCTCACTGACTTCATGAAAGTCAGGAGTTTCTTGACCTTTTCTGGACGTCTTCAAATACTTGTGGGATGCTGAAGGACCCTCATAAGAACACTTTCTTTGGGACTTCTCTCTTTCTCCTCATCCCCAAACTTCACCTTTTTTCCCTTCTGTACATCAGGCCACTCCAGCATCATCTTTTGCAGTGTGAGAGTGTCACATTTGCCTGGACTAGAAGTTAACTTTGGGTGGTATATTCTCAGCTGAGTCCATTTGATCTGAATTTCTCAGGAATATAGTAAGTCTCAAGTGTCTGAAGCAGACGGGCAGAGCAAGACTGCACGGCAGGGAGAGAAGAAAAGGAGAGGCAATAAGATATGTACTTATGTGTTATGCTGTTCCTGACCCTTGCAAAGCTTCTGCAGCAAGTGGCCGCTGGTGAAATGTGGCTGTCACAGCCAGGCAGGACATAACAGCACCGAATCAGGTTCTGTATTTTGCTGGCCTGTCCCACGGCAGGGGACTATTGCCTGCCTCAGCTCCCACTCGTGCAGCCCCAGTGCTGGCAGCCATGCGAGGGACAGCACTGCGATGGTCACTCGCCAGAGAGGAAAACCCTCCCGCTCTCTCACCTCAGTGCGGGAAACTTCACAACAGTTTCAACAGCAGAAAGCAGCTGGTCCCTTTTCCTCTGCCAGCCCCATCCTGTATCCCTCCCACTTGTGTGGACGGGCCTCTCGGGGCCTTATCTACCCATCTTCATTGAAGCCCTGAGCACGGAGGCTGATCCACTTGGCTCAGCGCCGCAGCCCCTACACTACAGCCCAAACCGCTGCAGGCTACGTAATCAGTATGTGCAAAAGATCAGTTGCCTCACACCAAATAAAGCCGAGATGAAACCCAGTCCTCAAAGAAAGAGGGAGAGTATCTCCTGGTACACGTGGGAAATAAAAAACCAGTCACTAGAAAGTGACCACCAATTACAGTGAAATTAAGATGGAGCAGAAGGAAAGTTAATCGTCACTGAGCTGCGGAGGATGCTGGATTAGTCACAGTGTTTCCTTCAGCCTTTCTTTTCTCTCCTACCTGCTGCTTTTTCTACCAACAAGTAAACCTCTCCAGACACAGAAGTTTCCCTCAGACGTCGACGCAGCTGCAAGGTCAAAGCTTCCCTTTTGCCGTGCTGGTGACTGGATGCTGCAACAGCCGTGCTGGTGTGCGGGAGAGAAGGGGGAACCTTCTCTTTTCCTTCCCCTCAGTAAATCCTTGCTTGTCTCCCTGTCAGTTTGTACAGCCCACAGCACAACAGAGTCTCCAAAAGGTGGGTGCGGGAAAGAGGTGGAAAGCTCTCCTTTTTTGCAGACCATGTGCCAAGGAGAAGGGTGTAAGCTGCAAGGGGGAGCTTTCTTCCCACTGGAGTCCTCACCTGTTACCTGAGCCAGTAAATGCATCTTTCCCAAATACAGCAGGAATTGTGCTCACTGACGACCGCTTTCTTCCCCAGCAGCTCCACTGTGCAGACCCAAATTCAAAGCAGAGTCAAACTGATTAAATGAGACTAATGCTAGCAGGCAGTATGGGTCTCACAGGTGTTTTTCCACCATCCACCCATCCTTGATGGCCTTCCTGTAACTCCTCAACGTTGTTCTGGAAAGCAGGGTTATTTTTTCCAGAAACAGAAAAGGAAGCAATTGGCTCCCTGGAGGCACCAGAGAAGCCCCACACCCATCCCTGCCTGCCCATGCCCACACCACCCTCTAGGGGAAGCTCCCAGCAGTGAACAGTGCTGTCATGTAGGGAGGGATTTGAAACGGAGCCATCCCAGCAAGATGTTCCAGACCAGCATCTCTCACACAGAAGAAATGTGTTTCTCCCTGATTAGCCCTGGAAACTTGAACTTCTGCATCCAGGACTTTGGGTTGAACAAATACTCTTGAATCCACATCCTTTTTCCTGGCTGCCTGTACTATGTATGTATATGGGGTTTCCTCCCTTCCCAGCTTGGCAAAAAGCCCTGCAGGGGGAAAAAAACACACACAAAAAGTAAAATTATTGTCGTGCTCTATCTCAGTAACTTGCTGAAAAAACCCTTCTCAACAGCAGGCAGCAGAAAGAAAAAAAAAGTGTTTGTACAAGACAGCTGGGTGTTGGAGTACAGAGCAACTGTGTTATTTAATTCAGTTTGTCACGTTTTCTCCGTCTTCCCCTGCCCATCTCACCAGAATGCTGCTTATCTGGCTTGTGGAATGCAGGAAGGAGATTTATCCCACTGGTTTCTTCAGATCAGGCCTCTCCATTCACGTCTTCACTTCAAAGCACTGGACTTTTGCAGAGTGCTGGGCTCCAGCTTCCACTGGGGTCAATATACATGTCAGCGACCGCAGACTCTGACAGTTTTCCAGCAAGCAAAAGGCGTATAGAGAGCTAAGGTATAAATCGTTTCTCTTAGGGGCTTTCAAAGGCCAGAAGAGGGTTAAAATTGAGCAGGGGTAGCTGATCCAAGAGATACCCACACATCAGAATTTCCTGGGAGCAAATGCTGGCAGTGAAGGTCTTATCTCTATTCCCTGTCTCCCCAGAGAGAACAGCAAATGCTGGCAGTGAGTTTTACCTACCATTTTCCAGTGCCCATTGTCCCCCAGTAGCTGGTAAAGACAGGAGATGCCTCATCAGCCCCCTGGGTGAACCTGCCTCTCTGTTTTATCTGCACCATGTTTGGCTGATTGACGCTGCGTGGACCTCCTCTCCTCTGCGGTGCCGAGCAGAAGAGCTCTATAAAGCCAGACTACACTAAAAGTTTCAGAGGAAAATGTTTCACCAGAGGGTCCTAATCAGTCCCAAATCTCACGCTGTCGGAATACAATGCACAACACAGCACAACTTGGTGTTTGCGCAGGAGAGGGAGCAGAAGGTGCAGCGCCTGTACCTGCCCGAAAAATGCCAGCACGGTCCCCGCTGCCCACCTGCCCGCAGGGACACTCGCTGCCCGAGTCTTTCCTTCATTGTGCCATAGTGACTGGGAGGGAAGGCACCTTGCTGGCCACGTGGAGTCAAACATGTTGTTCCTCCTGACCTCCAGAGGAGATCCAGTCAATTCATTGTGTATCCAACAGCTTTGAGTTTGTTCTTTGCCCTCATGGGTTTTAGACAGTGCACAAGCTTTTTGAAAAATGCATTAAAATCCAGCTCCGTGAACTTGGCCAAATCAGGGAATATGGACTGCAGGATTCTTCATCTCTGCCCTCTTGTGTGGGAGACTAACCAATGTATCGAGCCCCTCAAAGAAGGATTGCTTTGGAGGTGGAGAGGGATTCCTCCAGATCTCTTGCCTGTGCTACTGAAGTGTATTAGGAGCAGGATATAGTCAAACACTTTCACGGAATTTCAGGACCAAGATTGGTATCTTTGGTAACTCCACCAAAACCAAACTGACGTAGTGAACAGGCGTTTTCCTGAGCCAATTGAACCATACAGAGTTCCTCAGCCCCACAGCACACCGTCCTTCTCACTTTCAGTTAAGAACGCAATCTGACACAGGCAGTGTCCCAGCCTTCCTCTTTCCTAGACCACAAGGTTATCACAGGCCCACAGCTTAGCAGTGAAAAAGCCAAGTCTGTCCTAGCTCTGATATCAAATTCTGGGAGCTCCCTGACGGTTCCAGGACACCCCACGATGTTCAGAAAAAATTTAACAAGGTTGTTAAACTGTGTGAGTGATGGTCTATCCTAGTCAGGGATCCTCTGGTAGAGACTACAGACAAACAGGGCAACTTCTATGAGCTATGCATTAGCCAGCTCAGGTGCCACAGTGGCTATGCCAATATCAGCAGACTCAGCAGACTGAGCAAGACTCATGATTTCCCAGTCTGGTTTGTTGGGGTTTTTTTCCCACCATGTTCTTTAGCACAGTTTTTGCATGTGCCAGCAAGCTTTTGCTGAAGCTCAGGAAATAGCCTGGACCAGAAACTGTGTCTGTTAGGCACCGTGGACAAGACTAATTTGGGGAGAAGAGAAGAAAGTTTGACATTTTGCCTCTAGGGCAAGAGAATAACCCCTTTCTTATTTTATTTTTTTGTACAAACATAATCTGTGAGTCTAGCTGGCTTCACTAGATTCTGGGCAATGTCTTAATTCACATGTATCTGTCCAACTGGAAGAAATGTCTGGCCTTAGCCACCTCCTCGTGGCCATCCCCATGAAGAAGACCACCAGCCAGCTAAGCAGCCTGTGCCATCAATCCCTAACCTGTTTCAGTAACAGTGACCAAAGACAGCAAAGACCTGCTACCAACACCCATTAAACTAATATGGTTGATTGTGACTGAAGCAAGTAACAGCCTTCCCCCGAGCAGCTCAGGTGGCAATCTGAGGGGACACCAACCTCCAGCCCTTGCGATGAGCAGCTGGAGCTGGCGTGGGAGCCACAGCATTTTCCAGAAGCCTCTGTATAGAGAGAAGCTGTCAATCAACATTCTTAATTGGTAGTAACAAATCTCATCACGACCTCTTGCCTCAAAAAGCCATCTTCTGTGTCAGGGAGAGCTGCTATGGGGGAGGCTCGGGGAATGGATAACATGTAAAGATCCATTTTGATGGGCTCAGGGTTAACCACCATTACCATCAATTATTCATGGCTCCCATGAGGACTTAAGGCAAATAAGGTATTAAAAATTTACATCTCTCTTCCTCCCCACTCCTCCTTGGTATCATCACCTCTTAAGTATAGCTGGTGAATGTGAGCATTTGCTGTTAATTAGCTGTAATGATAATTGCAAAGAAAGTACAAATGCCTTAACTGGGGAGATACGATGTGTCTCTCATTAAACCCAGACTAATAGAAAATTCTTCAACTTCCTC
Source organism: Burhinus oedicnemus (assembly GCA_008921705.1). Taxonomy (NCBI): domain Eukaryota; kingdom Metazoa; phylum Chordata; class Aves; order Charadriiformes; family Burhinidae; genus Burhinus; species Burhinus oedicnemus. The sequence continues at coordinate 210,941 of VFFE01007070.1, read as the reverse complement.
TCTTTTATGCCAGAATCTCTGATCCCACATTAATTTAAGATTTATGACGACTGAAGGTACAGGGCTAGATATTGGTCTGCTGAATATCTCTGAAGGCTGTGATGATTACGTGATTTATGCAGTTTTAGGAACAGAGTAATTCTGGTACAATAAATTTTTATTTTGTAGATGTTTTGTTCTTTCCAAAAAAATTAATTAGCTGTAAAAAATGTAATAAAAGTAATCTTTGTATATTATTTATATAAAATATATTCTTTGAATAAACAGTTTTCATCATCTGTATGAGTTTCCATTTTGCCAGGAGTCCAGGAGAGTAGCATCAAATTAGTCCACCTCAGTTTTCATTTATATGCACTTTCACTTTCCGGTTGTTAGTGGTGTAAGCTGCTCTGGCACAAACATCTCACAGGACTGAGAGTGTCCTGGACCCCACTGCAGTTCACAAAGACTTGAGTCTATTACAGTTCAGACTAAATTTCTAAACTCTTTTTGCTCTAGAAATGCCCAGCTCAGTGACAGGTATGTTATGCAAGGTGGTAGCAAACACAGTGCTGTTTCTTCTAATTCCCATTTTCTGATGAACTGTAACTTGTATCGCATGCCTATAATGGAGCTGATGAAAAATTTTTGACGATATTTCTTTCTTCTGTTGCAAAAGGCTGGCTGGATCAAAGCCAAAATGCTTTATGGCAGTTTTCTCAGATCATACCAAGAATAGCCAATACACCCATGACAAAGCTACTCACCTGGGCTGTCTCATGCTCAGTGGAGCCCCCCAGGCTACAAAGCCGGTCTTTTTCTGTGCCTCACTGAATATTTCATTATTTATACTAAGTGGAACAGCTTCAGGAGGAGAGATGGAAAATGCTTTCCATGCCAGGATGACAAATAGGCCAGTAATTCATTCTAGGCTTTGCTAAATTCTTTTAAAAGCAAAACTTGTGCTTTTGCATTTAAACAATCCAGCTGTGTCCCAGTCAGGGTATCGCAGCAGTCAGAACAAAGAGAATTAAATATTCTTTACACTGTGCACCTGGCTGGCCACTGTTGTGTGCCGCAATATAAACCTGTAGGTATTACCAAGCTGTTTCCTTTTACCCTGTCACATCTAACCCACACATGAGCAACGTAAAAGTTGGGAATTCTCAGAATGGTAGTTGGAAATAGACTGGACTGAGCATATTTGCAGTTCACAGATGTTGCTGAGAAAGGGCTGGACTTAGATAGCTTTGCATTTGTCCCCTGGAGAGAGCGGACCTTGAGGCGTTGTGGAGGATCATTCCTCTCTCCTGCTGACCACCAAACTGCACAGGCAAATTGCAGAAGCTGCCACAGTCAGTTAAAACACAGTTTCGTTGGGAAAGGGGTAAATTGGGAGGGTGGAAAATGGGAAAAGCTCAAAGCATAAAAATGGTCATGATTGCCAAGAAGAGGGCACAGTGCATATAACCCACAAAAACATATTTTTAACTTTGGCTTTTGGCAGGTGAACCTTGTCAAGAAATCCAAATGCATTCTTGTCATTTTCTTGCCTGTTGCACAAAATGCTGTAGTGATGCACCAAAATCAGTGGGGCCCATCAAGTGGATTCATCTGCCTTCTGAAAGCACTGGACACAGCATTTGCTGCCCATTTGAACAAGGCTGGGAGACAAGCTGAGCAGTTTACCCTTGAATTTGCAATTGCATTCCAGTCCTCCCTTGGTGTGTCCTGATAAGACCCTCTTGTGCAGCTAGTGGCTCCTCGACCCTTCACCATACAGGAGTGTAAGGTCCAGAGAAGAGTAAGGACTCATTTGATTTATGTATTCACCTGGGCAATAAAGCTTAGGTCTGTCTTTCAGCACACACAGAAAAGACCAGCGAACCTACTGTCAAGTTTAAACAACTGCCTAAAACCCTAGTACTTAAAAACATGGGTACTTAACTGGACTGAAGTCTCAGCTGAAATGGGATGCTGAGTAGGTGCAATTACTCATTCCTTTGTCAGCGGGGTTTCCGGAGTCAGTGCGGTCAGGTTAGCACCAGCTTCCAGGAGGCAAGGACCCTATTCACACCACATCACCACCTTTTTTTGCAGGACTTTAGGGAGACTCAGGCACTCAGGCATTAGAGGAAGTGATGAACGAATCAGGTTTCCCTTTGCTAAGGCTTCCAAGTCACAGCTCCCACTTGGTGCTGTACCAGATTCTCCTCTCCGGTGCCTGACAGGTTACGCCAGCTTCTCTCTGTTGACTGGCCTGGGAGCCAGTGTCTGGCTGTCCTGCAGCCCAGGTGGTCCAAATCACTCGTGACTCTTGCATTTAAACACTGGAGTCTGGTACCCACCCTAAGCAAGTGTATGGCCTGGGTGCCATAGGAGCTATCACACTTTTCCATCCTTCTCTGACACATATTCATTAGCCTAGGAAGGAAATGTGCTGCAAGTCCCACATTGTGTCTGCAGATTCCAGCTATGCTTCCAGAACAAATAACTGGAAATAAGAATGATTGCAGCACTCACAAAATGGTATTCAAGTAAGAAAACAAAATCTGTAAAGTTATACCATGTGAATTGTACAGCCTCCAACCTCACAGAGTACATTTTTGGAGAATGCACTTTAAATAAATATTGTCAATTAGAACTAATTAATCTTTCCCTATCAGCTATTTAAAAGTCAAAGGTAGGTTTATTTTCCAAAGCAATATGTTATCCCTGACTCCAAGGTATTCTTTTTTTAAAGCAAGCCTGAAGAGTCATCTTGCAATAACATATTACAGGAAACATAATAGAGGAGAAAGTGAAGAAGCAAAAAGGAGGCTGTGTATTTCTCCAGAGAATGTAAGTGTATACTACATAATCATAAACAATATACAGTGACATAAACCCTGCCATAAATATTCTCATATGTAGCATTCTTTAATCATGATTAAAGGGGAAACTGGGGCTTCCTTGGGGGCTGGTGTGTTCTCATTTGTAATCACATCTGTCTTCTCACCATGAAGCATTTTAAGTTTCAATAAGTCCTGTGATTTTGCAAAGGTTTAAAGAAAAAAAAAAAAAAGGTCAGAAAGGTGGTGAAAGGAGAGGAAACTTGGAAATATGTTTGAAGCCAGTGGTTAAAATGGAAATGCAGAATCCCGGTATGAAACCCATCCATTCAGCAGATCATGTCTGCAAAGGACCCATATCTCTAGCTGACATTTTTAGAGGTATCACTGCAGTTATCCAGGCACATTACGACCACTGATTGTCCTCCAAAGACTCATTTATTTCAGCGGAGCTACGTTGATCTGCCTGGCTGCAGAGCTGCCTTCAATTCTCAGACATAACATAAAACAAGGGAGGCAGTAAACAGCCTACAAACAAAAGAAGGTCTTTTGCCTAAGAATGTTGTATCAAGTTAAGTGGGAAGTGTGTTAATTCGTGAAAGCAAATGTGTACCACAAAGAAAAGAGTTCTGCTATAGTGCAAGAAACCAACAAGCAACATCTTCAGACAGCCCATGCGGGGAACAATTAAAACCCCAGGGCAAAATTCTGCCTAAAGTAAATGCTGTTTGACAGCATGAACTATAATTACTACCTGTGATTGTATCCCTCGTTAACAACAATAGCACGTAATACAGTAGAAATTCAAGCTTGTTTCAGCACTGTTTTTCATAAAAGTATATAACATTCTAAAACCTGTCAAATATGTGATATTTTAAATGCATTTCTGCCTGTCCTTCCACAGCATCCCAAAGGTCTTGGCAAAGCCTGCATCTAGTCCTGCGAGATCTGTCTGCCTCTGTGACATGAATTTTTCTCCGTCTGTATTGAGGAACAGGTACGCATACAGCACTGCCAATATGCAGAGCTGGGAAAAATTCCTGATCCAAGCTTGCCATTCAAGAAGCGTGAGGAGAAAAATAACTTGGTAGCCAATTAGGTACAAGCTTCACCTGGAGCCAGGTGACTCACAGGTTGGCAGGGTGAAGGCACAGCACACCAGTTTCTAATACCAATGATATCCTCCCGTCTGCATCGCATCCAGTGCCTTTGATCCCTATTCCTGAACAAGCTGGTGTGCAGCTGGATCTACTGGGGAGGCTGCCTTACGTACAAGACCAGAGCGAGCCCTGTGGATTTGTAGTGAGAGACTTAAACTGTTTTACTACTGGCTCGTGGAGTTGTTCAACAGCCTAATTTGAAAGCCAAGTCCATATTATAGCATTCAGGTATGCTGATGAATTGTAAGAAAGAGAAAACTGCAACTTGTGTAGACATCATTCTGCAGGCAAACCCCCTCTGTGTAAATGAAGTTACACTACCATAATAAACATTTTGATAGAAAAGTGTCTATCCTCAAACAGGTAAATTATGTATAAATGTAGAAGTCCTGTTACCAAAACATATCAGAGCTCCACAAGGGGCCTTAGCCTACATCTCTCTCCCAGTGTAACCTTTGTAGTGCAAACCAGCCTTAAGAGGATCGTTAAAAACTACTCATAAAAGAATGACGGATTTAAGACTAGCAGAGATCAGGATCAGATTTGGTGGGGACTTTTCTCTTTGAGGAAGTTAGAGGGAAACACAGTGATCTCAGTATTAAAAGCAAGGACCGTGTCCTTGAAATGTCTGTATTGCTGGCTGAAATCACATTTCATCAAAACATGAAAGAATGAAAGAAAAATGATACCATTTTTGAAAGCTTTATAGACCATGTTCTGTGAAGTATGTGAGGACTTGCTTAATTTTATGCAAGTAAATGATTTTCTTGAAAGCATCAGTCTTTAACCGCACACTTAACTACTTGTTACATGATACTTGTAAGAAATGGTATCTGCTTCCTTTGGTGAAGACTCTTAATGGATGAAAGAAGGACACCTGAATGATATCAAGTTGGTCTCATTCCCTCTCACAGAAATGCCCTCAAGCCATGTGCTTTGAAATACTCAATATGATTTTCTTTCGAAGAGAAGGAAGATGGGTGCTCCCTTCGAGCGGAAGTCAAAGCCCATCTTTCTGGCAGAGGAGGGAAACAGACAAGTTGTCCTAAGAGTGAGGCAATATCAAGAGATCAGTCAGATGAAACAGGGTCGAGGCACTAAACCAGCAAACCAAAAGACAAGAGGCAATAAAGATCCAGATTCTGAAAGGGATTTAGGCATCCAGTTCCCATTTCCTAGGAAATGCCTAAGGAAGTGTTGCAAAGTCTGCAGAAGATTTGCCACTGGTTTTTATCACCTCTAAACCTAAAATTAAAAAAGTGCAGGAAATCAAAGGGAAAGTGAGCACTTAAAGAGGAATTAGGTTCCAAAATCCATTTGGAAATCTTGTCTAGGCAACTTAGCAAGCTCCCAAACAGTCCCAGGTGGCTAGTGATAGCCCCACAGGGATGCGACTTCTTACCTTGCACAAGCAGGCAGTTGTGATAAAAGACCATTTTTATTTCCCTTGTAAAGAAAAGTCAATGTTCATTTGTTTGGGAGGCCTCCTTGACAGAAAGCTTTATCAGCCATGAAATTAGCCCTTCATGCTCTCTTAAGCCAATAGGCCAGGACGGAGATGCCTACTGCACCTGATGCTTGCAGTTAGTTCTGATTAGCAGCCCCTCCTGGATTTCAAACAGCGGCCTCCTTAAATGCAGGCTGTAAAACTTCACTGGCTGCACTAAATCAATAGGGAGGCAAGAGACAGGGCTGGAGAAGAGAGGGGAGAAATAAACAGACACTAAAGCTACAACATTATTATCTTCTTTGGCAAATAGCCACCAAAATCGCTCAATGTACTGTATACACACAAACATACACTCGCCTGCACGCATACAGTCTGCCTGGCAAAGCAAAAAAGAAAATATCCCTTAAATAATATGTTAGTTCTCTTGGGCAAATACGAAGCAAGCAGCTATATTTAGCAAGGAAAGAAAACTGTATTGTAAAGCCCTGGAGACCTATTATGGCAATGCCCTATGCACTTTCAGTGTTTAGAGGATACTTATTTACTTGACTGTGAGAAGATTGCTAGAGACTCATAATGTGTCACCAGGAAGTCCAGGTGAGCCTGCAGTCTCTTGGTGGCTGTGGGATGTGACCATTAGCTACCCGAAACTTCACAGTTGTGCTATCACAAGAATCACATTCCTGCACTATGGGAACTGTGACCTCCAAGGATACCTCAGCAATCTAAAAACTCAGCAGTACAGAGCTGGAAATAGAAAACTGATCTTGGGAATATTCCTGCACGGGAGCAGATTTTTTAAAAGAGGAAGGAGAAAACTTAGACCTAATGTGTGTGATGGGTTTTCAGGGAGAGATCTGATGCAGAGTCCGTGGAAGGATTGACACTAACTGGATCAACCCCTGACATTACACAGGAAATCAGCAACATGGTTTAGTACAAGGAGAAAAGGAGAATGAAGGGTAGGTTTCATCTCATCTAATTTTCTACATCTGTAATGTAGACAGCTTTATCTGAACGAGCGTCCCTTTGTTGCCTTACGGTCCTCAGAGGAAAATAGGACTCTCTTTAAGGTGCAATTCACTTGACTTATTTTTGGATAAAATTATTCTTGCTCTGAAAATGTCTGTTTCTGTCTACTGACTGTAAAAGAAGCATAAGGCAAATTCCATTCACAGTGATAGTGACTATGGGAGAGACTGACACAGAGCAAATTCCATTAATATAAAGAGTTATTAGAAAATGTGCTATTTTTTACAGTTTGCTTTAGATAATCCTACAGAATAGAACAGAATGATTTTTTTTCTATTGATGTTTTATTAAATAGGCTTAAAAATTCCTCTCTCTCAATCATAAAGGAAGTACCTTCAGAGGGAATTTCCTTTGACTGATTTAATTTCTCTTCCATACCACAAAAGTCTTCCCTATAGATTTAGATCAGAACCAGGGGCTTTCCCAGAAGGAACCTGAATAGGTTTTGGCCACACTTTTATAGGATTGCATTTAAAAGCATAATGAAGTCACCTGAATGGAATGAAAAAGGATGCACTAGGGATAGGCTGAAATTTGGAAAGACAGTCATTCTCAGATTGGATGAACGTTTCCACATTTGTGGCCTGCAACAAAGGCCTAGAGCAAGGTCAGCATCTTAAAAACCCAATGGATAGCCCGTTATAAGTATATATTCAGACAGACCATGTGCTAAAGAACACAGCTGGGGCAGACTCTGCGAGTGTGGGAGCTCGACACTAATACTAGCTCAGCATTCCCCTCTGCTTCTATGCCCCCATGTGTAAAATTAGGATAATAATATTGCTTTCATCTTCCTCACCATGGTGTTGTGACTATTAATTAGTTAGCATGTGCAGAGACCTGGATAAATGCTAAGTTTTAATCAGGTCTTGATGAGCTTGGGGAATGCAGCAGGGTCTGAGCAGAGGGCAGAAGAACGAGACGTGCTGATCCCATCTGCCTGGCACAGGATGATGCCAATGGCATTGCCTTGCCGCAGCCTCCCTCCCTGCACCCCTCCAGGCAGCAGCTACAGCTTTCTGGGGAGGGACACTGGCTGTTTGGCTGGCTAATTTGGGACACCTCTGGCCTCCCTAGCTGATATGACTTGTCTCTGGCAAAGGACTGGTCCGTTCTTCTTCCACTAGAAGGTGTACGGTCTTCACTGATTACTCCTGTTGCCCCCAAAACATCACTAAATTTCTTGCTGCCAGATGTTCAAAGGGTTTTAAAGTGAGATTCAGTTCCACCCAGTATTTTAGAAAGGTATGAATAAATCTGATGGCCAGCATCTCTTCTATGCCAAGTAAAGGAAATGAGAGGAATGTCATGAGTAGAATCATGCCAAGGGTTTGCATCTTTCCATCACAACCTTATTCTCCTTCTTTTGGGACAGTCAGGCTTTTTTAATTAGTATTATTCCTTGTTCTTTAGTTAGGTGGTTTTTGCTAGTAAGGATTGTTTACAGTTCTGTGGTGATCAGACTTTTTTGAACTGAACCAAATGTTTGTGCTCCGTAAATTTTCTCCAGGAGCACCACTTACTGTATAAACTACTGGGTGGGCTGTCTTTTTGTTGCTGCTTCTTTAGCAAGATCTGGTATTCTGGGACCAATGACGTTGCACAGCACAAAACTCTCTCAAACATTGTGTAATTCTTCACGAAGCACAGAACCAAGTTCCACAGGAAGCCAACCACAATATTCAGAGGTGCAAACTTGGAAATACATGTAAAACAAGCACTTCTGTTGTGGATGGAATAGAGAACTCGGAAGCGTAACCCCCTGAATTAATTATGAATCCCAGTACTCAGAGATGTGTCTTTTAAACAACCTTTGATAATTGGCCTCTCGGTAGCATGTAGTGCACATCCTGAAATAATGGAATGGAAATCAGCATCAATCAACACAGCATGAGACTTCTTCTCCAGCAAACACGTATCCTTGCTAAACACTGGTGGCTGTTTGTCCTAAATTTAACACCAATTAGGGCCTGATCCTCAGCTCTGCCTGAAGGGATGAATGTCCTCCACGCCCATCCAAGTCCATCAAGAAACACAGAAATATCTCAGCATCTCTTAGAAGACATTCTGCAGAATCACACCGTTAATAGTTTGATAGCTTGAATGCTAACATTGCCCAGAGCACTTAAACTGATAAACAGTCAAAGACATCCTTGTACATTTATACACAATAAAACAGAGGCAACAACAACAGAGGGGGAAAAAAAAAAAAGACATTATTTCTGTGCTTCTCCTGTGTATCTCTAGAGCAGAGATAAGAGGGGCTAGTGAAAGGAAAGAGAAGAGGCAGCGTTGGGGGGAGGGGGGAAAGCTTAAATAATTGGTGTGAAGATTCACTTCGTGTCAGAAAGACAAACTGGGCTAATTTCCTATTAACATCCCAGAGAGGAATCAAGTCTCACTTTATTTCAGCTATGACAAAAAAAGCATTCTGCTCTATTCCTCCTTTCTGGGGTAAAAGGGAAGGAAAGTTTCTCACATCCCCATCAAGCCATTTTGCTAGGCTGAGAACGCAGGAGGAAGGCTCGGCTTTAGAACAACATGCACCATGCTCTGTCCCTGCTTCTGTCCTAGAGCAGTCAGCAAAATGTTGCCAGGTCTCTGCAGCCGCTGGTGAAGACGTCCATGTTTTCTTTACATCCACGACCCTTTACATTCAGCCTTTTCTCTCCAATGTGATTGCAAATTACTTTGGTGAAAGTCAACACTTTGGTAGGGATGGGCAGCAGCTTTAGCTTTGCCCCAGCCCATTTTTTCTCAGAGCAATCTACTACGATACAAAGGAGGATGATCCATGAGCAGATCCAACTCACGGAGCCAAGGAAGAACCAGTCTGCAAGTATCACATAGTGATCAACATACAGACAGCAAGACTGCCGTCAAGGTATTAAGTAATATTAGGTTCTCTGACTGGAGCTGGAATTTGTGAAAATACAGGGGCTAAAGGGATGAAAAGGTCCTCCTCAGTGCTGCCATCAGACAGTGAGATATTGTGGAGATTATGAGCATCCCTGAAAGGGCTTTACTGTCACAGGGGAGAAGATCTTGCAACAGGCCCTGCTCTTCCCACTTCGGGAAAAAGTGAGAAATGGCCGTTATCAGGTGTCCATCATTTTGGTAGCCCATAAGGAGAGGGAGTATGGTGCTCCAGCCTCCTATCTGCCCTCTTAGCTATGACAGACCTGAGCACAAGAAGTCTGACATGCTGCTCCTGGCAGCCACCAACAAGTGCTAAGTCTTAGATGGATTTTGGAGGTGTAGGAGGCAGTAAGTTCATCACCTTTGAGAGGCAGCCAAAGCAAACTCCACTGAGATTACAAACAGGGCATTTCTTCTCTTGTCAAACCAAGAGAACTCAGCTGAAATCCACTTAAGTCAATGGTTTATAATCATTATTCCAGAGCATCAGAAAACAGAGACTATTTCCCTCATTTCTTATTCTTTCCTAAGGTTAAGAACATGCACAATTCAAATGCTCTCATTTTTTCTTGGGAATTAGAATATTCAGTGCAAATGAAAGAACCAGATTAAAACTTCCCAGTAAAACAATAGCCTGCTGGAAAATGCTGATCTGATGAAATGCAAAGTTTCATGGTAATAACTTGATTGGGAAGTTTCACTGGAAAAATTTTGTCTAAGTAAGGTCAAATGTCTAATTTTCTGTACATTTAAAAGTTTCTCATTTGATTTTCTTTGTTATAGTAATGTTTGAAATGATACTATTGAAGATAGTGTTATAATACTGTAATACTATCTTTTTGCCATGGTCAACTTTTGTCTAAATTAAACATTTAGACAAGCTTGAAGTAAAACCTTTTCAGAATATGGTTTTCAGAGCCTGAGAAAAAATATCTGTAATGTCAACAGCAAAGCTTAAACATATATGATAACAGTAACAAAAGGATAATAGTAACATTGCTTCCATCTTTACAGTTTGCCTTATAATTTCATAGGAACTGGTCTTACCCTGATGGCTATTTCTTTCTTCTCCCAGAGAATTTCCATGTAATTAACCTATATCTTGTCTCAACCTCAGAGTGATTCTACCTCTTTTGGAGGTTTTCAAAGCCTTCCCAGGATTTGATCAACAGGAGTCAAACTGTCCCATATTTTCCCAATGGGACCACTTGGATAAGCAACGAGGAGATGGCATTTGCAGAACTGTTGAGTGATTACACCAGACAAATACAGAGCCCATATATAGGAGCCAGGCCAGAGAAGCCCATTGAGATAACAATAACGAATAATAAAAAGCAATGAAGGTAAAAAAGTAACAAATTCCGTAGCTATGCATTAAACTCACTCCATCCAGAGTTCAAATATCCTAAAAAATTCAGCTTCAAAGTGGCCAAAGGTGGGCTGCATCTCAGCCACTTTCTTGTATACGCAGTCCATGGTTAGCTGGCATGTTTGGTGGCACAATGACTCACCAGGCGAGCAAGGTCCTCATGTCTGGAGGGTGCAATCCAGTCTGTCTCTCTGGAAGGCATGCATACCTGATCCTGAAGGCAAACAGAGCAATGTCCTTGGTCAGAAACATGAAAAAAAAAAAATCCCCACACATTGTGTTTCTGGTTAAACTTATAGCTTAGGCATTTATAAAATAATAAATCACCTAAAAAAGTCAAGGAAGAAAAAAAAAGGGAACAAAAAAAAAAAACCCAACACAAACAGCTTGAATAGCAATTTACAAAGTTGCTCAGCACAGCAATATTTAAAGCTGTTCTTCACGATATGTCATTTTCAGATAAGTTAATAAAGAAATATAGGAGAGAATCAATTTTTAGTAATCATTACCGTGTACAGTAGTGAAACCTCCAGGCTATTCAATTAATTCTAGACCATAATTATGACCCAGGAACAAATTGTATAAATCAGCATTTTTTTTTATTTAACCATACAAATCAGGCTCTGGTCTTGAGTGCAAATCAAGAGTTGTACATTTCACAGTGCTTGCTGTCCCAGAAAATAGGCTCTCCAAGGATTCAAGCCCCTTGAGGCATAAACTGTGCACACTTCAAATTCCTCAGGGATCATGCTAATTATAGTAATTTTTAACTCAACATGTCACAGTGCCCCAAAGACACTCAGGTTCTTTAATAGAATGCAGAAAAGGAAAGGTGAAACCAGCTGGCTAATCTAGCAAATTCTAGGTCTGAGGTGAAAACGCAGATTTAAAAAACCACAAAATCTCAAACCCACCCTTCCAGTCGAGGATCAAGCTCCCCTGGAGAAAGCTACAACAAAGAGCCGATCTGAGTTTCCTACAGCTTGTAACACTTTGTGTTAGTAGTACAGTTATCCTCTGTGGATTTCAAAGCACATTCTGGTTGCAGCATTACATTTACTACTTTAGTCTTACAATGTATTTTAGCAGACAGCCCAAGGCTCAGAGGTGAAGCTTTTTACCTAAGAACATATAGTCAGCGAATTTTAAAAACCATAAACTGAACTCAGGAGGTCAAGGGGTCTCCATACACTGTAGCTAGGCACACGTGTGAAGGTATGCAAGTGATTCACAGACCCTCCCACCAGATGAACTTACGAGATCCTTTCCAAAAATCAGCGGTAATTCATTTGGGGTCCCTTGTGCTCTTAGGGAGTGTTGGTACCAGCAACTTGGCTGGCTCACTGCTTCCCTCCGGGGCCTCGGTCTCTCGGTCGTTCTTGCTGCATATCTGTTAGTTCACTCCCCAGTTTCGATACATACGGTGTAAATGTGGCCCTTGGATGCATGTTCCCAAGAGCAAGATGAGGATGCTGCACACCAGATACCTGTGCCCCTGCATCCTGCGGGGCTTAGAGCTGTCACTCCAAACAAATAAACCAGACAGAAGCTTGGTAGCTCAAGAGGTGAATTCACTGCTTGGAAGAAGGAGCTGCTGTTATTAACAAAAGAAGGGGCAGATAAACACAATCCAAGCCCCAGTTTTTTTCTTTGCTTACGTTGTGTTTGGCTGCAGCTTTGATTTCACCAATTTCGAGTAGGCAGACTAGGTGCTATGGTGATAAAAGTGATCATGTTAAATGATTGTTTCCCATCACCTTTGCACTTATTGATTTAGTCTAACCCATTGCTATCATGCTTTGGTTTCTAATTTTTCAGTAGAATATTTTAATTTTAAAAGTATTCTTTGTTTGAAAGTAAAATGCACGTGCCTACAGCTATGGACAGGAGGTTGATAACCTTATTTTCTACAAACTAACGTTTGGATCTACGTTGTCATTAGACACCAATTGTGCGAACTAGTGATAAAAGAAATGGGCCCCTCTGTTGGTGTTCTTCTATTTCAGCAAAAGTCTGATGGTTTTTCAGCTACTAAGGCTGTGTCTCTGGCATTATTTTTATATATATTCCCTCAAATTTAAGGGAATGCAGTCAATCAGGAAACACAAGGAGAGATACAACTTCAGCTGCAATGTCCTAGTACTGCGCATACTGTCTGGCCAGAATGTTTTCACCCACAGCCAGGCAGGTGCTAGAAACAAACAGAAATAATAAAATTAGTCATAACAGCTTTTTAAAAAATTGAAAAAAGTGATACAATTTGTAACACATGTACAAGCAGAACTGGACTTTTAAAAACTTTCAAACATTTAGAGATTTTTTATTTTATTTTATTTTAATAGAGTGAACACTGCGACTTCTGCAAAAAAAATCTAGGTTAGGAAATAATTTTAGCTAAAATGAGATTTGACCACAATGAATCTTCATAATAAATTGTGAATGAAGCACGCTATTTTAACCTCCCAATATATTCCATTATCATGTGTTTAAAACACAAGAAAGTAGGCCATAAACATCTATCTTTGCATCTAACAATTTAATCTTTCTTCCCAGAATGCCTTTTTGGGAGACATCTCTTTAAAAAACTAATCACACCAGATATCCAGCCCAGTTTCTAAACGAAAAAGGATTAGCTAAACCTTCAGACTTTAGAAAGCTTATCTAAATTCCCACACAAACAGTATTGCTAACTTACAGTTAGCTAAGGTTGTAAGTAATGTCATTCTTATACAAAAAATACGACAAAGACACAGCAGTTAGAAAAGTTTAAACATGAAAAAGAACGGATATTAGCAGTTTAAGCACTTTACATAAATATTCTATTGCCTTTATATTTCATGCACTTTGTTACAGACAATATTGACGTATGATACTTCACCATATACATTCCAATAACAACTTCAACTCCATTCTTTGAAATATATTCATGATACCTTTCAATCCAGATTCATATGCACTTATACTGTCGACAGTTTAAGTATATAATTTATTTAGATTAATACATATACTCAGGAAAAAAAGGAAACCTGTCTATCTATTTTAGACACCTTCAGTATGACTTAAGACTAACAATAAAAAAAATGAGCATCTGGACTAACCAGTAGAAGTACAAGTCAGTATAGCTCCTTAATATCAAAACAAGTCGATAAAAATTAATTCTTCTTTTTCTCTTTTTTTTTTTTCTTCCTTATTTTAGAGTGACCTGGTTGAGACAGTGCTTTAAGGACCATGACATTCAGACTATCTGGAATCAACCAGAAGAACAAATTCCCAAGCCAAAATATCTTAACACAGAATGCTGGACCACACTCTACTATTTATACATATATGACATTTGGGTTTTTTTGTTCATCTCAACTGTGACACAGCAGCTTGGCCAGGCAGATGAAGGCAAACATGGTTGGTGACACATGCTAAAGAGTTTCTTGTGCTAAGCTCATTCTAGAAAGGTCAATATTCACTTGTTGCTGTTGCATGAATGACAGGAAGAGAGAGGCCACTGCCAGCTGAAAGCTGTCATTTGGAGTACTTGCCACATGATGTGCCAAGCTGTAGCAGAGCAATAGGATAGCTAGTTTGAAAAAAAACAGTTCAATTTGCTACCTAAACTACCTATGCCAGAAAGAAACACTCTTCAGAAACTGAGGTGGCTCTAGGTAGATGCAAGAGTGATTTCCCACAGTCTCAGGGTGGCTCTGATGCCCTTGCCTTCTCCATACATGCAAAGGCTCCACTCATGCAATGAATAGGTTAAGGATGTTTTGTACACTGGTGGTTTGTATCTTACCAAGCTATTGAGGTCCATCACCAAAGTATCTGACATTCCTGAGCATGGCTTTCAGGTCAGGGGCACTGGAAAATTCCTGTTTCAAGTCAAGCCAAACTCTTGAGAAGGGACAATCCTAGAACAGATCTATCAAATGAAAATATCATTTCAACTCTTGTGAATCTCAGACACCCTGTTTCCTGCGGTTATTCTATGAGGATATTTGTTTGTTTCTCTCCAAAAGGGCGGTCTTAAAATTAATCTCTTTCAGACAGAGATTGAATTTAAATATAATCAAGCATGTTGCTTTGAAGCACTCATTTTTCTTGTTTAAATTTTAATAGATACATATATAATAGCACTCAAGCAAGAGTTTTTCATGCTGGTTTCCAAAGCAGGTCAGTCTTGGCACTGCCTGGCAATAAAGGAGGTGACATAACAACCCAGATGCAGAACCTGTTGGTTTTTATGTGTAGAACAGAACAGAACAGAACAGAATAGAATAGAATAGAATATTTCGCTTCAGTTGGAAGGGACCTACAAAGATCATCTAGTCCAAATTTGTCTGCATTTCCTTTCCCTACCCCCTCAGCTTCATCTACCATTAAGCTCCAGATCCCAGTGTTCTCAAAATAAAGCTGCAGCTATGCCTTTTCTCCAGCCCAAAGGCTTGCACAGATGGTAAGGAAGAGCTCCAGTCCAGCCATCACTCTTCTTACTTCCAACTGAGCCACTGTAACTATCCCTGTGTTGCCATCTCCAGTTCTAAGTTCTGGATATGACATTAGGGTCTGAGCACAAGAGTGATAGCAAACATATCATGGTAGGGTCTTCTTGCCCCACTCTTGCTCTTTTGGGGCCACACAAGCTGGAAAATTCATAAATAGAAATCAGACTTAACTTTCTTGACTTTTTTGCACCTTTCCCAAGTTGCCTACCTTCCTTAGCACAGAGCTCTTTGAATGCAGGATAGGCAGGCTGCTTAGTTCAGGCATGTTTTCTCTTCTATTAAGTTTTATAGGTTTTTCTTTCAAAACTGATCCATTGTACAATAACTAGAGGAAAGAAAGCTTTGACTTACTTTTCTGGTCATTGTATCCTGTTCTCAGCTTCCAGACTAAGGTTGGAGAGCTGAACTGCAGAAGGTAAATTCAAGGGAAGATAGACTTGTCTTTAAATATTTATCATTATTAACTATGAAAGTTTAAAGTGTGGGTGCATAAAGTCATTTTAATGTTTGGTCCAAACTCAGATTCAGCCTTCTCAGGAGGAAGAAAATATTAAAATGGACTTGCAGAATCAGACCTGTGCTTCCGCTCTGTGGTGGTGTAAATATCCAGGCAAGCGTTTCCTTTCTTGATTTCTAAATCAAGTTTGGCACAATGTAAGTGTGGAAAGATACAGTATTGTCTCTGCAAAGGAACAGCAACCAGAGGGACTGAAGTTAAATTATGAATAAAAAAAATATATAGCAGCATTTATCTATAAATCCAATAAGGCAGGGTGTTGAATATATAGCAATCATAGCACAGTTTAAAGTGAAATGAAAATCTGTAGCCATTCCAAGTGTGAATTGGACTTTAATGGTACGTTATAACATTTGATACATGGAACAGGTTAAATTTTTTAAAAAATGTAATAGAAAGCTTATTACCCAATTTGACTGTGAACAGCCTCAACAAACCAGAAGCATATGCTTACTGAGATCTCTTAGCCTTTTTGTTTTTTCACATTCCCAGCTAATCTCTTCACAGGGGGTACTGAGATGAGGGGGTGGATAATGAGAAAATTTTCTTGGATCTAAATTGGAGTACGATATTATTCAAAAGAATGGACATTTTTATGTTTTTTGTTGTGATGGTGTTCTTGCAATGGTGCTGTATGACTTAGTATGCAGAGGCACCTCTCAGTTTGCAGATTACTGTAATTGTCCATGATTCAAATCTGCACATTTGTTGGAATGTTCACACCTCTGACTTCTTATCAGATAAGTCTATACTGGATATTATGGATCAAGTAGAGATTATGTCACAAGCTAAATCTCACACAAAACCAAGTTAAATTAACATTCAGTGTGCTTGAATAAATCTGCCTTGGTGTAATACAGCTAGCTACCTGGCTACAGCTGACTGGGAGGCTATATGGAGCTTTCTTTTGTCTGCAAATTAGCAATATATTCACTGGAAGAGCTTTTTTGTGTCCATTTGCAATTTAGTAATATATTTACTGGAAGCTGTTCCAGGTTTATTGGATTTGTGACCAGGTTCAAGAGAGGCAGGTTATAACAGAGGGGATTTGTACTGCTCTCCTGCCATGATGAGTACATGAGAATAAATAATGTCATCTTAGTGCATTTTTCTCAGAGTAAGTGTCAGTGTGAAAATGTTAAGACAGTCAGACAAAAATATTATACTGGTGTTAACTATTCGGCTTCATGATGCCATCCAAAATACAGGCATAGGACACCATGCCAAGACTTAAGGCAAGGGCTGCTATCACTGCATGATGCGGTGTCAAGCTAAGGGCAGGCTTAGATGAGGTTGCTGAGAACCATCTAGCCCATGATTCCTCTGACCTCTGAGGGACTCCTTTGAAGGAAATGCCTTTGTTTACTGTATCCTGAAGAGCAATATAATTTCTAAATTGCCCTATGGAAAGAAATGATAGCGCATCCATCAAGTGGCCAGGCCCATTGCCCCCATGCACAGAAAGGGAGCTGAGAACTGAAGTCCACAGAAATAAACCGGTTCTTACACAATGAATGTTTTAATGCACAGTTTTTAGGGGATTGTCCCCAGCTGAAGAATCCATTACTCTGAGTTATAGCTTCAAATTCTTTCACCTCTGTAGGAAAAGGGTAACATAAGCAGCAAGACACGGCATATCAGCTGCTCAAAGCTTTTCCAGTTTTCTTCAATGTCTTAAAGCTCCACTGGCCCAGGGAAAAACTGTCTTCCAGAGCCCTGAAATTACCTTTCTGTGCAGAGAATTGGCAGCTGATCACTTTGGACACCCATCCATTTATCTCTCAGACCTCGCTTATACCCAGGTCAGATCATCTCCAGCATGACTTTGTGCAGCAAGCAAGTATGACATGAAATGCTCCGGAAAAATATTGGCAGTTCTTCTTGTATGCCAACACAGAGGAGAGTAGGGATCAAGGTTATCAGTCATCACACTTTTCACAAAGTTAGGAAAATAGTCAGACGTACTCTTTGAAAAGAACAGATTAATTCTCTCAATGACAAAGGTCACACTGGGTAGAGTAAAATAACTGATCTTTACATGAAAACTTTCTCTCAGGGATAAGAAAGCTTGCCTTCAGCATCAGTCTTTGTTAAAAGGTGGAATTTCCAGGAGGAAAATCAGCCTTCTTTCCCATCATTTGCTTGCCTCATAAAATATGCAAGAATGTGTTGGCAATGAACCTTGCATCAATTCATCAACGCACCATTCCTGAGGCTTAAACTTTCATTGTGCAGGAGAAAAGTCACCATCTGATAGTAGGTTAGATCCATAGTGATGCTCTCAGTGCATCAATAATTAAGCAGGACTCTCAACCACATCATTTAATACGACAAAATGTTTCTTAAGAATTGTGAAATTATCACCCAAAAAAAAAGAATTACCAAGATTATAAAGAACCCATCATGCTCAGTGGCCTGTGTTCAGAGACATAGAGCATTCCTTCCACTTACTTTAACACAGCAGTAGCATTCAATGGCTTCAGGCTGTAATTAACAGCACAAAGCTCTCTTACTGGGAGACAGGATAACAATTCAACAAAGTATATCTATATTCTGCAGCAGGTTTCTGAGATGCTCAGGGTTTAAATAGCTTTTAAAGAAAAAATAAAGGAAGTTGTACAAATTACAGTTAGTACAGGTGAAGAGAAGCAAAAGAAGCCAAGCACTAGTATAGGAAATTAACGCCCTTAATTAATTCTGCTGGCATAGCCTGCTAGCTCCAATCAAAAATGCTGCAGTGTAAGTTGTCCTGGGGCTTTTGAAACACTGTCCCAAACTGCTTCTAAAGCAAATGCCATCCATTCTCTTGGAATAATACTACAACATTAGAAGAAGAAGCTGGTAGGATGCTTCTGGTTTTAGAACTTGTGCAAAATAGTTTGGGAAGTTTTTCTACGCATGGAGCAAAAAACCCAGACAATTCAGGGCTATTCTGCAAAGGCCAGATGCTCATCCTTTAACCTACAAACTTTGTGCAACAGTCAAGAACAAATTCCTCCAGGTTTTAGTCTATTCCTGGAAACGTTTTAGGACAGAAAAATAGAGGACACACATGTTGGATGAATTGTTGTGATGGTGGTAACCTGCTACCAGACGTCATCTTTCCTGGAGGCTTAATCTTCCCTGCTTTTGTAAACATAAAGGGATAAGGTGAGAGGACAGCTGTGCTGTCACAGGTGCCAGTGCTTAAGGACATTTGCACATGATCACAAATATCTGAGTCATCCCAGATCAGCTCAGTTGTAGCAGACTTGCAGATTGTGGCTATGCGTATGTTCTCAGATAGTGTCAGTTTGTTGCTTCCAAAAGGTACTGTTGGTTTTTTTTCTCTGCCTCTGCAGAAAATGACCTGTTTGCAAAAAATAGACAGGTCTAAGTTTCTACTTTGGGTGAGCTGTCTGATGTCTAGAGACCTAGGACTAATTAGTGAACTTTTTAAACAAAATTACCACAAGGAAAAAAGAGTAGCCTTGTATAATAGTTATGGTCAGGAAGCTTACAATGTCTTGGACTTTCTCCCTCATGGTAAATGTGCCCTTTCTTGTTAAGCTGCACTCGTAGCGCTGTGCGGTTGTTAGACTGAGATACCAGGCACCGGACTGTTCAGAATTACACCCACCTCTGCCATTTCCAGGTGAGAAAGGGAACCCCTTATGGTTGAACCAACTGTGCAGGATGCGTGACAAGTATGTAAAACTGTAGATTCTCTGTGAAGTGGGAAAGCCCTGTCTCCATCAACTCAGTCATTCTCTGCCTTAGTTTGTCATGCTTAAAAATCAGGCTGAAAAAGCCTACTCTTTTCGTCTTGGCTATTTTTATTGTGAACTGACTGGGAAAGGAATTTTCTCCTATCGTGTGTACATCTAGCGGCTGTCACAGAGGAATCCTGTTAGCTCAGATTTTGGGCATATTCTTTTGATACTACCGCTACTAATAACAGTAAAAATGTCACTTCTCTTGTCAGCAGCTTGATCCTCAGTGTACTTTCCAACCCATAGACTCACTAGCTTCCTTTTGTCCCTAGGAATTAAAATGAAAATCTCAAAATGACTGCAGCAGCAAACAGTGGGTAACTATAATCAGTGTAATACAGAGGCTACAACATTTCTTCCGTGGCTTTTTTTTAACTTTGCTTTCTTGGTACATAAATACGGATTTTGCTACTAGCTGAGTTGGAAGGAAAACCAACAAGCATGTTTCTAAACCTCTGCAGCAAATCTTTTTTTTAACCTGCCACCTAGAAAAGGTGAAGGATCAATATTTAAAACAGGGTAGGTTTTTTTAAATTTAAAATCAATGTTAACTCAAACTACTTGGGACTAATTCAATTACTATCAGTAAGAAAAAAGGGAGCTTAAGATGTCAGCTTTTCTGCAACCATTCAAGACGAGAAGAACATTTTTTGAAATAGCTGAAAATGATGTAAACATCCTTTTCTGATTTATCTCTCTTTACCGTAGCTGCATTGTCTCTACTCTTGCTCCTAATAAGGGGAAAAACCAAGCTCAGAAGCAGCAGCAGAGCTAACACTTGTAAAATCCCTTCAGATCTCTGTGTCTGTGTTCAGGGCCAGCTGCAAGTTCTTTGCCTTCCTTCATCTTCAGATATGCCAAATTTCTGGTAGGAAAAAGTGTCAGCTCAAAAGTACAACAAGCATCAAAGCAGCCAGGTTAGCGTATACCCTGGGGACTGTGGTGAGATTGAGTTACCCTGCACAGTTACTCCAAGGCTGTAGTTTCACAAGATGCTGACTTCGCAAAAGAGTACAGGGCATTCCTATCCTGCCCCATTCCTGTCTCCTAGTTTCTGCTCCTTCTCCCCCAGTACAGCATACTCTCGGTTTGCTGAGCTAGATATTTGTGGGACCACAATGTAAACTGTATTATTAAGCTTAAAAACAGTCCTTTATTTATACTTAGCCCAGCTTCACCTTTGATTTGCAGGTATGGCAAAACTGTGCCTCAAAATAAGTGAAGACAGAGAAAAGCAGACTACTAGAAGATGTACTTACTATTCAGTAAAACCTTACCTGCCTCTCCACATTTCAACTTGTTTAAACACTTATACCCCCTTTATGGAAGTTAGCAAGAAACAAAACCGTCACCTCAGAGAGATCAGACACTCAATTTAAGATCATTCATTAGCATTCATTAACAATTTTGAAAAAGAAAAATAATTCAACAACAGGCTTTTCTTCTTGATGTGATTAACTACTGTTTAAATCAAAGCAAAGGTAATTCAGAAACAGAGTACAGGATTCTCCAAAAGAGACAGGCCTGGTTCACAAGAGTAAGACTCAGTCTAAGTAATAAAATACCCACTAGAGAAGGAATTGAAGACCAGGATTTTCCTTATCTCCTTGTGCCAGATAAGCATCTTCTTCACCAGATTATATATCTATCCCCAAAATGAAAAGAAAGTAAAAGTTTTGGAAGACTCAGCTTCAAGTTTGCTGAGGCAAACAAGTTATGAAGCTGCAATGGAAGTGCTGTCAGAGATACATGTCAAGAGTGACATTAAAAACTCCTTTAGATAAGGCCTGGACGGATTTGTTTGCTGACCAGCAATCTTGGGGAAGATGCAAGAGGCTGTAACAGCAGCATACAACATACTTGAGGAATGGTTCAGAGAACAGCTAACACTTGAACTAACCATTATCTCCACTGAGTTAGGTTCTGAAAACACCCAGACTGAAAAGCTAGGCTTCTAATCTTAAACTTTAAATCCCGTGCTCGTCTTGAAAACATGTATACCTTGGCAATCTATGGCTTATAAAACGTAAAAAGACTGATGTCAAGCAAACAAATGTTGCTGTAATAAAGAAAGGTATTAAACACTTGTGCAGAATAAAGATGAACTCCATTCATTTTCAGAGGTCTGGCTGACCAAACAAAGTACTAAATGTGTTTTAGGGGCACAAACTAATGAGAAGACTAGACAACAAATGTCCTCAAAAAACCCACAACAATATGTCGACCACTTCACAGCAACCACATGAGGGTAATGTGTTCACCTGAATCCTGTTCCTATATCATGCTGCATCTAGCTCCTGGTAGTTAGAGGATGTTAACGCAAAAGTAGGAAAGACGTCTGGAAAGGATGTACTATCTTTCACTCTCTTTTATGTTTCACACATTATCTTCTCCCTAACATGTCTCTTTCATTCATGCAATAGCCCAGCCCAGATCTCAGAGGATTTCCAGGAATTGCAATAAACCCTGGAGAAAAATGTAATGGGACAATCAAGTATCTGTACAAAAACTCCATTCTAAAAGTGCTGAAAACATTTTTAATAGAAGGAAATTACTTCCAGAGTGGTTTGTTTAAAACAAATCATACTGCCATTTCTCTTTAAGTCTTCATTATTTCTTATTCTCTAAGCAATAATATAGGCTTATTAGACGGAAGACCACAGTATCAGGCAGCTAGTAGGAAAATCAAAGAATACAAGCATTTAATTCGTCATTGACACCATGAGAAAGCAGGGGAAAATGCTGCTCCCCTATCTGCCTCAGATTTCTCAGCCTTAGAGAGAGAGAGACTGAGTGCTAAAATGCACGGAGCACTTGGTGCACTCTCAGTTGTAGCTGTCAACGCTGATACTATTTCTGTCCTCTGAGCAGAATAGCAGCCACAACA
Source organism: Burhinus oedicnemus (assembly GCA_008921705.1). Lineage (NCBI taxonomy): Eukaryota > Metazoa > Chordata > Aves > Charadriiformes > Burhinidae > Burhinus > Burhinus oedicnemus. The sequence continues at coordinate 188,549 of VFFE01007070.1, read as the reverse complement.
AGGTTATGGTCACTCATTTTTGGAGATAACAAAGCCAGGCAATCCCTCCTCTGGGATAATTAGGATAGAGCAAAGCCACAGCCATAAGAGGTCCCCAAGGAAAGCAGAGCTGCTGCCATGTGGTAGGCTGGGTTCCCATAGCAGAATATCCCAGTTGTGAGTTGGCTGAGCTCCATGGACCTCCTGTATTTTGGCACTGCTGCCAGTACCTGCCTGGGATGAGCCAAATAAAGACAACTCTCTGGGCGAGCCTCTATCAGTTGCAATTTAATTGATTTTTTTATGATGGAGCAACACGCCATAAAATTTAGAGCAGGGAGAAAGGACCATTTTAATTTTTCAGCTAGGCAGAAGAAATGGCACATTTGTCTGTGTGAACCCCGTCAATGTTGCAGCTGTGGCCAGCTCTTCCTTCGCTTGTGTTTGCTAACCAGGTCTTAAAAAAAGACATTGCTGAGGGTTTGTGTGATTGAAAGCAGCCTAGTGAGAATAGGATATAAAAGGAGCAGATTGAAGATTCAGCTTTTACATTACCCTCCTGGCTAGATCTTAGGCTTTCTGGAGACTAAGAAATAAGGACATTCTTTAAGGCAGAACACTTCCCCTATCCTTCCGTTACTTCTCTGTATTTCATAACTAATTTCCTACGATAAGGAGAAGAAACAATCAGATTGGTTTTGCAGTTTCTTAAGAATCTGTTTCCTATTAGCAAAGAACCAGCTGAGAACTTTATACCTAGCCATTCGGTCAGCAGCTGCATTTACAGAGCATATATATTGCCTCGAAAATGGAAGAAGCCATCAGGAATAATGGTCTATAAACCAAGCTATAATTCTGCTGGCTCATAAAAGTACAACAGAAGACCTATACTGGACAACCATTAAGATTACAACAGGGCAAAGAGGCTGACTACGTTTATATCAGGAGAAAGAGCAATGCAGATCCAGGAACCCCTCTCTGCCCTCCTCCAAGAATTTCAGAACTTCCTTGTGTACACTTTGTCTCTAAAGTGAAGAAGGGAGGAAAAGAAGACAGCTCAGCACCCATGTCACTAAACAGTAAACAAAAAACAACACAGCAATACTATTAGTGTCACTTTAATGACAGCGGTTAAACCTTGGTACCACCTTTATAAGATTCTTCTTTTGCTATAGCGCAAAGAGTAACAGTGAGTCGGAAGTCATTGGATTGACTGCCATGGGTTATTGCCAAATAGAAATTAGGGAGCTGCAGGATGGATAATGAAAGAGCCATGGTGGATTAAAAATCTGTCCTGTTCGGTACATCCTGTGTACAGTATCCATTTACAGGAGGTATGATGTTGGTCAGGTGATCTAGTACCCCAGTTTTATTACAGGGCAGAGAACTTGAGTACAACATCAGAAAAGGATGAAACTCAAGTAAGGAGAGAATCAAGATATTTTGCAGTCAGTGATCTTTTATGGACTCTGCCAGCTTTGCATTTCTGCAGCAAAGCCCCATTCTGAAGATAACCCAATGCCACTTTAGCTTACAGTCCCAGCTGTTTAAGTCTAGAATAATCCTACTGACATCAAATACTTTAGGAGAGTATTTCTTCTTTAAGACCAAAAGAAATAAACTTGTGGAAAAAACTGGGATGTTACTGATAGCTCTGTATCAGGGCACTTACTAGTTATCCAGCTGGAGATAACTTGGGTTCAGGTCTGAAGATGGGATGCAGTAGACTCTCTAACTGGGTATAGGTGAATTCATTGCAGGCCACTGTAGGAAGGAAAAGGTGTTAGTGAAGCAGAGAAGGGGTATACAGGAATGTTTATATTCTCACTCCTCTTCCTCCTCCCCCCCCCGCTCCGCCCAGTGAGTTTTGACCTAGAAGGTCTGGGGAAGAGGGAAAACTTCTAGCAATCACAAATCACACTAGTGTCTGCTTCACTCAGGTGGTCACTTTTAACACTGTATTCAGTTGAATACAACACCTTCAGGTGCAGAAATCTGGGATACTTGAAACTATGGGGAAAAACAGCTGAAGTCTCCTCCCCATAAATCAGAGAGCACCAAGGTTACTGAACTGCGCAAAGGAGCCTGGTGCAAAATTATCGACAGAAGTGAATTCAAAATCTTCATTAGTTTACTCTTCCCTTGTTTTTCTCTGATCCCTTTTAGAAGAAGTCAGGACTGTATTTTCCTGCTGGATTTGAATAATGAAGGTCTTACAGATCCTCTGAGATTTTCTTAGCGAGTTGCTAGATGAAAGAGGTCTCCAGACATCACCCCACCAAATGCTTGTACTGGAGATAACAAATTGCATTCCTAAAATGAGGAGACATAAATGATGGTGAATAGGTTTCTGCCTTTCCCTTGATCCTGGGAGGGTGAAACTGAACGTATTATTTCAAGCTCTTCCAATGCAAAAGTTACTTTTGTTCTACTGGAATTTTTCCTCTTTTTTTTTCCTTTATTGCTGGGGAAAGTTATCACCGAATACTCACAAGGTTTGAGAGCTCCAGGAGGTGATAGGAGAAATTCTGTGCTGCACACATAATAAATTGAGTAACTAACCCCCATGTCCACCCCTCCAGCAAAGCTGCCAAGCTCCAGCAATCCCAGCTTCAGCCTAAAGTCATTTCCATATCACCTAATGAAGGATACACAGACATTTGTTATTACCATTAATTTATTAAAGAGGCACAGGCACCAGCAATCATCAACCTCATTACAACCCAGACGGAACTTGCTGAAAATCATGCAAGGGCAGGGCAAGCAGAGTTAATTGCTCGCACAATCCTCAACAGCAAACTAGGACTCTGAAGAGTGTTATCCTTCTGATGCTATTTGTGAGGACAGAGTCAGATTTAATTAACCGCTTAATGCTCAAGTATTCCTGCAAGACCTTGGTTTGATGACAAAGAGAAATGGTGCCCAAAACCTGTCGAAGCTGCACTGACTGTAGTATTTCAGAATCGGCTCATGGAAAATCTACCTCTGAACTGCTCTGGACATGCAGAGTTTGGTAAAAGTCTTCTGTCTCTACTCCTTTTGCAATTAGAGGTGATTCTCTATAATTTTCCTTTCTGTGAAATCTTTTCCCAGCCCGTAACATCTGTGGGAAGCCTCCAGACACTTAGAAAGCTCTTTAGATTACTCTCACACGCTCATACACAACATGCATACACTGCAGGGAAGTGCCTTCCTCTGCTACTGTCATATGGACAATTTGGAAATTACTCTGAGCAAAGACTGTGGGGGTGAAAGGGGCCCGGCTGCCCCAGTCGGTGACTGGCACCTGCACTTGGGAACAGAAAAGCAAATTCCCCACTCTTAAATACTCACACCCTGCTGTGGAGTTTCAGCTCCTTGCTATAAGTAATCCTCCCTGAGCACAGGGAAAGGAAGATAAACCCTAGGGCAACATTGCGCTAGCCGCAAGGCAGTCCATTAATGGCACAGATAAATAGCTGCCTCCCTGCACTGTTAAATCAGGCCTTTTGCACTGATCCACAGCCTGCTAGATACCCGATAGAAATGTTTTGCTGTCTTTCAAAGTGGCTTGCGTGTCTTGTCCCAAAATCTTCCTGGCACCCCCTCAGACTTGTCCAGAAAGACCTTTCATTAAAATATTTTTTCAGGAAAGCCTGAAGACCATGAGAAACCTTGTCCAGATGAAAGGATGTTTCATTTCTTATTTCAAGAGATAAATTCATGAGTTGGTTCCATCTCCAAATTCAGCCAAAGGTGCAGTGACTTCTCCCAAGATATAAGATTTAAAAACTCCAGTAACACCTTAGGGCTTCATCAGACCAAGAAGGCTAAAACCTTCATGTTACTGGCCCCAAGGGGAATTTCACCAGGAGATGTGCGTGAGCTTCAGGGACTAGCATGGCTGGGAACTGCTCACGCTGGTGGGGTGACTGCCTTTAGAGCGAAGGTGCTTTAGAGCTCAACACACTTGAAATCAAAGTCTTCAGGGAGAGGAGAGTGCAGCAGGGGACTGTGGAGCTGAAAAGTACATTTCAGTCCCCGGCAGATGGCCGGGGCTACTTAATGTTGCTGCTGTTTCTTCAGAAAGCCAAAGGCTTTTATAACCATACTCCATATGCATAGAAAACATACCTGGGAGGGAGCAATAAAAGAAACCATTCTCTCCAGCCTCACCTCCAGTATTTGCTACTGAGTCTTAAAAGCAATGCTACTTCTTTTCTTTTACCTTTGTTCTTTTCTTCCCATCATGCTAATATCACAGGGCACCTGGGAAGCTTGACTTTAAATCACTCCCCTCATAATCTGGCTCTCTTGAAGATTCCTACCCCTGCTACCCCAAAACTCCTCGTCTCCCATGGTCCTTCACTCCTCAGCCTGCTTTGCACCAGCACACCATACCCTCACAGAAGGAAGCATGTTTTATGTATGACTCACTGAACACTAAGGTGCTGGTGCTCCTTGCCATTAATTTGCTGTCTTGGTAAATAATTTAGAATTTCTTAGCTGGAGGTACGCAGCCAGAAGAAGGCAGCCATTTGTGGAGTGCCACAGGTGGAATATCCACCCAAACAAATCCTGCCTGGCACTATGGATTTTTTTTACTGAGTGCTAGGCACTAGCAATTTTAAGCCCATCAGATCTCACCTTATCTGTTATTACCATTTCTACTGCAGCAGTGCCTAGAAATCACATCTGTTGACTACTGAAATACCCTGTTTCAGGCAGCAGGAGTGTAACAAAAGGCCAAGAGCATAACAAAAGGCCAGCCTCACCTCCCCATAGTTAGTCTAGGAACAGCAAACAAGCACGGTCTGGTCTGTCTGTCTTTGCTTTTGATCTTTGTCTTCTTCCACTCATTTGCCTCCTTGCCCTACTGCACTCAGCCACCTACACACAGATGTCCCTGGGAATATTCCTGGGAATATTTATTCAAGTCACTCCTTACCGTCCTCCTATTTCTGTCTGAATCACGTTGTCCTCACCACCTCAGAAGCAGGACTTCTCAGGAGATACATAGGTAGGAGAGAGAGAGGGCCGTGGTAACACACAAGGAGGCTGCGAATTTGACTGCAGCGTGTAGGGGAAAAGATGATGATCAGAGAAGTAGGAAAGGGGATGGTATTGTATGCCAGAGTAACACCTGGAGCCTGCTGCACTCAATGGAGAATTTCCCAGGAGCACCACTCCAGTGATCTACCTGCAAAGACCCATGCTGTCTCAGTGACAGACAATTTTCTCAACACACACTAACAGAGGGCAGATGCTGATGAACTTCTGTCTCCATCTCTGATATGCCCCATTCCTGTGTTCTCTTCTTTGCTGAGGGATATTCACCTACCTGTATTCAGAAGAAAAACCTAGCCTCATTTTTTCCAACTTTTTTTTTTCTCCTCATTCCAGCACTCCTTAGTGCTGAATGTGATCTTGGGGTTTAGTTTTCTCTGCTTAGCATCAGCCAGTGCTGCAGACTGGTACAGTGAAGAGCTGGTTGCTGTATATACAAGTGCCTACAAATGAATGGGAATAAAACATGCCCTGCCTGCTTTAACAGCGCATTAGCATCTTGCTGTAGAGGAACAAACTACACCGAATGGTCCTTGGGAAAAACAGAAACATCAGCCTTTGGATGTGTCATGGTGCAGGCACTGGAGCAATGCAAGGGAAGCAAGTCTGCCCGCAGGCACACTTACCCCACACCTAAAGACCTCTCCTGCCCGAGCGATCCTGCCAGTGACCCAAGGTGCTGCCCATGGCTCAGCACAACCCCAGCTCCACAGACATCCTGACAGTCTCACCGTTCATAAAGGAACCCAACACTGGCAGTGTTTCAGCCCAACACCAGCAACGTTTCAGCCTCCCACCAAATTAACATGGATGTCCCAGATGTATATGCCCATACCACCACCTAAGCCAAAGTTCCCTACAGCATGTGTTATGGCGTCCTCTGATGGCAGCCAGTAGCAGGGATGTCTGCCCTGCTCAGGGGTATCTTGCTGGCTGTTAATTGCTGGGAGTACTGTGCTCTTCCATCCCGAATATCTAATTTAGTGAAAATGATACTTTGCATTACAGGGAAGGTTACTACGACATATAACAAAATTACCCTGAAACTTCCTAGTCTACCCTGATTAATAGCATTAACTTGGATTTAACTAGTGCTTTCCCCAGGATCACAGGAGGATTAACAAATGTGGAAACGCCAAGAAAGCAGCAGGTCAGTGCAGCTCATCTACCAGTAAAAAACTCCATGTCTTTTTCTCGGCACTGTGGCAGGGCTGCAGAGCAAAACAACTGGGTCTGTCATTGCAAGACAGTGAATCAGCAACACTCCTCTTGCGCTGCAGACTGAGATTGCAAGAGCTGTAAACATTGCTGTCCTGACGTGGGAAAGTGGCAAAGTCCCTGTGGGGTGATTATGTCTCATCGTGCTAAACACAGGTAGTAGTGAAGTGTTAATTTCTCACACCAACATACACACAAACAGTTCAAACCACGGCCTCGGTAGAGAGCATCAGTTCTATGCTGAGACATTTCCCATTTGCGTGACAGCCTCCTCTCTAGCTAAACAGGGTGTTTGACTCAGCAGACCAGCGCTGGACTGTCACACCGGGCTCTTGTGTCTCTGCTCAGTAGCTGTGGGGACCCGATTTGTGCTCTTACAAGAGGTGCTGTTACTCTGAAAGAGGTGGTAGGATGAGCTGAAGGAGTCAGACTGAACCTGTGCTTCAGCAGCGCATTAAATGAAACTCAGACATCACCTGAGATGAGTCTGAGCTGTATGGGAGTTATTTCAAAATAAAAATGGCAAGGGTATGAGGACACCAGGGTGAATAAAATGTCTTACTATAGGGTTGGATGGAAGTGCCTCAATGGCAGGTTTGATGAGCAATGTCCAGTACTTTGCCAAGATTCCTTACTCGGTGCAGAGGTGAGATTACTTTTTGGAAAGGTAATCTCTACACTAATGTTTAGAGACTGGTGTTAACTGGTGCAAAACTGTGTGGCAGTCAAAAAGCTAATTTGGTCCATCCTACAAGTTCCTTGCAGCTTGGAGGAGCAGGAATAGGGCTCAGGAGTCCTGTCTGGACAGTCTTCCTCACTCAGGTACGCAAACATCTTCATCCTGAAACCCAGAGTCAGAGGGTTCTTTAAGGCAAGTACAGCATGTGGAAAGCCAGCCCAAAGCCTCAGGACACCAGAATGATATTTTATGGTCTCTGCTCAGTTTTGACAAGGGTGAGTAATGTGAGCACTGGGGCATCTTCCAACTTCAGGGAAATTATTAAAGAAGTGTTCAATAGCCATTGTATGACACATTCAGGACAGGCTGTGAGAAGGAGAGGTGGGACAGAGACAATCTTCAGCTGTGTAAAGACTGTCTATCTCTCGCCTTGCTGAATAACAGTTATACCTGGCAAATCTGACTATTTATTGCCTCTTAGGCTGTTACACAAAGATGCTAACACACTTGCTCTTCGGGATGAATGACAGCAAGGCTGGTGAGAAAAGCAGGGCGCAGTAAAGCATATGATACTTGTCAGGGCCAATCTGGCTGACAACTGTGTTGTGCCAGGTCTTCCCAGGCTGGCTGGGGAAACATAGAATCACAGAATCATAGAATCGTTTAGGTTGGAAAAGACCTCTAAGATCATCTAGTTCAACAATTGACCCTACTCTACCAGGTCCGCCACTAAACCATGTCTCTAAGCACTACATCTACATGACTTTTAAACACAATAAGACAGGACTCAGCCTTTGCTGGGCCAGGGGAAGGGCAGGACAGAGGCAACTGTTTCCAGCAGGACTCGTGGATTGCCCGTGTGAGACCCAGTGCTTGCCTCTGCCAGCAACAGGGATTCAGTGCTTCGATTTCTCACCCACGCTGCAGAATTGCAGCATAGGCCTGTGCTATTTGAAGTGCTAAGAGATAGCCTGGAGGTGTTGTTCCTTTATGTAAGGCCCAGATATCCCGCTGGCATAAATCAGCAGTGCACCCAAGGCATCTGAGATGCCAGATCTTCAGCCCATGTAGATGGGTGCAGCCCCACCAGGGAGATCAGAGCTGCCAAAGTCCCACTTCTGCATATTGGCAGCTCTGGTAAGGCTGACTGTGTCGGTCTGATGGAGAGGCACCCTTCCCAAGTGGGTTTTCAGTGCATTAACCAGTAGACGAGAAGTTTGTCCAAGACAGAGAGGGCAGCACGAAGCCACCCTCTTGGCTGTCCAGGCTTTGCAGAAGAGCACAGAAATGTCTGTCCTTGTCTTCCATGTATAGATCAGGCTTCATTTAAGCTAAACTAAAAATGATTTTCAGTTCAGCTCCTTGGGCTGCAGTTTCAGTAAAAATGAGAACCACGGCTCCTCAAACCACAGGACTGGCTTTGAAAGAGAAGGAAGGAGAGGTTTGCTTAATTTGCCTTCTGGATCTTAGATTCTGGGCTCAAGGATTTTTAAACTCTTCTCTACAGTCATGAGCATTAAAACGTTGCTCAAGTAAAACAACAACAACAAAAAGATTTGTTTCATCTATCTGCTATTTCTATTACAGAAGAGCTTAATCAATGTCCCATTGCATCCCAGCACCCATACAAATGGAGATAGCAAAAAGGCAGGACAGGAAAAGGAGAGGAGAGGACACGAAGTGGCTTAAGGTCATTCTGGAGCAGTGGTAGGATACAGCCTAGCTCACTTCAATACAGACGAGGATTTCAGCCAAAAGCTCATGCAAATTTTTCAACTGCTCATTTAAAATAACATTTCCATCATTCATATTGAATACACTTCTTGCAATACCTGTAGACACATTTCCTAAGGCATATACCTCAGCAAAACATTGTGTTACTCTGTGCTTTGCACATGGGATTACAGTTTAACAGTGTGCTAACACCCATGCTTTTCTTTGACTGAAAATGTATGAAGAAATATGTTTAAGAATCAGAATTGGTACCTACCAAAAGCCAGTTTCTGACTGCTCTCAAGACAGCTTTACCTCCTCCAGCATTCACAAAATTGTTTGGGGTACATACAGTAAGAATTAGGACAGGAGCAAATATGTTTTGTCTGGGTTTTCATTTAGGATCAGAGTTTACCTCTAGCAGAGAAGGCAGGTGCTTTACCCAGGTACTTTACTAGAGACTCTGCAAGCAGGCAAGATCTGGCCCTGAGTAGTTAATGCAATAAAAATCCAGCCCAAGCAATAGTAAATCTCCTGATTAATAATGGACAAGGAGGCTGAAAAGGAAAAAAAAAATAAAAGAGCTTGACTGCACAGAGCTTGACTGAGCTCAATTTTTGTGCTGAACCTGGGTGGAGAAATAAAGGGTGCCCTTCCCACAGGTCTGCAGATATGGTCAAAGGTGTTCCTATTTGTTATGGCAACATGGCAGGTAGAAAATAAAATTGGGCCATTTCCGGGGCAGAGGTGGACTCATTTTTATGGTCCTGCCATGCTGCCTTTTGATGGTCTTTGGCTGTTCTAATGGTTTTGCTTTGTATGCTGCTGCAAGATGAAAAATGTGCCACTTCCTGCATCAAGGGAGAAAAATATCTGCTTTTCTCTTATTAGACCGAAGAGGAAAAAGGAAGGAGAAGAAGTCTGAAGTGGTCTGTGACAGCAAGGGGCCCTATAAATGCTCCCTCAATAGACAGCAGTTGAGAAAGTCCAGGTTTATTGGCAGCTGTGCTTTTCTCTTCTCTCTCTTCCCCAGCCCGAAGACTCCCATTAAACTCCCATTCCCATCCCAGAGACCCTGATTCAAACCTACTTAAGAAAAAAGCATAATTTATTTCAGTTTTGACCTATCAAGCCCAGAATTCAGGAGCAATTGTAAAAGCAGCTTCCATAGGTGATCTGGGAGTGGAGGATAAGTGACATGCAGGTGACTAATTTGCCACACGGGGTGTAAGGGGAGCTTAGTATAGGGGATCTGCATTTTGGCTGTGTTAGTTTCATTTACATTTTGACACTTAGATATTTAAGGCAGTACAAGAACATTATTAATGAAAAAAGTGTGTGGTTCAGCCCTGTGTTGTTCAGCACCCAGCAAGCACAGCCAGGGGACTCCTGGGAGTTTGCAGAAATCATTTCTAACACCCCCATGAGCTGGAGTTGAGGCTGTCATCTCTGCTGCTGCAAGCACAGCCCTTGTGATCCAGTGTGTCCCCTTTTTGCCCCATCACTAAACCTGATGAGAAGATTCATTCTAGATGAACGCTATCGAAGTACAGTAAGATCCAGTGCCATCCCCTTGTATTTTTCTAGTCCTTTTGCTCAACATCAAGAGGACAAAGTAGAAGCTAGAGCACTGTATAGTGGAATTCTGAGGTTTGGGGTTTGTTTTTTTATATAATTTGTCAGTGTTATAATTCTTATTACTGCACTAAGTAAATAGGTGCTTTTCAAAGCCTCATGTATGCCTGAGATCTGGAAGACAAGGCAATGAGTTTCACTATTAAATATTGTTTACATCCTTGGGAGGGGGGAGAAAGTTTATATTTAAATTTTTCTCTACTCTTTGCTCTGCAGTGACTCCTACCAGCAGAAAAGACCAAGAATAATGCCAATTTTGCCTTCTATTTACAATACCTTATTTTATTCCCATTTATCAAATGTTTGTAATATGTCTTCTCCCAAAGTTGAACAGACATCGTTCTTTCAGCATATGGAGAAAAAAGCACTACATCAAGACCATTTTGACCCTTCACTTGTTTTCTTATATTCTTGTATATTCCTCTCTATATTTTTTTTATTTTTTTCTATTTGCAGTGCAAGAAGCAGAACACAACTACTCAGAGATCTGGATGCAGATAGATAGAAATCCATGAGCTGTGGAGGCTACCTAAATTAACCACAAATGGACACGAGTGTCTCAAAGCTCTGACTTCAGCATCAGCATTTCTCATCTAAGTGCCCAAATGCCTTGCAGGCATGGTCATTTATAAATGCAACAGGCATAACTCAAATGGGGAAAAGTAAATGTACGAGAGGGAAAAAAATTGTGTTTTGCTCGCATCAATAACAAGGTAATAAAAGAAACCACCTGTGAAGAAAGCCATGATTAATGAAAACAAATACAAGAAATTGGAAATATAAACTATGGCAAAAGGACTTTAGTTTCAACAATTTCAAAGTTCAGATCTACTAGTAAAACAGAACATAAAAGCTTGTAATATATGGAATAAACAGAAGTACAGCGGATGAAAAAAACATGTCATAAAAATAATAAGGCTGTTTAAATAAGATACAAAATGCATAAACAGAATAGCCAACAGTGCTATAGATACTAAGGAGGAGAGATCTCTGCCACAAACATTTGTCTGAAATACATTCAGCTAATTGATTCTGTGGTTTGCAACCTAAACTCCTAAAGGGTTGCATGGTCTTTTATTCTGGTCCATTGAAGGGCTTGAGGGATTGCAATGTCACTGGAAATGCACGCTCAGCCTCAGCACAGCAGGAACTATAGGATGTCTCCATTCAGTAACACTTGCAGAAGATGCTGCAAGGAACTTGGTTTTCTGGCCAAACCCACATCCCAGACTTTGGGCTTCTTCCCAGTCCCTAGGTTTCACCAGCCTCTGCCTTTCAGGGATGCAGATGGCGATCTTCAAGACTGCAGACTTCTGCTCTGGTCTGATCTCAGGACTCCTCTTTTTGACTCATTTTTAGTCCAGCTGTGTGAATTTCTGGATTAATCCTACAAGGAACCGAATACCCTAAGTCCTAGCAGACCGCTACTGAACAGTTACCTGTTCATTCAGCCTCTGGGAGGGGAGTTAATCACGAAGGAAAACAATTCCCACAGTGCCTTTGACACGTCTCAGCTGCTCTGCCCTGACAGACTTTCTCAGGCTAAACAGAGCCTGACTGTCAGGCGCTAAACAGACATATTTTAAGGGACAATTTCAAAAAGCTGTGGAAAAATATGGCCGATTGTCGTATTTTTTTGATATATACTGTGAAGTTTATTTGGTAAAAGTAACAAAGACATTCACGGAAAATTATGGTGGAGGATAATTATAGTGCTCTAATTTTTATTGTAATACTTATGCCATATTAATGGACAAAAAAGCAAAATCAAGATCTTGTTGTGATAGATGCTACACAAACACAAAGCGAGAACAATGAGTTCCTGCTGTGAAAAATGTATTTATTCTTCACTGAAGACACGAATTCATTGACACAGGTCTTGATAGCACAATGGCCCATTAGTTAGTGCAGTAGCACCTGCTAATTAAAATTTTATAATTGACAAATCATGGATCCTCGGACAGCCTCAGAAAAAAATGGGTATTCCTTGCTGCCATTGCTTATTGAGCATTTCCTAGTAACAGTCCGTCCCCAAAGGCACCCAAGGCTATGGTTTTATTCTGAGGAGAGCATCCCCAGGGTGGTGGTAATCAGTATTTAAGAGAAAAAAACCCTAAGAATATTACATTCTTGCAGAGAGGAGTGTGGGGGGAATCCCTTCTCTGTGAGAACTGCACTTGCATCTCCCTGATTTCAGAATCTATTAGTGGATACTTTTGTATTCATTTAGAAGAAACTGCATTTGGCTTTCTCAGGAATATTTCATGGTCACAGAAATGGCCATCCTAGTTTTTTAATTTTAGAAAAAAAATCTAATTATGTCAGGTCCAAAATTTCTGTCCTAATGAAGTTCAAAAGCTTCTTTTTTTTTTTTTTTTCCAGAGCAACATCATCTTACGTCAGTTAATGTTCTCATGACAAATCCCAAATAAACACCTTCAATTATTCTACCACCTGGGAAACATGTTTAACAGCATTCTTAGCACATTCATTTACCTGCCGATATGACTCTAAAACATCACTTTACAAGATGATCATTAAATTGTTTGTCTCTGGTTGGTGTTTTAAGCGTGAAAAAAAAATATGCCAAGATATCACTCCAGATGGTTAATCCTGACGGCTTGTCAAAAACACACGCATATGGAGTTTACATGGCCACAAAACATAACCCTATCAGCAAGGAAACTGTCTGGCCGGAACAAAGGCTGGTGATCAGCTTGAAAAGATAGAGTTTTTCTTCCATTTCTCACATCAGAAGACAGTTAGAAGGAACATTAACAGACTGTAAATATTGATTCTTGACATTCCCTTGCATGTGGATTTTCAACCATTGTTTTAGTACCAAAAACACTTTAAAAAAAACAAAAGAAAAGGAGACAAAGGAAAAATATATAAAATAAAGCAAAGCAGAATACCCTGTAGGAGTGGTTCTCAGAGTCACTTAAGTGGAAGAAGGACTAAAGATTCAATGTAACTTCCGCAGTTTTGATCTTGAAGTAAAATAAAGGGTTCACTGGAGTCAGATAAAGACAGACACCACTTAACAGCAGTTTTATAGTCATGCAGGTCAGTTGGGACTATGTTATATGTAGCAAGGTGTAGGCCTGCCCATGAAGGACTTGGTGTATGGTGCCCATATTTTAGGATGGTGATGGAAAGGTGGAGGAAGGTAAAATGCAAAATTTGTGACTTATAGCCCTTACAGGCAGAAGGACCTAAAGACTCCTAGACAAGCCACAGGCTGTGCGAAGCCCTTCATTAGAAGAAAATCTGATGTCCTTCAACATCGCAGCATTACTTTTCTCTTGCTACTCTGACATTTAAGGGTGAGGTCCGTTGAGCATGCTGTTTACACACACACCCCTGTGGACAAAGGACAGGAGCATAAAAAATGTTTCATTAAACAACAGTCTCGGGAAAAACATGTTCTGTTGTGGACTCCTGCAGGGCATCTTCAGGGGCCCAGGTGATAGCAGGGGAGATCTTATGACAAGAACATCTAGGAAAGTTTCTGTAACCTCTTTTCTCTTGGCCAATTCAAGAATCCTATGGAAGACCCATTTTTACTTTCTTCTCTCTTTGGCTCCATCTATTCTCATGAACAAAAAATACACATGAATGTGAAAAATACCAGTGTATTTTACATTTATGGAAAGTGGCTCATTTCATGTGGTCCCAAAGTTTTTTCTTGGATTTCAGAGGCAGCAGAACTGGCTGGCAGTGTCTGCAAAGAGAGTACAAAAATAGCCCTTAATTCAATCCCAGTATGATCACTGATGCTTGTAACCATCAGCTATGACATATTTACATCTCCTGTTGCCAACATGTTCAACAACATGAGTGACATATTTACCCATCACAATAAAAAAAAAATCAAATAGCTTGTTTAGCTGAGCATATAAGATAGGAGGCAGTTGATCAAAACCTACCTCACATCAAAAATTATCCCTAAAGAGGTGTGAAAAAGATACAGATCAAGCTGTCATCTCCCAGACAGTCTGTCTGCTGTAACAGGGGCTGTTAGACAGACAGGTTTGAAAACATCAATGGCGATGAATTGCAAAAGGGACTCTGGTGCAATGGAAAACTCAGGCAACTTCTGTAGCCTGCTCACTGTGGTCCCATGGGGTGGGAAGCGGTGTCCTTTATAATTGTTTCTCTTGAGGCACAGTAAAAGCCTGGATTTTATTGAGCTGCAAATGCTCAGGACTCTTTGGGATACAGGCACATGAGCGGAAATGATGGCATTACCACAGCTCATCGAGTTGCCATCTGTCAATGAAGACGTTGAGGTACTGGGAATGACCTTGCGAACACTCCTAACCTACCCCCATTAGGAAGGAAAACGGAACATAAACCATGGTGGTTTAAGTTAATACATTTCATTTTACAGCCGGAGCAAGCGTGAATGTGTGCTCTGTCAGTCACGCTGGCTCAGCTGATGGGCAAGAACATGATATGTTGCAGCACTGTAAATGCTTTCCGTCATGTGCTTCTGTCCTCAGTTTCAGTCCATCTATCATTTGTCAAAGCTATCGTGCCCTACACTTGGCAATTTTCATTTCCAAAACAGGTCATATCCAACACCTACAAAACCACCCCCCTTCAGAGACAGAAGTAGGCCCGTGCATCACACACTTTCACCTTATACTACAGTCTGAGGCCTATTAATTCATTAATATTTAAGTCTTTAGACAGCACTTCCTATGCAGCTTCCACCACTGACATTGGAGCAGAAATCTACAGTTGACACATGACTGGATGTGCATTGTCATGAGTATAAATGGCAGAGAGGGCTTTATCTGCATCACACAGAGATGGCCTTGGACCACATGTACAACATGCTGTGGCAGCTTATACCTCTTTTCAAAAGTCTGCCAGAGAAGATTCTATATCACACAAAAGCTTAGGGGTTAGAGAGATCATGCTGAGGAAACTCATGCCCACAGCTCTCCCTTACCTGGAAAGTGCTGTAACTCTTCAGCTCATAGGAGAGGAAAGAAGGCGGCTCCTGGATGGATGAAGGCGGTCTTCTAAACTGAACCTTAGATTGAAAATCTGAGGCTTCTTTTCACCCATAGACAGTTGTTATTTGCTGTACTTTCTCTGCCACAATATGGTTTTCTACGAGAAACATGGTCTGTGCTGTTGCCCTGAAAAAATACAGCTATGCAGTCCTGGCCCTGAAGGTGTTTTGCACAAATGGGCAACACCTGACCCTGAGCAATACTGCAAAACTTGGCCTGCGTTTAGTGGGGTGTTACTCCTGAAATGAGGGGGTTTCCATGGTGACTGGAAGAGGAGTGATATTGAATTCATCTGGGCTTTACCCAAAAAGAAAGAGACCGAAACTGAACATACCAGCTACTGCTCCAGCTGCTGTAAACCTCTTGCAAACTCTCTCCTCTCCTTCCTGCCTCCCACTAAGGTGCATTTTTTTGCATGACCATATTCTCAAAAACCTTGAAAAACTGTAACTTGGCCCATTGCTGACAGTTTCTCATTGCTCGCTGCGTACAGATGCTCTTCAACCTAAATCAATTACATGGTGTCACAGCCTGGATTTCTGATTTTGGTGCTGTTGACTTTTTCCTGATAATGCTTTCTGTTCATCTGTGCCATATGCTGCCTTGAATTTATGCTGCTGTGTTTTATTAAAGCTCAGATTTTCCTTTGCCATTAAAGGAAAAATAGAACATTTCAAATGGACTGTGAAATAAGGTAAAGAAAAGTTTAATCGTGCTAAAATCAATTCAGTGGAGTGGCTTTATTAATAGTTATTGCATTCTGCATCACATTGCTTATTAAATATTGTGCATTTTGGAAACTGTACTATTTTGTGCTGCAGCTACATTGTACTTCAGCACATGGCCAGTTCCCACTTCTTGCAAGATTTAGAGAGCCATGTTTTTTGTTCATTGGCAGATCACATCACTGGAAACATAGAAATCATCTTGCTGGAGAAAATTATAGACCATTTAGTACAGTATCCTGTCCCTGGCACAAAGTCTGGTACCATATTCTCAGGAGGCAAGTGTAAGAGAATTCACAGTTGACAATTATGCATTACCTTGTCTAACTCCTGCCCATTAAATGCTGGCTTACGTCATGATTCATAAACTTTTCTATTTATTCTTCACTTTTATGCATCAATTTAGGTAATTTTGAACATTCCTATGCACTATGTAAAGAACCTGTATGTTTTTCATTTGCACTGGAAGCTAAGATATTAGTATATCTTAAAGCAATGAGTTGCATAGCTTTATTATGCACATTGGAAATAGTAATCCTTTTTTTTTTTTCTCCTTCAAATTACTAACTTTGCTTGTTTGTTTTGGAGTAACCAAGACATCTCAGGAATAAGTCAACACCTCATTATAACTAGACCTATATAAATCAGAATAAATAGTCCTTACCCTGTGGCAAAGACCATTTTTCTTTTCACCTTCTGTGCTGGTTTTGGCTGAGATAGAGATAATTTTCTTCATAGTAACTAGTATGAGGATATCTTTTGGATTTGTGATGAAAACTATGTTGATAATATAGGGATGTTTTAGTTATTGCTGAGCAATGCTTACGCAGAGTCAAGGCCTTTTCTGCCCCCTCACACCACCCCACCAGCGAGTAGGCTGGGGAGGCACAAGAAGTTGGGAGGGGACACAGCCAGGACAGCTGACCATAACTGACTAAAGGGGTGTTCCATACCATGTGATGTCATGCTCAGCATATGAAGCTGGAGGAAGAAGGAAGGGGGGCGGGGAGTGTTCGGAGTGATGGTGTTTGTCTTCCCAAGTAACTGTTATGCATGATGGAGCCCTGCTTTCCTGTAGATGGCTGAACACCTGCCTGCCAATGGGAACTAGTGAATGAATTCCTTGTTTTGCTTTGTTTTTGTGTGCAGCTTTTGCTTTACATATTAAACTGTTTTTATCTCAACCCATGAGTTTTCTCACTTTTACTCTTTCAATTCTCTCCCCCATCCCACTGCAGGGGGGTAGAGGGGTGTGAGCGAGTGGCTGTGTGGTGCTTAATTTCTGGCTGGGGTTAAACCACGACACTTTCCTCTATCACCTTCCTCAGGTGTGCCCCTCCACTTTCTTGTTCTCAAACAAGAGTCCCTCATTTTCAGCTGGTCTTGTAATGTATGAGAGGAGGGGGAGGGGCAGGTGGGGTCAGAACCCTCAGCATGGACTTCACAGTCCTTTGTGAAACTCAGATCAACTAAAATGGGACCAAAGCTAGGTGAGCCATGGCTCATCCCATCCTACACGTCCACACTTTTGATCATCTAAAGGAAGGCCATTTTTAGTCTGCATTTTATATCTTAATTTGTGCCTGTTCCTGCTGAATGATCAATCTGTGAAAGATTATTTGAACTCTCTAGTGTCTGCTTCACCCTAGAGCCAATAGAAAAAGTCATTAATTTTTATCATATACAACCGAGGATGATGACTTTCAACTAAGGCAGAGAGAGACTAGTACTATAGATAGCCATTACCTCCTGGTCCTTCCAATCACTCACCTGAAAATGCTGTCTCTTTTTTGAGCTCTAGTTAATGAATATATACACATTTCTTGCGTTCCTGTGTAGTGAAGTTGTTATTAATCCACAGGTGGAAGTGGCCTCTTGTAGGGAAGGATTCATCTGGGAGAGAGACTAAATATGTAACAAATATACCTGCAGCTTCAAAGAATGGTGAGGTTATTGGCTGCTGAGGATGGTGATAATTCAGAAATGTCTCTCTTTCCCTACTTCCCTTTAGCCTGTTTCTTATCAGGATAGTCTTCTAGGGAAAAAGACTTACATGATTATATTGTGTGGGTGTGGGTGGGTGTGCATCTTTATTGATCAGGTTCCAGTTTCCCAAAGAACTTTTCACTCCTTGGCCAATTTAAATGCAATTTGACAAAGGTATTAAGTGTTTCCAGAAGTATACAAAAGGAAGATCATTGCATCCCTGTTTTTCTTTGCACCTTTCAGTTTTTTCTTTGCTCTCCCTGACTCTTGCTCTCTTCTCATCTCTCTGTCCCTCTTACATCTCCTGTAAGTGACAAGAACCCCCTGACAACAAAACCTGTCTGTGCTGCCTACAAGTTTTAGGAAAATAAAACAGCCTGGAAAATGAAAGAGACTGTGCAAGTATTATCAGTTAAAGGAAAACTCTCATATCACTGAATCCACAATGATTACTCACTGAAAATTGTAGGTGAGAATGTCTGGTGAATAATCGCAGAGCTAGTCAGACTCAGTTATCACTCATGTCCACTCGAGGCTCAGAAGCCATCCACCCATCCTAAGTTACAGTATGGATTTTATTATGTCATTGATCTTCATAAAATCCTAGTACCTTCCACATAAAGTTAATTGGTAATCATGAATTGTCTGGTACATGTACAATATGTCTTCACAATGAATTAAGAATGCTTCACATGTGATTTGATTTCTTTATGTCATTCCTAGCTTCAAGTCTTCACTGTATCTGAGATAATCTTGTAGCAAGGAGTATGAGAACCATTCCTGTCCAAGTAGGAAGGTTTTATCAAAGAATAAAGATTTCCAAATTTACGAGATTCAGCGGATCCATACAGTTGGTAGGGACATGACATGTTTTCCTGATCTGAAATCTCAAAGACCCACTCTAGTTCTTAGCTTTCCCTCCCAAGATTTGTACCTCTTTCCTGATTTGGCCCCTACTAAGAAGAAGAAAAGGAGCCCAAAGAAAAATAAAGTTCAAAACTTCTTAACCTGCACAAAGTATTGCCTTGTTCATATTATCTTAGTCCCCAGCTACTATCTGTTCTCTTATCTTTGAGACTGAGAGAGGTTTCCCCCATGGATGTTTGCTAACTGTGTTTGTTCATCACCTTGTAAAACAGGACTCCAATGCTGAATGTAGATTTTGACAACCTGAAGCGTAAATACAGAGTACAACTGAAAAAAAAAAAAATTTGAAGAAAAAATTTTGACTACAGGTTCTGGAGCTGACCAGTGTCCTGTGGGTCTCAGAGTCTGGTAGCTCATGAGATCCTAATTCCTAAAACTCACGTGTGAAATGCAAGGCCTAATGAGAGAACTGCGTTACATCAAAATGCAGAAAATGTTTCCAAAAGCAGCAAAGAGGAAGACTTTTTGATGTTGATATTAGGGAAGCTGTTTGCTTTTCCTTAGAAAAGTTGTGAGATTCCTTTCTTGGAAGGTATTTAAGAAGCTGTATAAATACCTGTCAGATGATGACTTAAGCCTAGTTTGTTCTACTTTCTTGCAGCCAGCGTAATGTGGTGACTTCTGCAGGTCAGATCAAGTTGCACATGTCTACAGTGCCACGAAAAGCCAGAAATACAGTTATAGTCATGTTTCCCATGCTGTTGTATAATCCTGTCACTTCTGTGTGACACTAGGGATCAGGAATGTATAAGCACATTACCCCTGTAAAACCCTAATAGTCATCTTTCTGGGTCATAAAGCAAATGACTTTTGCCATTCCCAAATTCTGGATAATATTTTTCTCCCAAAAACAAAATTTGGACCCCAAGCCAAGAGAAAGTTGGAGAGTTCATAAGCACCAAATATCTTCATGCTTTTAATTTTTTTGTGGAAATTGCTCACATTTTGCAATGATAGCTGGGTCCCAAACTACAAGATACACAGATAAATAGAAACCAGCAAGAATATTCATGGATCCAGACTCCATTACATATCGATTCAGAGCCAGATTCTGACTCATGATGAGGAATTAATGCTAAAGTGTGAGATTTTTCAGAAAAGCTAAAGGATGCTGCTCCTACCCAGTATCCCACTGGGTAATCCAGCCTTATTATTAAGTACGTCAAGAGACAGAGAAAAATGTTCCACTTTTAATGAAGAAGAAGAGATAGTGCAAAATAGTTTACTAAATTTCAGCCATGGCATTTAAACCTATTCATGTGATTCAAACTCATTTACTTCCCCTGAAGTTTCCTGACAAGAACATATATTTCCCTGGAAATGTAGCATACTAAAGCCATTGTAAATAAGCTGCATGAAAAATAGTGCTTTTATTTACATTATGATTTACCAGTCTTAGCTCCTTATCAATCTAGGCTCCCTGTATTCTTGCTACAAGGCTGAACATGAATCAATGTTTTCTCTGGGTGTCTCTTCAAAACCTTATGAAAATCACTTTCTGATCATGGGGACAGCTGTTAAACTTCATACTTGGTCTGTTATTTCCTAGTAGGTGGCAGTAAGGAAATGAAACCATATTCTAAATAGGTTTTATTGACATGCACATACAATATATACCCACATTGTTCTCTGTTGGCAATATCTGAAAACAACAACTTGCAATCGGGTACAAGTTGAATGACTGTTCAGGCTAGAATAAAATGGAGATATGGCTCATAAACCCATGGTCTTGATGGCTGGTGGTCATTACAACTCCTGCAGAGTTATTTTTGCTAGCCTAGATATGTATATCCTGTGCAGTCCTGTATAAATTCTCTCAGCAGTTTCCACTGATAAAGAGTTTTTCTTCACTTCTGCCTGCTCGTTGGATGTGCCTTGAAACAGTAGCCCCATTTTGATTTTGATTTCGATAAAGCTACATCTCCATTGTCCTTATAAAAGGGTAAAACACTACATAAAACAAATGGGTCTGATTATTCCCCATGAAGACAAATCCAATTGGGTTTTTTGGCATGATCCAATTGCAATTTAAAAGAAGCATATTTTAAATGGAGATGTACAGATACACAGAGAGAGGAAACTATGATTTCACTAGTAAGTATTAAGTTGTATTAAATTAACATAAAAATAATGTGATAACACCATGTTTTTAGCAGAAAGAGATGACAAAAATCTTGGGAAAGTTCCAAAGGAGTAGTTGTGCAAGAAACCAATAAAGGAGAAAACGTCTGTCCTAACCAAGGTCAGACTCCCCCTGTGCCCAGCTCTAAGCAGAGAAACAATAAGATGTATAATGCATCCAACGAACTGCCATCTAACTGGGAAAGACAGAGGAAGTACTAATATTATCTCCATAACAAGAAAAGAACCAGTAAATTGACCAAGCCATGGAAGTAAGAGTCATCTGTGAACTGAATTGAACTCTCCTGAGTGCCAGAGTAACACTGAACTGCTCCATGATGGGAAGCTGACAATAAGCAAGATGAAAGACAAAGACAGAAATTCTGATTTCAGACCCATGGACTCCCTTGTTGTTGCTTTTTAATGTAATTAAAGTTTACTGTTTGTTTGGTATTTGCAAATGTTAACATGACCATGAATCCATGCATCTGTACTCCCTTCCTCTACCTCCTGTTCTGCGCTACGAGAAATTTCACATGGAATTTCAGGACTGTGCAGGTTTCTTCACCTGCTTTGCCTTCAGCATTTCCTGTACTGACCCAGATATCCTTCCCTCACTCAGGTAATACAGTTGTCTGAGTCATGATAGTAGATAAAACAGATGCCAAGAAGGAGAATATCTACAAATACGAGCAGCATTTCCTTTTCCTTGTTTCTTGAAGTGATCCCATTTGTTTCTATCCTGTTTCTGAGTATTATTAAGTATCCCCAGGGTATTCAAACCTCTAACTGTAGAGACTAGTATGAGCAAAATCCTTCATCTTTTCTTTCTTTTTAAGAAGATGATACAGAAGATGATTTTGTTTATTTGATTTATCAAGAGCAAGTAACCATTTATAAACTCTCCAGATAGCTGGCTTGCATTTGCTTCACTTCTCTCTTCAACCTGACATACATGGTTTCTCTAGGCACCCCAGGAGGGCCTAACAGTCAAAACAAGGTGTCTAACATGAGTTTTCTCATTGTGCAGTAATTAGATCCCTTTCCCTTATGAGTTTCAAATATGATTGAGTTTGATTTGGATTTTAATAACCAAAGATAATAGGGAGATGACTGAAAAGAAGGGTCACTATGTCCCCTGAGCATGTTCAAAGCAATGAGTCAGAAACAGGTCTAAAACATAGGTTCTTGAGATGGTAAGAACTATGAAGTCTACATCTTTTGTGAAATTTAGCCTGTTTGACTAAGCAATGTGAAGGCCAAGAAAAAAAATGCTTGCTCATTACAGACTCTTCCAGGAAATTAAGACTGCAACCAAAAGAGCTGTTTGTGATACAGAACAGCATTGGTTACAGGCAAAAAGAAAAAAAAAAAAAAAAAAAAAAAAAAAAAAAAAAAAAAAAGCTTACTAACTGCCAAGAACAAAATAAAGCAATAAAGTAGAGGGAAGTTCTAAAAATTGGTCATGTTTTGGAACACTTTTTCACAAGGATAAGCAGAACAAAAGTTTATAACTACTTTTGGGAGGAAGATGGGAAAATGTATCAGAGGAAATCTTTCAGCTAGTTCTTTAGCATAGCAAAAGATTCATTTCAGACATGTTTTTTCCAGGCCTCCAAGTGGGACTTGCTTTCCTTGAGCCATTTCGGAAGCAAGTTGCTTAATTCAAACACTCGTTCCCCAAGACTATGTCTCTCAGTAGGATTCGCTGTCTTCAGGAATGTGCAGATCCAATGGATGCTGCAGCACTGGCCATAGGTTAGGCTAGACTGCACTGTACGGGGCACCGCAAAAGTCCTGATTTCTTTCTTTATATTTTTCCCAAAGGAAATGGAGATTCCACCAAATGTAAATTGACATCTTAGTCATAGCAGGGCTCCTTGTCACTTATTTTCCTGTCTCTGAAACACTGGCAGCTTCAAAGGAAGCTTTTTGGAGCTCTGTAAATTAAAACTGAAATAATACAGGGACATCTTCTGGCCAAGCCTTCATTAATGAGAGGTGTTATGCCCTAAAGCATGAGGTTTGATATCAGAACACTTTCTTTTTCCGCACTATAGATGTGCAATGGAGGATCTATAAGTTGTCAAAATATTACTATTCTTCCTATCAAATTCTTTTCATGGGTGATGTCTACTGTCAGTGAGTTCCAGTGACAGATTATGTTCTGAGAGAAGAACAAGCACAAAAAAGATTTCCTTTTGCCAGATAAAACTTTAAATGCAGCCCACGCTTCAGTCCCCCCACCTGAAAAATTGCTTTTGTTGAGGTGTTAATTAAAACCATCCACCATACGTTTATGGGACAAGTAGGTTTTAAATCAGCCAGAGAAAACGACTTATTGTTATTAAACCCATAGGTTATAGCATGCCTAAAATGCTCATAGTCCTAAACCCACTGCAATCTCTGTTTCAAGGGATACTAATAAAAAAAAGCATTTGGATACCATTACGGTTTGTAAATAACACTAATCTGTTTGGTTGTCGCAGGTTGCCTATAGGCCTTTCTCATTTCCATACAACAGTATTGAAATCAATAGTCCCTGTTGCCCAACATAATTTCCATAATTTCTAGGAGTTGCTTTGATTGTTTCCTTTAGTCTTTTAAAAATCTGCATTCCAAAACTACATGGACATGTTTCTTATGTTGATTTTTGCTTTAAAAGACTCATCCAAATCCTATGAAAACAGCAGCTTCTCTAATGATTGAACCAGACCCGAAAAACATTCATTATGTGCACAAAAATGGTAATGTCTAGGATATCTTTCTAGACAAAAAAAGGAAGAGAGGTTCTTGGCCCTGTGCCAGGTTCTAAATGGTGTGAATGGAGTCCTCATACTTACATGGATCACACAGCCATGGCCTCAGCACCCTCTGAATTTTCTTCTCAATTCCCTTCTGAAATACTTTATGGATGATAAAGGTGGTAAGGAACAGGGAAGTGAATAGTGGGATGCAGGAAGCTGGTGGAAGAACAGTTTGTGGTTTCCTAACCTGCATTAATGCCCTAGCCTTTGATATATTACCAAGACCTAATTTTAAGCAAGTGACCCACCACCCCTTTGATGAAGCATTTTGAAAACTCTAGATGCCATGTCCTATTTGGGAGATACAAAGGAACAGGAGAGGAGCCAAGGTGAGTGGCAGGAGACCTCAGAAGGAAAGGGGAGTATGTAGTAAAGTATTCAGTGAAATTAAGGGATTGGAAGGGAGGGCAAATTTCTTCTGAATTTCATGTAGAAAAATGCAAACGGTGAGATGAGTTAACCTGCTAAATAATGTGCCAGGAAAAGTGATGGGGGCACCAGAGCTTGAGACGTTTAAATTACTTTGGATAAAGCACTGGGGTGTGGAATATAGAGAGCAGTTGCAAGTGTGCTGCATGTAACTTAACAGCTCATTTCCCTCTCCTCGGGGCCTAGTTCCTCACTGCCCAAGGACAGGCAGGGTCCCTCTGGCCCCCAGACACGAGTTTCCAGCGCTGTGCTATTCCCTGACACAGCCATGGGCTGCAGGCAGACGGGAAGGATGGGGAGAGGGACAGGCTTGTCCTGCCGATACACCTCTAAATGTCTTCTTACACCAGCACTGGCTACTGCATGCGGCACAGGGTCGGAGAGCAGTGCCATTGCTGTAGCACAGAGCAGGAGAGCCTGCGAAGGTGTTCTGCAAATATGTGATGTCCCCTTTTGTCCCTGTAGGGGCAATTGAACCACTTCCGAGCCTCACCTGGCTCCCTATCACAAGGGTTTCTCTGTGCCCACTACCCTCTGCTGTGTCCCAGGGCAAACCTCAGGCTCAGGAGCCACTGACACAGAGCATCTGTCTTGTGACTCCCTCTCCTTTGCAGATGTGGCTGGTTTGCCTTCCCAGCAAGGGCAGAGAGGCCTAACCCCAGAGTATGGCAGCTGTCTGCTTGTGAGTGATTAGCCCAATAAGAAGAAAATCCGTAACAAGAAAATGAGGGCAAACTCTCAAGCCCTGGCTATAGCTTGTCCCTGCTGCTCATGTCTTGGATGATTTGTGTTGTGTTACAGAGATGTTTGTGCTCCTTCCCTCATCCCAAGGGCCACTGGCACATTAAAAGAATGCCAGGTCCATTGCTTTCTGTACCTGGAGACTTTAAACCAAATCCCGCTGGCCTTAGACTAGGCAAACTGCTAGTGACTCCAGTGAGAGACAGGCTCGTTTCTTCGCCGCAAAATCTTGCTCGCTGGTAAGGAAGCCTGATGCAGTAAGTGGTAGGGGTCATAGTAGATATTGTAACGTATTCAGAGAGATCTGGGTAATCTGCAGGTATAATTCTAAGCTACATATAGTTACAGATGCTTTCAGGACTCCATCAAAGCTTTATCCATCCCATTTTATTCTCAGCATCAATCTGATAATAGCCTATTGGAGTTTCCATCCATTACTTCTTACTCTGCAGGAAGATAGTGGTGCATTTGAAAATAAATAAATGGCTTCAAAAAAACTGCTTTCCTATTCTCCACCTGGAAAATAAAAGCAGAGTAAGAAACAGAGCACAATCTCCATGACTGCAGTATACTAGAATTGCTAGCAAATGTTCAGAAGGCAGGAGAGGGTAAATTAAAGTGGTATGTGAAACCCACGCTCCAGCCCCTTTTTCAGTTTAACCTGAATGGGGATGAATGCAATTTATCATGTGGCTGTTGCGCTGATAAGAAGAAAATGTCTTGTAATATTGCAGCTGAGGGAACCCCCTTTGGAAGTCTACACACCAGGCAGACAGATCTGTTTAATCTGCAAAGACTGAGGAAGCCAGGCCAGCATTACAGTAGAAAAGGAGCACCCCTTTTCATTTTGTGGGATGACTTCAAACTGCCTTGTGGGAGCATGCAATAGCAGGACTTACTGTACTTAGATTCTCAGCAATGTGTTATAGGCCCTGTAATGCTCCACAGCCAAGGAACTCACATCTGCACGGCATTCAGCTGATCCCAAGATCTTTTAAGTAGAAAGTAATTCTGGCTCTTTCTCTGGCATCCTTGCTGCATTTTCTGGACTTTGTTACTCCTTCGTGTAAAAGGGACCTGATGGTCAAGTTGCCTCAGTTAGACTCCCCAAACCTGAAAGGCAATCCTTTTCCAGACTCTAGTCTTACTGATTCTGCGTTGTCTTGTTTGGATGCCATGCATTAACGCAAGCCTACGGACACCTCAAGGCCTCTTTGCTTTAGCTAGAACAAGAAAACAGACCTCTCTCCAGAATCACAGAATCACGGAATCACAGAATTTTCAGAATTGGAAGGGTCCTCTAAAGATCATCTAGTCCAACTCCCCTGCTGACGCAGGAATGCCTAGAGCACATTACTCAGGACTGCATCCAGGTGGGTCTTGAAAATCTCCAGAGAAGGAGACTCCACGACCTCTCTGGGCAGCCTGTTCCAGTGCTCTGTCACCCTCACCGTAAAGAAGTTTTTTCTTAGGTTTGAATTGAACTTCCTATGTTCCAGCTTGTGCCTGTTGCCCCTCATCCTGTCACTGGGAACCACCGAAAAGAGTCTGGCTCCAGCCTCCTTCAACCCACCCTTTAGATACCTATAAGCAAGAATAAGGTCTCCCCTCAGCCTTCTCTTCTCCAGGCTAAAGGGTCCCAGCTCTCTCAACCTTTCCTCATAAGGCAGGTGCTCCAATCCCCCAGTCATCTTTGTTGCCCTACACTGGACCCTCTCCAGTAGTTCCCTGTCCCGCTTGAGCTGGGGAGCCCAGAACTGGACACAGTATTCCAGTTGTGGCCTCACCAGTGCCAAGTAGAGGGGGAGAATGACCTCCCTCGACCTACTGCCCACACTCTTCCCTATGCAGCCCAGGATTCCATTGGCCTTCCTGGTGACAAGGGCACATTGCTGGCTCATGGGTAATTTACTATCTACCAGGACCCCCAGATCCTTCTCCTCAGAACTGCTTTCCAGCACGTCCACCCCGAACCTATATTGGTGCCTAGCATTCTTCCTGCCCAGGTGCAGGACCCTACGCTTGCTCTTGTTGAACCTCATTAGGTTCTCCTCTGCCCAGCACTCCAGCCTGTCCAGGTCACGCTGGATGGCAGTGCGGCCCTCTGGAGTGTCAGCCACCCCACCCAGTTCGGTATCATCAGCAAACTTGCTGAGGATACACTCTGTCCCCTCATCCAGGTCATTGATGAATATATTGAACAAGATAGGACCGAGTATTGACCCCTGGGGGACACCACTGGTTACAGGCTTCCAACTTGACACTGCTCCATTAATCACAACCCTCTGAGTTCTGTCACACAGCCAGCTCTCAATCCACCTCGCTGTCTCCTCGTCTAGCCCACGCTTCCTCAGCTTCCTAATGAGGATGTTATGGGAGACAGTGTCAAAAGCCTTGCTGAAGTCAAGGTAGATGGCATCTACTGCTCTCCCCTCATCCAGCCAACCAGCTATAACATCATAGAAGGCTATCAGATTAGTCAAGCATGATTTACCCTTGGTAAATCCGTGTTGACCACTTCCAATAACTTACAGAATAATGTGTGTTTCTATGCATTTCGCTTTCTCACTTTACTAGCCATCACAAGGTGTGTCATTACCATTTTCTGGGTATTAGATTAGATTTCTACAAGGGATCAAGGAACCCACTCCATTCTGAATAGGAGTGTACAACTTCTTTCAACTGACCTTCCCTGCTCAAATCTCCTCAGGCATGGCTGGTGAGAGATCATTTTTAACCTCCAATCTCTGTAGTCACAGCACTCCCTGACAAGCGTTAGCAAGTGGTTAAAATCTCTCAGTATCTGACTCATTGTTTTGTTTCTTCTGCTTCCCCCAAAAGTCTAGACTTGAAAGAATGGTTCATTTTGAGTTGAGGTATTTTGTTGTCAAGCAGTCTTCATTTTAATGGATGACTATCGAAGTTTATCATCCTTATTGCTAGCCTTATACTAGCCCTCTTCTAGCAATGTAAAAATGTCTTCTTTCTCTCTAGCTTTGGCTCAACTGGAAGCAAATGAAAATCAAAAAAAGAGCAAAAGCTCCACATTCCCTTACAGAGTTTTTAAAAGAGCAGGGATCCATGTAGTGACTTCCCACTATCAAAGAGAATTCAGAAACTGAGCCCAGAAACATTCTCCAAATTGCCACACAGTGCTTCAAAGCTCTTTGCAAGAATTAAAGTACTGATTCGATGATTAGTTGATAGTTCCATGATTCCCAACACCACTATGGAATGAGGATCTTCTGAACTATTATTACTTGATAAGGCTTGAAATGTTGCTGTTCTTGGAGGTCTTGTTTTTTACATCAATGATCTCATACTTTCCACAAGAATTAACAAGTTACCTGTGTCCTTGAGTCTTTCAGTCCCTTCATCGTATGGCAGGTCACAAGCCACAGGTTTGTGAGAAATTACAAAAGCAGACAAGGAACCCTGTTGCTTGTGCAAGGTTTTGTAAGACCCTAGCCTCTGGAATGATTCTCTGCCTCCTTTAGGATGTTGTACTGCGATACATTTTATTGCAAAAGACAGTAGGTAAAGAACAGTGAATGGCTAACTCTCACTTAGAAGGAACTACAAGAAGCTTAGACATGCCCAGCTCCAGTCTGATGTTTGCTGCAACCCAACACTGTGCAGCTGAGACAATCCACATCACCGAGCTTAGAATCATAGAATCATAGAATTATTTTGGTTGGAAGAGACTTTTAAGATCATCAAGTCCAACTGTTAACCTAGCACTGCCAAGTTACCACTAAACCATGTCCCTCAGCACTACATCTACACATCTTTTAAATAACTCCAGGGACGGCAACTCAACCACTTCCCTGGGCAGCCTGTTCCAATGCTTGACAACACTTTCCGTGAAGAAATTTTTCCTAATATCCAATCTAAACCTCCCCTGGTGCAAACAGAGGTCATTTCCTCTTGTCCTATTGCTTGTTATTTGGGAGAACAGATCGACCCCCACCTCACTACAACCTCCTTCCAGGTAGTTGTAGAGAGCCATAAGGTCTCCCCTCAGCCTCCTCTTCTCCAGGTGAAACAACCCCAGTTCCCTCAGCTGCTCCTCGTAAGACTTGTGCTTACGGTCTAGAGACCGTAAGGTCTAGAGACCCTTCACCAGCTTTGCTGCCCTTGTCTGAACACACTCCAGCACCTCAATGTCTCTCCTGTAGTGAGGGGCCAAAACTGAACACAGTACTCGAGGTGCAGTCTCACCAGTGCCAAGTACAGGGAGACAATCACTTTCCTAGTTCTGCTGGCCATGCTATTCCTGATACAGGCCAGGATGCTGTTGGCCTTCTTGGCCACCTGGGCACACTGCTGGCTCATATTCACCTGCGTGTTGACCAATACACCCAGGTCCTTTTCTGCCAAGCAGCTTTCCACCCACTCTTCCCCAGGCCTGTAGTGCTGCATGGGGTTGTTGTGACCCAAGTGCAGGACCAGGCGTTTGGCCTTGATGAACCTCATACCATTGGCCTTGGCCCATTGATCAGCCTATCCAGATCCCTCTGTAGAGCCTTCCCACAATCAGCAGATCAACACTGCTGTCTAAGTTGGTGTTATCTGCAAACTTACTGAGGGTGCACTCAATCCTCTCACCCAGGTCGTTGATAAAGATATTAAACAGAACTGGCCCCAACACTGAGCCCTTGGGAACACCACTTGTGACCAGCCGCCAACCGGATGTAACTCCATTCACCACCACTCTTTGGTCCTGGACATCCAGCCAGTTTTTAACCCAGAAAAGCGTACACCCGTCCAAGCCATGAGCAGCCAGCTTCTCCAGGAGAATGCTGTGGGAAATGGTGTCAAAAGCTTTACTAAAGTCTAGGTAGACAATATCTACAGCCTTTCCCTCATCCACTAAGTGGGTCACCTTGTCACAGAGCTTGACACGAAGCAGTGCAACAGACTGAGGTGGAAAACTGCAAAAACTAACATTATATTTTCCAAACACAGTCTTAGATAGCTGTAATTTTTTCAGGTCATCTCTGCTCAAAAAACCAGCCACAAATGAAATAAAGATTTTGGCTGGAGAGGGCATAAGCTTTAAGTCCCTAATGGTAGGAGTCAATGAGAAAACACAGTCTTAATACACTCTGTTCACAACAGTGAATCTAAAGTAAGCCAGTCAGCATCTGGTAAAGGACAGTGCACTGACTGAGGTTAGAGAGACATTTTCACCTTCTCAACACAGTCTCTCAGCTGTTGAATGCATGGGACCTCCTCCTTCCTGCTCCATCCTCAATAGACTGAGAGGGGCTGATGGGACTCCATGCCTCATGATCCACATTGAGAGATCACAGACAAACATGCTTCTGCCCACGCAGCAATCAGCTATTAAAAAATGGGGTAAAATTGTTCTCCAGGACAGTGCTCCAAAGGGTCAAGAGATGCTTTGACCATGGTCTGCAAGGCACTTGTAGGGAGAAAATGACAGCTATCAAAGGTTTCTTTGTTTTGATTAAAGAAAAAGGAAAATATTTTTTTTAACACCAATGACAACTAAATTGTAGCTGTCAGTGACTTCTCCTTTCTGATTCTTTCCCTCTCATTTCCTACAGATAAAAATGCAATGACTTTGACATTTATAGCTATTCCATGAGGGACTTAGCAAGAAGTGATTTCTACAGAACCCCACAGACTGAAATCTCAAATCTCTCAGTTGCTTTGAACCACAGACAAATTCAAATCTGGATTTGCCTCTCCTGCAGAATGGCAGGAACTAAGCTTAATAAGGTTCATCCATGACCAGCAATGCACAGTGAGATCCAGACATCAGAAAGTCCACACCCAATGGATCCAAATCGTGCCCCCTTTCCTGCATTCATAATCAATTCCTTAAATCTTATATAATTTATTTTATATATGCTGTCATCTTCCACCACATCTGTTGCATGCATTTTAAAATGAGTAATCATTTTCTCTACTCAAGAAGCACAAGCACACCTCCAGTCATCAGCAACAGCTCATGCCATATGAACACACAGCCCTTGAGTGTTATGAGTTCAGTGGTACCTGTTATTCGTGGACAAATATTGTAATTCCTGGGTATCCTGGTTTAAGGCAAAACAGGACAAATTTTGTTCAGTAACTTTACTTTTTAGCTAGGCCTCTTCTAACTGCTGAAATTAACAGCATGTTGTGCAGAAAACTGTTCGCTCTCAGAGTGATAAGACCCATGTTTATAGCTGATGCCAAGGAATGGGATGCAGAGAGGCTCTTGCTTATACTTACTGCTATAACAACCAAGGCCAGCCAACTTTGTTATTTGCCCTGTTGAAGGGTTGGAAGTGGAAAAGCATAGAGGGGTCACACCTGTGGGGAGGAGCGGACAGCACAGGTGACCCAAAACTGACCAACAGGGTATTCCATCCCATCTGCCTCATGCTCAGTATAAAAGCTGAGGGATTAAAGGGTCAGCCCTCTTTCTTCAATGGCCGGCATCTGAGGAGGACTCTGTCTGTTCATATGTCTTTGATCCTGATCCTGATCCTGATCCTGAATCCAGAACCAGAATCCAGTTCTCATTCATCACTGAGTCCAGTCTGAGACTGTTCCAGTGCCTGCTGGTGACGTGATCGTCATCCTGGGAGCTTGATACAGTTTTATATATTTTTCATTATTTTCTTTTTATTTTATTATTAATATTTCATTAAAGTAGTTTAGTTCCTTCTAAACTCATAGGTCTCTCTGTTTCTTTCTCCTGCCTCTCTTTGAAGAGAGGTGGGCAAGAGCATTTGTCATCTGCTCTGGTGGCCAATCCGGTTTCTGTAGGATTTCAGCAACATCAAATGACCTTGGAGCCCATCTCTCTACTTGAACACCACTGAAGAGCAATACTGTGTGGAGAATGTCAATCAGAGCTGAAGATACCATTTGATTGATTTCAACTCATAACTCCGCTGATAGGGTTTAGGAGGTTTCCTTTCTGGTTTTGGTCACACCAGTTCTCATTCACTGATTAATTTTCTGTTGGATGCCATGCCTTGAAGATTGGTTAGCTGCTGTTGAGTGGCAGGTCATTAATCATAGGACAAAGCCAATTGCTCTTTTAAAAAGAAATTCATGCATTGTTTTTGGATGCAGAATAAAGTTATATTCCTCCAATGGCCACATCTGAATCTGTCATGTCATCAATAATGACAAGCTTCTGAAATGCCATTCTCTGCAATGGTATTCCCTTGAGGAAGAAAAGCAGTAAGGGAAATTGACTTAATTCTGCTTTTTCAAAATTATTTTTTCAACTTTTCTTTCTGGCAGGTTTTCTTGTGCCTGTTTCCACAGTGACACTAACACCCCCCTGCTAATTGATGAAATTATCTGTGTTGTTTGCTTTATTACAGCTCAGGCAGCTGACATGGGAAGAGCTGGCTCTGCAATGTCTGACATTGTGTGTGAAAAAAGAAAATAGAAAGAAAAGCACCAAGCTGCTGAGAATTAAAGTTGCCCTTGTTCCAACACATTCATTGATCTGCTAGGTTCACGCATCGGGTTGGGTTAAGGAGTATAGGGTGGCAAGTAACCTTCATTCAGCAGTTTGATGTTTATTTTTGGGAGCTGCCTGCCTTTTGTTTCTATCTCCAAAAAGTACCTGGAGACAGTCCTCGAGACTGGATTTTTTCATTTGTCCGAAATATAGTGTAAGAAATTCTGCAAAGGGCTAACTCTGGGTAAAACCAAGCAGGGAAGACACTTATACCAGATGTTACAAACCAGCCTACTGGTGGGACACAAAAAGCTTAATAATCAATAACCTTTTCACTTGGAAAGGGAAACCAGAGTTTCTGACCCTAGAAGGTCTTGTAGCTCTCTGAGCTACCTCAGGGCTTTGCATCACAGACACATGCAAACATACTGGGCTACGAACTTCAGGAGATCAGCAGCTGAGCTGTTACTGCAACAAAACCAAGCAAAGAAGATTTACAGGAGAGATGTGGGTCTGGGAAACCCTACAGACACCCCAAAGTAGGCTATTCACACCTCTAAATGACAGTCCTTAGACTGAAATGATTTCAGGATGCAGTAGGGAACCAAGAAATAGTTTGATAATTATTTTTCTGTAAGACTTCTCCCCTCTTTTTTCGCTACTTTTTAAGCTTTGCAGAAGTTATTTAATACCAATGCAAAATAAATTTAGGGGAAAAAGTTTTAGCATTAAATTAACTTTTCATTGCATTTTAGCATTTTTAATCCAGCAGACAAAAAAAATCATTATTTTCTTAAATTTAATTAATTTACTAAACTCCTCATGGTTCATTGAATTCAATCCTGTATCTGCGATCTTTCTGGGTCCATTAAGCTCCTGGGGTTCAACTTCATCTCTTCTAACTCATAAAAATCTCATCAAAATGGAAATAAAATGCAATTTTGAACTTGCTAATGAAGGGAAAAAATGTTAACTTTCCAGTGCTGTTGAATTAATGGATTATCTTTGCCAGCCCATTTTAAAGGAGAAAACTTTCACACTGGGGCAAACTTATAAAAGTGGGAATAATTGCACAAAGAGGCATTAGCTGTGCCAGTATTTTTCACTGCTTTACTCTGCCACTACCTAAGATATTACTGCAGTAAGATTTTTTTCCCCTGAGCTTGCTTTGTCTTCTATCCAAGCAAGATGGATATGAATGTTCTTATAGCATATCACAAATTGTTGCTAACTGCAGAAATAGTCCTAGATGTCAAATGGCTTCAGTTCAGTAAAGCACAGAAACACCTGCAAAATTTTAAGCCTGGGGAGTAATTGTAAGTTATTGTTTTGGAGCAAGGTGTTTTGAGGGATGAAAAGTGAAAGTGGGTCGTAATTATTTAAGTAGTGATTACAATATTGGGGGGGGGAGGGGAGGAGGCAGAGTGACCTTTGGTTTTGGTATTTTTACAGATCAGGTGTTGTTTTATCACCAAATAACATTTTAGTTTACTTCCTAAGTAGTCGTCCATTTTCAGCTTGGTTTGGTATCATCTTCTGATCTTTAATCAGGACACAGTAACAAACAGTTGGAGACTGCTAAGTTCCACTCCAGAACTACCTGCTTTTCAATGCTGTAAGAAACAGCCTGGGGTTCTTCTAATGCCCAAGTATATAAAGGAGAACTCACATCTGGAAATTATGGAGCTGGTCATATTTTTCCCAGAAATTATTTTTTTTTAATTGGGCCTTCTAACACAGGACTTTTTTTATCATGTCTGTTTTTTACCTTTCCTTAAGAAATAATTTGTATATATTGTTTGTATTTTTTGTTTCCCCATAATTTTGTACTGTGTTTGCCTCCTTTTAATTATAATGCTTTTCAAGATCATTTCCCCTAATAAATAATTGGGCAAAGAGGACCTTGGAAAACACTGATACATGAAAAAAGATTTTTTTAAGCCTGCAGAAGTAGAAAAACGATGTGGAAAAATTGAGAAAAGTACTGAAAGCAGGACAAAAAAAAATTGAAGTGACTTGCTTCTCTCTGTGAAATAAAAACTAATTCAGAATTCCACAAGAAATAAAAAATGTAATTTCTCAAACATTTCTAACATAGCGCAATATGCATTTATAAATGGAGATATATATATTGCTCAAGAAATAAGTGCTCACTGTATTATTTTTACTGTCGTTATCATCATTATTATTATATGCATAACCAAATCGCGCTCATGGACCAAACTAGACTAGGTTAATGCCTGTGCAAATCATGCACAAGCAGTGATCGGATCAATGAGTTTTTCATATTAATAGCACTTAATTGCCATCCTTTAAACACAAAACCTGAATGACAGATGAGCAAGTCTTTACGAATAACACTGATTATATTTCAGACAGACAAGGAGTTGATCTAATGACCCCAAATCCATGGTTTTGTCTCCTCCCCATATTCCCCCTTCTGGAGAAATCACTTATGGCTGAATGAGGGTGTGGATGCTCTTCTCTGAATGAATGCATCTGTACTTGGTTCTCAGACAAGGAGTTTTTAATCTTCTGTACATTGCATACAGAAAATTATGGCTTCTTTGGTCAAATGTCAGGATTTCCTGCTCTGGAGAAGCACATCTGAGTGTGCTGCACAGGATGCCTACGACTGGCTCGCTGTGCCCTGTGCCAACACAGACAAAATGGTCCCAGTGGAGGTGTTAATGTATGAGCCTGAATCTCTAAGCTTTTCCAAGGTGGCTGATTTCTGTGCTCTCTTCAACCCATTTGTGACTGTCAGTTAATTAGATAGCTAATTTTCCCACCTACACGCATGGGTGCTTGATGAAGCTTCGCCACGCTAAGAAAGCTTCGGGAGTTCAACTCTGGAGTAAACACCCAAGAGCTGAGCTGTAGCCTTTAGATATGCAAAACAGAGACCACAAACTCTGCAGGAAGAAGTTTCTCCCAACATTTTCAGAATTGACATTTATGCTGAATGACTGAATTGCAGAGGAAAAGGAAGGGAGGGAGCCTGAGAGAGCTTTGAAGTCTCCCCTGCTCTGCCCATACTTCCCTACTGCCCATGAGACCTGTGTGTGCTTACCCAGTTCTCTGAGACCTCAGCAATCAAAAATCATCATCCTCCCCATGCAATTTTTTCCAATGCATAACTATCCTACTGTTAGAAAGCTTTTCTTAGTGTCTAACATAAATACCTCTTGCTACAATTTAAGCCCATTACCTCTTATCCTTTTCACAATGAATGAGGGGAGCAATTTTCTTCCTTCTTCCATGTAGCAGATTGTTACATACATGTCTGTCTTTGGCTATCTCTTCCCTAGGCTAATCACACTCAGGTTCTTTAAACTTTCCTGGCAGCATCTTTCAAGTTTTCAGTGCTTTCTAGGCTCTCAACATCTGCACCACCTGGAATACGGTGACCAGACTTAAGTCCTGGCATCCCAGTGAGGCTTTGCTGAGTCCCAGGGATGGTTATCTCCAACAGCCTGCAAGAAACCTTCCTAGTTTATATCCTGGAATGAGATCTGCATTATTTTCATGGTCTGAAACAGCTTTATTTGTTATCCTTTCTACTCCCACTGTTCTTCTCCCTAGAAATACTGCCTGGCTAACTTGTTTCTCCTTTGTGTTTGCACAGCAGGTTATTTCTGTCAGGCAGAGAACCTTACACTCATCTTGTTGAATTGCATGCTATTTCCTTTTCCAAATCATGTTTCCATCTTGGTTCTCCACCACATTTCCAATCTCCCCTCACTCAACATTAGCCACAGCTTAAGAGTCATGCATACTTTTATTCCAACACCCAAGCTGTTAAAAACATTGAACAGTTTAAGGACAGCGGCTTGTGGGATCCCTCTTTATAGACCCTTCCAGTTTAACTACAGATAGCTATTCTCCCTGTATAGTTTTCCAGTCTTTTCTCATTCACAGTACAATACTTTCACCTACACCGCTCTTTCCTAGCCTGTTTACCCATGCTGTGCTCAAGCTTTCTTTGAGTGAGCCAAGGGAACCAAACCCACAGCTGCACATACTTGTTGCAGTATCATCACTGTTCACCCATCTCATTTAAGAATGAGCAATCCAGCCCCCTCAGACTCATCTTTAAATCTTCAATGTCATTGCAAAATGGAAATATCTTCCAGTGCCAACTAGCCGTTAATTAGTCCCTGCTGTTAATATCATTGTTATTGTTATTAAAGCTAATGCCAGGAAGACAAGTTCTACCTGAGGAGTGGGTGATTTAACAGTTACTAGCCAGCAAGCACTTGTGGTTCACTGACTTCCAGTTCTCACAGCTAGATATATGCCATCACCTCTGCAAAGGGTCTGCTGAGGATTTTTATAAGGAAAGTTCTTGTCTGAAACAGGTTGACCCAGCCTGGCTTTTAGTACTCTGATTTAAATGTTAAGGCCAACTTTAGATTATTAACATTCTGTCTACATTTCACATTTATCTATCCTACCTAAAATATCAGGAAATAGTCTAACTGGACCCAGCCTCTATAACTTTTATTGTTATAGTCTTTTTCCTTCTGTCTCTTTCTATATCTTCACACAAGGCAGAGGAAAATAAGCAGATTTTCCAGGAACAGCTCAATTAATAGTGATTGATTCTGCTGCCTCTACTTACAATGAGAAGTCTTTCACCTTGCTTAAGTATCTGAATGCACCTTGAGCAGGACAGGGCTGTGTACTAGTCCCAGCACCCCGATAGACTATCCCAGGCAGGTCCATTCAAAAGCAGGTGCTGCTTCCATCTGCTTCGTCTCTCTGTGTTATCTCTCACCCTGTGTTTGTACAGCATCTTACACGACGTGTCCCAGTTTGGCTTGGGATAGAAGTGCAAATGATAAACAGTAGGAGAAGGAGATACAGTAGAGTTGCCTGTGATTTAACAAAGGTGGTGCAACAAAACTCCAGGTTACTGACAGACATACAACTCTTCCCTTTCCAAATTGGTGGCGGTGGGAAATCCATCCTTTTTCACCAGATCTAGATCCTCCTACGTAGGTTCAGTTCACGTAACCTGAAACTTGGCTGAGCATTATAAACAGCCCAGCCATATTCTGCAACCAGAATAAAAAATAGACTCCTCCATAGGACTACCAAAAGCCCACATGGGTTCTCTGTGGTTGCCTGCTTCTCCCATTGAGTATAGACATGGGGGTGATCTCATTCTCATGTTAAATACTGAACAATAAATTGAATAAATCTAGACCATTTTCTTTTGTTTGCTGCCTGTCCAGAATGGGGGTGTAACCAGTGGAAAGAAAATAAACTGAATGAATAGCCAGTTCAGCTGAGATTACCTGGCTGTGTCATTACCTAATGTCAGTTAAAACCAAAGGCAATGAGGACGCAGGGAATTAGATGTGACACAGAGAGGTGATCTGGCGGAACATTGCTTCCTGGCATGCTCTGTGTTGCAGTCCCTGCAGCTACTGCCAACCTGGCAACATATGCCAGTTGATTCCTTAATCTCAACCCTTGGAGTTCCACTGGGATCTCAACTATTCTTTTTTTAAAGCACAGTTCTAGTCTAAATGAATTAAAAAAAAAAAAAAATCTGGCAACTGCAATATGAAAGCAATTTCAAGATTCAAAACTTCGAAAGAAAGAGTATCCTAAGTATTCAGTTTTTAGAAGCCTCCATATCTGAAGATGGTGCTAAAAGGCAGAGAACAGCTCATTCATGATTTTTGAATACTTGTCAGTACCATCAGTCTGAGTGGTTCGGTGCCCAAACTCCTTATCTAAACAATGTGTTGCAATAGCAGCAGTCAGGAAAAAAGCCCCTAAAAAGCAGGTATAAAGATATTTCATTTGCTGTTTCACCCCTGCTTTGATCACGCATAAATTCTTTTTGTCCCTATGGAAAGCCCATAAATACCAGGCATTCAGTTCTCCACAGATTTGCTCAGAATAACTCAGTGATATCCAGTTATTTCTCTTCCATTCCAGTTTTTTATTCTCCTTTCTTCTTCTTTTTTCAGGCTATAGTTTTCCTTGCAGCACAAGTATTTTGGGAAATTATTAAATTTTGCTTATTTACTGCCATTAGTTTGTCAAAACTCTTATTCCCACACACACTCACACACACACACTCCTGTCAGCCACTGTAATTA
Source organism: Burhinus oedicnemus (assembly GCA_008921705.1). Taxonomy (NCBI): domain Eukaryota; kingdom Metazoa; phylum Chordata; class Aves; order Charadriiformes; family Burhinidae; genus Burhinus; species Burhinus oedicnemus. The sequence goes on along the minus strand of VFFE01007070.1, from coordinate 149,959 downwards.
TGTTGGGTTTATAATTTTGACTTTATTAATTGAAGAAGTGCGTTAAAATTACCTCTACCCCACTGGGGTCCCATTGTTTGCCTCATGGAGATTTTGTTCAGCTGGTGAATGATGGCAATTAACTTGTGCCCTAATTATTAAATGATTCACTGATATAATTATGTGGTTTATGTTGAGCTACTGATAAACTGATAATTAATAATGCTGCTTAGACAGATAAATCACTTTTTCCAAAAAAGTAATTTGCTACATTTGTACTTTTGGTCATAATTAATATTCCATTGGATGCAGACCCAAGCTGTGAGGACTGTTGATTTGAAAAGGACCGTGGTTTTGCTGAGGGTTATCATGCTTTCTGCAGAAAGCAGACGTCTCTACCCTTTAGAGGATCGCACTTGGACACCAGCATCCGAGCCCTGATGCTACCCCTAAAGGGAACCCCCCTGGATGAGTCCTGCTGCAGGGGCACTTTCCCTGTAAAATGAGGATCCTTTAGGCAGCTTGAGCTGAGCACCCAGCATTGCCAGGCAAGAGACTCTTCAGCCTTTTGGCCACTTCCCTGCCCCAATTCAGTCCCTGTGACTCAGAAAGTCAGGAGGTTGGCAGTGGCATGGGGATGTACTTCCCAGAGGCCTGTATTCACCTTTTATGATGTTACTGGGGCAACTGGTACCACAGAGGGCAGCTACCTTCCCCTGCCCTTACAAAGCCTCCAAGTGTGCAGTCACCACCTCTTTCCCCGACATACCTTGAAACACTACCAGTGGAGCCGGGAAGGTGGATACTTTCTCCCTTCTTGTGCACCTGCATTTAGAGAAGCAATGTCCAGCCCCAAACATTATTCATGACTCAAACCATCGTCTTTACTAGCCCACTGTCATGTCCCAAAATATAAGGCAGGCAAGCTGGGTCAGTTGTGCTTTGTACCACTGCACCAGTTATTTATCACAAAAAGCTTTCGGTCAAGTTAATTCAAAATGTGTCTTGACGTATTGTCTTTTAAAAACAGGACTATAACTATAAGGAAAATCATTCTGGCAAGTGTATAATGCTGTGTTAAAATGCATTACCTTAAATCATATCCTCTTACACACAGCACTGCAGTGTTTGAATACATTAAATTTCTACAGCCTTAGTTTGTTAGCCTTCACTTCAGAGAGCGAAGATTACATACGTTTCCCTGCTACTTCTCTTAACAGGCAATATTTGTGATTGTGGCTCGCATCCACATGGGACTTTGAGACACCCTTAGCCCCTTAAAATCAGAAACTAAAGCCATAATATTTACCCTGTTCCAGTGCAACAGATAGAAAACCTCAACAGCCAACACAAAAGCTGTGTGTCTCCTTCCTAAAACAGCAGGGAGCAAAGGTCAAAGAAGTTGCCCAAAGACAGAAGGAGGATCTGTGGCAGAACCAGAAATCAGCTAAACTCTCCTGGGCAGTATGCCCGTGCTTTCCCCACATGAGAGGCGCTGCTGCAAATGCTTTTAGTCTCTTGTATTTGGGGATTAGTTTTCTTATTACTCCTGTGAGAGGTCTTATATAAGGACAAAGAAGACAGATTGATATTGAAAAGTTTGCCACTTAAGTGAATAAAATTTTTTAAATTTGATGACTATATTTAGATATTTATTTGAACATTTGAATGACCTCCTCTTTCAGATTTATGGCGTGGCAAGGACAGACAGACAGAAACAGAAACTGAAGAATGAAACTGAAAGGTAGTGATACATAGCTTGTCACAGTCAAATTTCCAGATGTTTCTTGAAATTTGACACATTTGATATTTTATTTTTTCCCTGGAAAAACCTGATGGTCTGCAAACCGCTTTTCCAGCCTATGAAATCTGTTGCAAAAGGGAAAATGTTTCCCATTCCAGTTTTGGATGAAAATTTGACATTTCAAAACATCTATATACGGAAATCCACGGAAGAAATCTACGACTGGATTCATATCTCTATGCTGAACTGATTACATTTCAGCATTTTGGCTCTGAAAATGTTTTTCAGCTCAGAAAATACACAAATTAAATACTTTCATCATTTCAAAACATTTTCTCTAAAATATTTCAAGGGGGAATAATTATTAAAAACCCCTACCAGCTTCAGGCAAATCAAGATGTTTGTGTGAAAACCAAAATCATGGCTCCCTGAAAAAAATTCCCCTCCAACTCTGTTGGAGGCCAAGACTGAGAACAGTTATAAATTAATAGGGCAGCCAGCACTGATGGGAGCAAAGAGGTTGCCCTCAGAGATGCACGAGCAGATCTTTCCTTTTTAAATGAATTTCTGATACAAATTGAAATGTTTGACCCGATTAAGTTTCTTCTGCTTGGCACCTCCCAGCTGTACTGTGAGCTGGGGGACTGTGAAAGATGGATGGTGTTCACCAAAGTGAACAAAGTCTCTTCCGCTTAGGCAGAGCTCCTAATCCTATGGGCTGATGGTTTCCGAGAGCTTCAGATCCTATGATTGTAATCAGGCAACTGTGCTAACAGTGAGAGTTGTACAATTTGGCCCAGAGAAAGAAACAGTACATGTTGGTTGTACAATGTGACTGACTTAATGCTGCTGCAGGAACCTTAATACCTTAATTTTTTTGCGTTTCTTGGCTGGTTTTAATGTTAACTGTGCAATCTTAATGGAACTGTAATGAACTCCTTTGCTAGACTGCATTTGCAATGCTGTGCTACTAAATCTTTATTTCACACCTTATTACAGCCCTTACTGCATGCGGCTGCCCAAAGTCATCAAGCACAAAGTGGTATTATTGTGCAGATAGTGCAGCTTAGCAAAAAAGGCCTAAAAAGTAGGGCTGATGGACGGTGCCTTACAATACCTGCCTTAGAACAAAAAAAAACCCCAACCCTGCTTCATTCTTATACCTGCTGACATTTTCAAAAGGTCATGAACTGCATTTCCAAACAAAGCACGAAATTTTTGTTGTCCCCACTGGTAGGTACTTCTGTCAGACATCGTCACCACAGAAGCCCAGTAGGTTTTTGTCTTTCTTGATCAGAGTTTGCAGGAAATTCATGGAGCCAAACCAACCATCTTCAGTTCTTCTTCTGCATCCATGTGTCTTTTCAGGCCTGAGGACAGTGGCAACACTCTGGATTGTGGAGACAGGAATGCTAGGCTCGCTCCAAACTCAACAGCATAATGAGAAGATCAGCAAATCTGGACAAGTCTTGTCCTCCGTCTCTGGCTGCACAGTCCTGCCCCCAACCCTGTGCTACCACTAGTACTCACATATGTGGCTGTGCAGTGGGATGGTTAAAGGAGTTGATGGAAAACTAAGGTGGGGAAAAAAAAGTGTTCTGGTTTTGGCCAGTAACTGCCCAGTCACGAGTATCAATGATAGCTAAAGCAGGAGGAGGCTGGACCATGTATCCAAGGTGAAGGACAGCAGCACGGCAGCAACTTGGCTGTAGACAGGGGTCAGCAGCCGTGGCACTATATCCTTCACAAAGGTACCCTACCTCTAGAAATACCATAAACTCTCCAGTTTTAGGAGCTTTAGAGGGAGGTTGTGGAGCTTAGAAGCTACTGGAGCCCTTATTATTAAGCCTAGACCTCTGTGGAGTGTTACTTTGAAAGTACTCCCTCCCAAGCACACTGCTTCAGAAAACTACAGATATCAGTGCTACTGCTTCTGCCTGATAACAGGAACTTCTTGCATGTGCTTCGGTCAAGTTATCACCCATTAGATCCAGTTTGTGTCTCTAAAAAACATCAGGGCTGGATTTCCTGCCTCAATAATCAATGTACAACTTTGGTACAGATTCCCATACAACTGCATGAGACAATTTATGCTGTCATTGTAGTGTTTCCCTTCTCTCTTCAGCCAATATGATTGTTACATATATCATATCCAGGCACAAAATATTTGTAATTGGAAATTCTGAGTTTCCAAATGCCTGAGATACCCCAGGGAACCCTACAGAAGGAATCTGGCTGGCACTGGACTGTAGCAGCGCAGGTCTAGTCCCATGGAAGAACTTTGAAATGGCCAAGGCAGAGCATAGAGCTGGAAAGAATTGACAGAGGACGGCATTTTACATTCATTAGCACTGTGTCATAAATATGGTAATTTCTGATCTGCCTCCCTTTTGCCCCTTGGGATGGTAAAGTGTGAATGAAAAGCAACTCTCATGTTCGATTAAAATTGTAAAGAGACACCATTGGGTATTCCTGGTGCAAAAATTAAGTTTTAGTTAAAAAGTAAAAAACATGAAGGAAAAAATAAATTAAAAAATCTCTCATAAGGATGGAAATGTGCCCTCCATTCATTTTAGTATTTGGTAGGGAGCAGAATTCAACGCTGGTTTTTATGTTATTCTTCTTTTTAAAACTGAATCTTTTATAAGATGTAGATCCAAACACATCTCACTGCAGGTAAAAATGCGTTCTGAAGAATCAAAGTGGTCTCGAAATAGAAGTGTTGAATTTGATATTGAGGGAAAAACAGCCATTATTCTAGGCAAGTTCTATTTTTTCAGTGTAGAAATGAGCCCAAGTAAATTTTGGATACTTTCTACTTTTTTCTGGGATTTCTGTATATCCAGCCAGCACAATAGTTTTAACAGATCTGATGCACATTCAGAAAAGTCTAGGCAGGCTCATAATATCTTTGCAAATCAGCTGTACTCTGGATCTCTAACAAGTATCACGCTGTTGGGAAGTGCTGAACAGACACACAGTATTCACGCTGTCTAGCTATTCAGCTCACACACAGTAAATCCAGCTGAAAGCTCTGGATAGATTGCACATGCTCCAGATAACTGGGACAAAATGATGGAAATTGCCCAGTAGCATCTCCAATTTAGAACTAGAGATTCTAGCAACCCATGGTAGAGGTTATTTGTGATCTTTGGCATTTTCTGTAGAACCCTCATTTCTGGCCATCAAGTCACTGCCATTTATCAGAAGGAAAAAGAAATATGTAAACAAAAGCTTGAAAAGCAAAAGAAAATTAAAAAAAACCCCACAAACATACATTTCTTCTTGAAATAAAATCTGATTTTTAAGTCAGTAATGATCCTTAAATGCTTTGAGTTGGCAAAGTCCTGCGTTCTTTCCTCCAGTTTGATGCAGTCTGCTGTTTTACAGGTAAGTGCTAGCTTTAAAGGCTTTTTAAATCTGCAGAAAGTCTTGGATTTTAGTGTCTAAAAAATTCTCCATGGTGATGGATGAGTGGGCCACCCACAGGTGAAGAGATCAAAGATCCATGATAATTGCAATTTAGCAACAAAGGACAAAACAGAGGGACGGGAAACTTTGTGAAATGAGAATATAGGCAAACACATAAAGGAGCTAGTTAATATCTAGTTTCCTGGGTTTCTAATGAGTCAACCTGGCACAGGATGATGAATTACCTGCCAGCTTTGACTCTAGAGATAAAGCAGCATCACTCTGAACTGATATTCACTCATGACAGGGAAGAGAGAAGGTGGTTCTTCTTAGGAAACAGTTTATTGCCACTTCCAAAAGCAGCATTGCTGTGGATATAAACCTGGGAAAGCTGATTTGCATTTCACTATAGCAAAGACAACCCTCCTTTTCAAGCTTTGGAACAGTGGCAAAGCAGTAACTTTATACTGACACATCAAGGAGATTAATGCAAGACATCTCCATGACTAGTTCTGAAAGGACCTCAAAAGGACGGCACCTTGAGGGGAGAGTGGATTTGGGCATGAGCGATGGTATGTTACGGTGTGACACAGCCTATGCAAATCTCAGCAGTGTGTTTTTTCTCATGCTTTGATACCAAGACCAAACTTTCCACATTGCATCTCCATTCACTTTAAATAGCTGCTTGATGCTTTTCAAAGGCAAAAGCCATGATGGGGAGATCTCGGGACAATTACCTATGAAAATCTCATCCTCAGAGACTTGCTCCCAGTCACCCATTAAATTCAGTGGCCCAGATATGACTGCAAGCACGTTTCCAGTCATCCAGCTTCAAAAGACAGTAACAAAACCAATCTACATGTTGCTATTCCAAAGCTTCAGCCTTGATATGGCAGAGCCAGATTCTAGTCTTGTTGGTACAAATATCACAAATGTTATTCTGCTTTCAAAGTGCTCATAGTCTGGCCCCTCACTCTTATTTCTCCCTACATTCCTTAAGCTTGTACTTATTTTTTCAGCTGAATGCCTTCAGGGTGAATGTTTCATCCTCTTTTTTTTATTATTATTTTTTCTCCAATATTTCTCTAATGACCTACCCAGAGGAAGAGCAAGGGCTAAAATATTTATGTATGCAGATGAAACTGTTCCTCTAGTTGCTGTTAATGATGTTTGCTTCCATTTCTAATACCCTCTCTCCCAAAATGACATGTGTGATCACCAGGCTTAATAATATTCATCTCTTTCCATCTTAATAAAACTCTACTAGGCTGTCTGTCTGCTAGCACAATTAATCCTTCTAATACCTTTAATGCACCTGACCCTGTCTGTTCAACCTGGGTGTGATCAGATTCTGGTTTTGGACTTATGTATGTCTTTGATGAATTTACTCTCTAGATACTTGAAAATACTCCCTTCCCTTAGTAAACATCCTGACGGTTAGACTGCAAATAGAATTAAGTTGTTCTCAGCAGCTGGTGAGAAGGCAGATGAGCAAAAGGCAGAGATGTGGATGTCTGGATGAGTCCAGTTATTATCTTGATTTAATGTGAGCATGAACTTGCCCACACACATTAGGAAGTAACGTCTGTCTCCCACAATGTTGCTTAGACTAATTATGCTCTTAGGCTTTGTCAGGCCACTTGATGTCAAAGGTTCAGCAATCTGCCTCTCCTCCCTACAAAACAACCTAGAGAGACACTGGAATTGTCCAAAGGTTTTTCTTCATGTTTGTTCTATGGTTAGAGGAAGTTCAAACTCTCACAAAATAGAATCTTTCTGAACACAGAAAGGTTGAGTGAGTGCTACTTTTCATGGTGTATTTCAGAGACATTGAAACACTCAATCTTAATATATGGTATCCATGAGCTCTGTGGTACCAGCCTAGCCTACAATGGCTAGGATTCTGCAGATGTGTTTTGGACCAGGGCATGGCTGGCAGTCATGGGATACCAGAGAAGACATCAAGGCTCCTCTTTTTCTTAAATTCATCCTGTAGACTCAGAAACCAGCACAATTAAATTTGCTGCATGAGGACATTATGTTATGACATCACAGCTGATCCTGTTTTGAGCCAGAGGTTGGGCTAGATGACCTACTGAGGTCCTTTCCAACTTGAAATATCCCTTAATGCTAAAGCCAGTCTCTGCATTTGGAGGGGAAAAGAAAGGGAAAGGGATTAGCTGATGACTTGTAAGCACTTATATTTTGACAATTCTGGAATCCTTTCTTAATTTTTAAATATGTATTTTTATACTCTATTCATACATACACGCACACACATATGCAGGACATCTTCTGATCAGTGCTGTCACAGCAAACAACTAGAGCAAAACTTTTCAAGTGCTCAAGCATAATGACCCATGATGGGGGAAAAAAATTGAAACGGCTGTGAAAGGGAGGCTGTGGCAAAGCAATTGGGATTCTTGCCTTGCAAGTGATGGGTGGGCAAGATTATGGGAGGAGGTTGGAAGAAATTTGCAAAGAGGTTGCAACAGAAGACGAACAAAGCTTATTTTGTGCCCACCTGTTCTGGAGCAACATAAATGGCTCTGTGTAACTGAGATGTTAATATGGCTGCTTAAACATATTAGTGTTCCAGAATTTTTTTCAAGCATGATTATAGCTTCTCTTCCACCAAAAAATTCTGCCCAAAATAGCTCATCTTTTTCATTTCTGAGTACAGGAAAGCCTGTCATGGATAGGCACTTGTGAATTCATGGCTTTGGAAATGAAGCAAAACTTGCTGTTACTGAATAAGAATTCATTTCTACTTGTCTGGCTTTGGGATCTACGCTCAGGCTTGCCAAGGACTTTTCTTTTGATGTTAAGGGGGTTTATAAGCATTTTGCTTCCCTTTGTTTAGATTGACAGGGTATTTAAAGTGATTTTAAGTGCAGCATAGCTGCTAGACCATCTCCATTTTTGTATCAGGCATATTTTTCCAGTGCACTGTGAATTGGCTTCACCCACATCCTGGTCAATGTTGTTCCCACCTTTGTCAATTTTATATTCAACGGGCACAAAAAGAAACCAAGATTTAATGATCCAACCCAAAATGTTAACATGTTTTTCTTTGTCTCACACAACCTTCATTTATGTTTGAAATCTGGATGGGTTTCACCTAAAAAGAGCAGAAAATGGAGGAGAACCGACTGGAAAGCAGTGCAACAACTGTGGGTTGCTTGGGACAGCATAACTGGCAGCACGGAAGGCTTTTTAAGTTAAAACTCATTTTCTAAAACATTACTTTGCATGCTGTGTGTTAGATAAATGAGCTGAAAATCTGATAACTTGCTCAGGTCTGAGGCTGTGAAGTGATCAGTGTGGAAACACTAGCAAGAAAAGAATAAACTCAATATCACACTACCCTGGTCCCAGCTTCCCAGAGGTTACAGAAGAGTCAAATTCATCCCTCTTTCCCTTGTGTCTGACACTGGTTTATTAAAGAGAGTTAAAATCAGCAACTTTTACCCACTCCAAGAAGGAATGCTTGTGTTAGTCCCTAATTAAGAGGCTCCCTGTAGTTACAATAATCACACTCATTTTAGCAGGCAGCCCAATTGGAATAAAACAAAGGTCCTGAGCAACAAGATACAGATAATACTGAAGCAAGAACATGCAGTAAATTTGGGAGAACTAATAGCGTCTGGAGGGGAAGGAGTCAGATATTTTGAGTGGAACCTCTCTGTCATAGTAATATGAGCTTAAACGAATTTATTTGTGCAGTCCTGACATTACAGTTGCTGTAGTACAGATTGGATGGAAAAAACACCATCTTCAGATTAATTTTTTTTCTCCTGACAATTTATTAAGCTGTAAACCCTAAACATTTTAATAAAAATACAGAAGTACAAAACAAAACTCTGTGTGGTTCATATTTTATTCAACAACATTGCCGAATAAGAGACATCCCCTTTAGGGCAAAAAAATGCCACTTCCATTTCATGTTGTACTTCTTTCTTTAATGTCTCCTAAATGATCATTTGTGAAGAAGCATATTACAGGACCATCATTTTTCCCTCTACCTCCCAGCACAAAAACTGTTTCTGCTTCTCAGCAATAAGAGATCTGCTGCCTCTTCCCACCTTTTCTTTTTTTTCCTTTTTGTGTGTGTGTATGTGTGCTGACAAATTCAACCTGCATTATAAACAGCAATTCTACATGCCAAGCAAGATGCTCTGCAAACTTAGCATTGTGCGCTTTTAGAACAGCATCCCCAGAGGAGTGACTTTACAGGTTATTAGTAACATCCACAGAAATGGCAACAGATATCCCTGTCCCATCCTTCCTATGTATTATTCATAAGACTGTAGATTTGTCATGGTAATTTATTGAGTAAATCACAGACTCCTCTCACTGGGGCATAGTCTGTGGACCTCCAGGAGAATAATAGCAAGTTGTGGACACTGCACAATATGTATTAAAGTTTTAAGTGCCACCCCAAGGTGCAGGGAATATGCACTGGAGTTTCTCTCCCTAAAGACAATCCAGATAAGAACAAGAAGAGACTATGCATGTCAGGAAGAATTTATACTGATTTTGTAATGTGAATATTTGTCTGGTGGAAAACAACCCAAAACCCATGGAGGCGTCAGAAGACTTAGCAGGTGATAATGGTTGGTAAGGGAATCTGGAGCACAGGTTATTTTTTCCTGTCTCCTTCCAGTTGCAGCAGCAACATTGGAAGAAACAGAGAGACCCAGTCTATTAATACATGGCTCTGTGGCTGATGTCAGCACCACAGTTTTGGGGTTTTCAGTAGTGGGATGGCCTACATAGCACCAAGCTTGCTGGAATCAGACGAGATTCACCTTTCTCAGAGGGGGAAGAGGGTTTTTGCTCACAAGTTAGCAGGGGTCACTGACAGAGCTTTAAACTAGCCTTGGAGGGGGAGGGGGATAATATCAGGCTTGCCCATGACAAGCTGTGGGACGACATGGCAAGGTTAGAGGGACGAGATGTTAGTGAGGGCCCTCAGCCTGTTTTTCTGAGACGTGCTGGCTACCCTGCAGCACACTTGAAGTCTTACAGAGATGAGCCATGAGCTTATAGAAGCCAACAGGGAAATACCAGTTAAGTACCTTAAAGGAATTAAGCGGTGTTCCTCTAAGAAGGTGACATGGCCAACAGCCCAGCTGAAGTGCCTCTACACCAATGCAGGCAGCATGGGCAACAAACAGGAGGAACTGGAAGCCACTGTGCTGCTAGAAAGCTACGACCTAGTTGCCATTACTGAAACCTAGTGGGATGAGTCCCATGACTGGAGTGTGGCTATCAATGGCTACAGGCTGCTCAGAAGGGACAGAGAAGGAGGGAGGGGCAGAGGCATTGCCCTCTACACCAAGAAATGGATAGAATGTGAAGAGCTGTCTCTGAAGAATAGCCACAAGCAGGTTGAAAGCTTATAGGTAAGAATAAGAGACTGAGGCAACAAAGGGAACCTTGTGGCTGGTGTCTACTGCAGGCTTCTCAGTCAAGGGAAGCCTATTGAAGCCTTCTTACTCCAGCTACAGGAGGCATCATGCCCACAGGCTCTTGTCCTGGTGGGGGACTTCAACCACCCCGACATCTGCTGAAAAAGTAACATGGTGAGCTGTAGGCAATCCAGGACATTCCTGGAATGCATTAAGGATAACTTCTTAAGCCAGGTAATAGGCAGCCCTACCAGAGGGGATGCAATACTGGACCTGTCGGTCACCAATGCAAGTGAGCTAATTGGTGACATCAAGATCAGAGGCAGCCTGGGCTGCCGTGATCATACACCGGTGGAGTTCACAGCCCTGAGGGATATGGGTCAGGTGAAGAGTAAAGTCAGGACCCTGAACTTTAGGAAAGTGAACTTCCAGCTCTTCAAGGAGTTAGTCAATAGGATTTCCAGGGAAACTGCCCTCGGGGACAAGGGAGCAGAACACAGCTGTCAGATCTTTAAGGATGCTTTCCATAAAGCGCAAGAGCTCTCGATCCCAGGTATAAGGAATCAGGAAAGGAAGGCAAGAGATCAGCATGGATGAGTTGAGACCTGCTGGTCAAATTAAAGGGCAAGAAGGAAATGCACAGGCAGTGGAAGCAGGGACAGGTACCCTGGGAAGAGTCTAGGGACACTGTCCTGTTGTGTAGGTATAGGGTCAGGAAGGCCAAGGCACAGCTAGAGCTGAACTTGGCAAGGGACACAACGGATAATAAAAAGGGCTTCTACAGGTATGTCAGCCAGAAAAGGAAGGTCAAAGAAAGCGTACGCCCTTGATGAACAAGGCTGGCAAACTGGTAACAATGGACAAGGAGAAGGCTGAGGTACTCAACATTTTTGCCTCAGTCTTCACTGGCAACCTCTCTTCCCACACCTCTAGAGTGGATGAACTGCAAGGCAGGGACTGGGGGAGCAAAGTGCCTCCCACTGTAAGAGGCAATCTGGTTTATAGCCACCTGTGGAACCTGAACATACAGAAGTCTACGAGGCCTGACAAGATGCACCCCAGAGTCTTGAGGGAATTGGCTGATGTCGCTGTGAAACCACTCTCCATGATATTTGAAAAGACATGGCAGTCAAGTGAAGTCCCCAGTGACTGGAAAAAGGGAAACATTACCCCCATTTTTAAAAAGGGTAGAGAGGAGGACCCTGGAAACTACTTCCAGCCTCCCCTCTGTGTCTGGGAATATCATGGAACAGATCCTCCTAGAAGATATGCTAAGGCACATGGAGGAAAGGGAGGTGATTTGAGGCAGCCAGCATGGCTTCACCAAGGGCCAGTCCTGCCTGACCAACCTTGTGGCCTTTTATGATGGACTGACTACATCGGACAAGGGAAGAGCTGCAGATGTCATCTATCTGGACTTCTGTAAGACCTTTGACACAGGCCCCCACAGCGTCCTTCTCTCTAAATTGGTGAGATATGGATTTGATGGGTGGACTGTTTGGTGGATTAGGAATTGGTTGGATGGTCAAATCCAGAAGGTAGTGGTCAATGACTCAATGTACATATGGATATTGGTGACGAGTAGTGTCCCTCAGGGGTTTGTACTGGGACCAGTACAGTTCAATATCTTCATCAATGAGATGGACAGTTGGATTGAGTGCACCCTCAGCAAGTTTGCAGATGACAGCAAGCTGAGTGATGTAGTTGACGCACCTGAGGGACAGGATGCCACCCAGAGGGACCTGGACAAGCTCAAGAAGTGGGCCCATGTGAACCTCATGAGGTTCCTCAACAGTCCTGCACCTGGTTCAGGGCAGCCCCTCATGTGGGGCTGTGGGATGACGGGATTGAGAGCAGCTCTGCCGAGAACTTGGGGATACTGGTGGATGAAAAGCTGAACAGGAGCTGACAATGTGCCAACCGTATCCTGGGCTGCATCAGAAGAAGCGTGGCCAGCAGGTCAAGAGAGGTGATTCTGCTCCTCTACTCTGCCCTCATGAGACCCCACTTGGAGTACTGGGTCCAGCTCTGGAGCCCTCAGCACAAGAAACACAGGGACCTGTTGGAATGGGTCCAAAGGAGAGCCACAAAAATGATCAGAGGGGTGGAGCACCTCTCTTATGAAGACAGGCTGAGACAGTTGGGATTATTCAGCCTGGAGAAGAGAAGGCTCTGGGGAGACCTTATTGTGGCCCACTTAAAGGTGGCCTACAGGAAAGATCACAGAATCGCAGAATCATAGAATCACAGGGGTTGGAAGGGACCTCTGGAGATCATCTAGTCCAACCCCCCTGCCAGAGCAGGGACACCTAGAGCAGGTTGCACAGGATGGTGTCCAGGAGGGTTTTGAATGTCTCCAGAGTTGGAGACTCCACCACCTCTCTGGGCAGCCTGTTCCAGTGCTCTGTCAACCTCAAAGTAAAGAATTTCCTCCTCATGTTTAGATGGAGCTTCCTATGTTCAAGTTTGTGCCTGTTACCTCTTGTCCTATCCCTGGGCACCACTGAAAAAAGACTGGTTCCGTCCTCCTGGCACCCTCCCTTTAAGTATTTATAAGCATTGATGAGATCTTCTCCAGACTAAAAAGACGCAAGTCCCTCATCCTTTCTTTATAAGGAAGATGTTCCAGTCCCCTAGGATGTTGTCCCTTAAGATGAGGACAAACTTTTTAGCAAGACCTGTTGCAATAGGACAAGGGATAATGATTTTAAACTAAAAGAAAGTAAATTTAGACTAGATATAAGGAAGAAATTTTTTACGATAAGGGTAGTGAAACACTAGAACTGGTTGCCCAGAGAGGTGGTAGATGCCCCATCCCTGGAAACATTTGAGGTCAGATTGGACAAGACTGAGCAACTAGTTGAAGATGTTCCTGCTCAGATGACCTTTAAATGTCCCTTCCAACCCAAACTATTCCATGATTCTATGATTCTATGATAACTTTCCTTTATTACTAGACTGGAGTGTAGCTGAATCACAGTAGGGAAATGCATCAGATCCCCTTTTCAGTTCACCAAATCATCAAGAATTGATTTTTCCAAAGGCTGAGGTGCCTTTGAACGGAGCATCTAAATCCCTTGTGCTCTCTTGAACTTCCTTGACCACATTAAATTGAAATATAAGTTAAAAGCTTCCATAGTTCAGAAAAGTACAACTGGATAGTATACACATTTTTATCTCAAAAACAAGAAAACAGAAAGAAAACAGCTTGCAAAAAGAAAAGGAAAACTTACATATATGTATGAAACACACATACATATGAAATTGAGTGACATTATTAAATCAATATAGCTCTGGGGCTTTCAGGTCTTGGGCCCTAACTCATTTGCACTTGTTTTGTGCCCTGTGACTTTAGAGAGAGTAACTGAATGATGTGAATGCATCAGTTCTCTGTACCTCTCTTGAATGCCACATGCAATTTCAGTCACCTGTTGGAATGACCACAAAGAAGGTATAGATAGGAAGAATAGAGATATACAGAATCTCAGAGGTTTGGAGTAGCTTCTTCAGGAAGCAAAATTAATAATCTGGGACTCTTCAGCCTGGGAAAAGATGACTCAGGAGAATGGAGGAGAGGTCTATAAAATCACAAGTGACACAGACAAGACAAATAGCAAATAGTGTATTTGGTATTTCCCAGCACATGACAATCAAGGAAACACGCAGCAGTTTCAGAGCAAACAGAAGAGCAAGCTTTCTCAGTCAGAACATATTTGCAGTGTGAATATCTTTGAGGTGAAAATGTAAATAGATTCAAGAAGAAATTAGACAAATTCAAGGAAGAGAGGCCCAACAGGAGCTATCGATCCTGATGATCAGCTGAATTCCTCAGCTCAAGAAGTCCTATAGTGCACCTTTGTGGATGCTGAATGGATGTATCATAGGAAGGCATATATATTCCAGTACAAGAGTTAAGGAGCTTCAAATTAAGCTAGAAGGAGGCAAGCTCAAAACAAATGTGTAGTTCCTCTAGGAGTGTGTTATCAGACTGTGAAACTTAGGGTGTTAGAGATGCAAACAGTTTAATTGAGTTCAGGGGGAGACCAGAAAAACTAATGAAAGGCAAGTTGATTGAGGTTTGCCATTAGCAAGTCACTGACCTATAAATGCTCAAATAACATTCAATGTAATTGTCATACAAACTTCCTCTGTTCTTACTCACTCCTGCTACCACCACTACTGAAGACTAACCCTGTGGATTTGACCCTACCCAGCTGCTCAGATGCCAGGAGTGGCTAAGGGTCTGCAGTGCAGTGAGGCGGGGGGCGGGGGGGTGTTGTTGGATTGGGTACTGAAAGGATTTCAGTGGCATTGGATTCAGTTCTCAACTCACCAAAATCTATATGTACATCTGCCCTGTAAGTCAGTTCTCTGCATACACAATGAAACTGCACGTTGCTCCTGAGCATCGAGAAACCCTTCAACGAAATGTGGCACAGAGCTGTTGCAGAGCTTA
The DNA here is from genome assembly GCA_008921705.1 of Burhinus oedicnemus. Taxonomy (NCBI): domain Eukaryota; kingdom Metazoa; phylum Chordata; class Aves; order Charadriiformes; family Burhinidae; genus Burhinus; species Burhinus oedicnemus. The sequence goes on along the minus strand of VFFE01007070.1, from coordinate 134,955 downwards.
TTACCATAAAGGTAAAATGATAGATAGATTAGCTTTTAGGAATCAAATACATCATAAAGGCAAGAGCATATATTCTCTATACAGTTTAGGATCAGATCCAAAAAAGTATTTGGCCTCCCAACTGTCATTGACCTCAGTGGTTAGGATCCTAAATACCTCTGTACATGACAGCCGGGTAAAGAAAAAAATCTAGATAAACAACCAGAAGGATGGGAACAAAAAAAACCCCAAACAAACAAACAAACAAAAAAACCCAAACCCAACAGTATTAAGTAAGTACAGCAGCCTGGGAGTTTCCTAATCAATGGGGTTTTCCTGTGCTATTTATCTAAGAGTTACTTTGGCTACACTTGTCTGCAGCGGATGATACAGCTCCATCTCTGTAGGATGCTGTGGCCAACCAGGAGGAAAAGAAAGTGATCTGGTAAATGGCAAAAGCAATAAATATAACTGTCTGAGAATGATCCATTCTGTTTTGTCAAACTTGGGCAGATCCTACTAAGTGATGATTTCATTGTGCTGCTCAGCTGTGAATATTCCAGGAACAGAAAGCCCAAGATTGACAAACAATGCTCTGATTGTCCACCCCAGGCAACCTCTCCAACAAGTGAGAAAGTGAAGCATGAAGGAGGTCACTAAATATTTGTAATGCAATACCACTACTGTGAAACAAGAAGAGCAAAAGGAAACAAGGAGACAGATGTTCTTGCATCTGTGGTCAGGCTTCCATCCTGGGCTTTTGGGAAAACGGACCAGAGCAGATACCCTGGTGCTAGCCATCACAATTCATGGAGCTGGTTGTGGTTTGCCACATAGTCCTGCTTTGCTTGGTTCTGCTCCACATTTGTGGACATCTTAGCTTTTGCCAAATCCCAGCCCGAGGATCTACCAACACCTCCAGAACAGAAGGTCCCACAGATGGTCTTTTCTGCCCCAGATCAATGAGATGGCACTCATCACCTTTTCCAAGAACAGGGTTTTCTCCTCAGATTCTTCACACAGGGTGGGTATTCCGGGAAGTGTTTGGCCCATAGTAGTATAGAGCAAACCCTACACCAGCTTCTCTCTGGGAATAACCTGATTGCGTTCCCTGGTTGGGAAGTGTATGTTATCTTTTAAATTCACAAGGCCTACATATTCACCAGGGAGGTCTTTGTCCTTAAGCTGAGAAGTTATTTGGATTCCAAATATTTGGAAATTAAATGACATGACAATGGCAGGGATTAGCCCACCAACTTATGGATGGTGTGATATCCCCATCATCTCCCGGCCACAAAAAATCAAAGCATTCCTATTTTTTTAATACCTTTGAGCTCAGACATGACTAAGAAAAAAGTGCAGAAGATTATAACCTTACAGTGAAATACCATAACCTTAAATATTCCTTCTAAGTTTTAGCATTCTTTAGCATTTTTCTCATTCTCACATTAAGATGTTCGTGTGAAAATGGAAGCGTTGCCTTCTGGTTTCCCAGATAGTCGTGGCCTCACTTGTGAAGCACAGTATCTTTCCCATACTTGTGTATTTGCAAGGGAAGCGAGTATATTTTTAAGGCACATCTGACATCTGTAGAGGGAAGAAAGTTAGTTCTGCAGTTCATTAATCCAAATAGCAGCTCTTCTGTGCACAAAAGGTTTTGTGTTTTTTTTCCCCCTAGCCAAATTGCCATGTCCTGTATATATGTTCAGGTGTAAAATCTGCGAAAGGTAATTACTTTCAAGAGTGCTATCAAGGCTCAGGCACCCTCCTCAGCGCATAAATCTGAGGCAGCCACGCATCTCTCCAAACCTGAGGAGGTTGCTTGAAGAAATATAAAAACTCTGAATTTCCCTTTTCTTACTTAAACACCTGCGATTTCCTCACAGAGGCAGTGAGTGCAGAAGCCCCACATAAATGGTTTGTAATGCAGTTCTGAATCAAGCCCTTAAGGATTATTAAAGTAATCCATCTTAATTATAGTGAAAACCTGTTACTGGCCTTACATAATAATGCTTCATTTATAATTTCCACTTAGGTCTGCTTTCCTCCCTCTCATGCTTCCCCCTCTCCCCTACAGTATTTTTCCTTCATCTATCTTTGAACAGAATTACCTGACACCTTTGAAAAGTGATAGAAGATTCTTAGGGTGTCAGGATGACCCTGTAACTAAGGCAGAGGTCGAAGGAAAATGACACTTTAGGTTTTCCTCCTAGTTATGTCTTCGGCCAAGGCTCCCTGCTTTAGAAGCAACTTTCTGGTCATCCTTGCAGTCCCAGCCAAGATCAGAGGTGAATGAAATACCATAAAGGCTCATCTCTGCCCCAGTCTAAATACTTTTATCTATCTGTCCTATCATTTACATTACCTATGTTATCGGTGCTAATAAACTATGACTTCCTCAAAGGGAGGATGTATCTCTTAAAGTCTGGTTAATGCAATGAGGTCCTCAAAAGGAAGAGCGAATTATTATTCTGTGCTAAAAGAATGATCAGAGGGCTAGAACTGTATTTTGATAAAGGCTTCTGAAGATACACACGCCAAGTGTCTCTGTTGACACCACATTATTATTTTCATTCATATCTGAAGGTATTGTGTTCTGTACAGAATAACTGAGATGCCACTTTGGGTTGTGTTTTTTGGGCCAGCCAAATGTGGAGCACAACACTTGCACCCCAGCTTCAAAATCTGTGCATAAAATGCTTGCTCTGCCATGCACCTCCTCGAGGCAACAAGGCTGCAACCAGAGGCATCTGGAATTTTGCAAACATAGACTGACACCTAAGCAGAAACATACACAACTTTTTAATTAAGCAGTTTTAAATGCAGAAGTCTTTGGCAAGCCATGCTTCAGTTCTCCTGTTCATAAAATGATGGGCAAAATAACTCAGCTGTCCCTCAGAGTCTGAGTCATCACCCGTACAAGGTCATGAACAGGTCTCCTAGATGGGTCTGAATCACTGCTGCATTCAGCCGTCCCTTTGCTACTCTGGAGAACTCGTAGCTGTCCCCCACCTCTTTTGAAACCTATGTGACTCCTTCCTTTTCCACTGGCTCAGCCAGAGCACTAAACAATCAAGTGACTTTCTACCAGTCTCCACCTCTGTCATCTCAGAACGGTCGTCTTATCTTTTTATTACCATTTGAGTCCTAAACTCTTGGAAGGACTTCATAGCTATCTTTTCTAGCTTTCTGTAGCTTGAATAAAAGACTTGCATTTTATCCCTACTAAGACAGCAGATAAGATCAGGCACAGCAGAGCCTCTCTCAGCCAAAAGGTTATTTCTTGTTCAGGGACCTCACTGCTGGCAACGATGAGTGTGCAACATCAGTCACAGCACATAAAGCTTTGGTAATTTGGCTCTGTTGGTTTTAGGTGATGTCTGAGTTGTTCAACATACATGTGCTACTTAGCTTTAAAAATGAAAAAAATAATGAAATAAAAATATGCAAACTGTAAGCTCTTTTTTTTTTCAGTTTTACACTTGTACAAAATAACAAGCAAGGAATTGTAATGCTCACAGACACCTTGGGTAACCACAAGGGAATCTACTTCTTGACAATTCAGTTGACCTAATGAAATACTCATTTCTTCCAGTCAATTGCAACATTTACATTATTTATGTTAATTTCCGTTTTAATTAAAATCAAGTAATCTATTGTCCCTTTATCATGTAGAGCAGAGACCTGATCCAAAACGCTTTTCAGGTAAAGGTGCTTTCTTTCCCCATCTCCTTTTCAGGTTTTTTTGGGGATGTTGATGTGCTGTATTGAAAAAATAAATAATCTCCATTTTACACACACAATGTGTGGGAAAATAGGAACATAAAACTAATCCCCTGGGGTTAGCTGAGAATCTTGTTACACAAAAATGTCTACCTTGCATAATTTCTGGGCATATTACAGTCAATATTAGTATGGAGACTTAAAGCTTAGATGCCTTGCCTCATCTGTGTGGGAAAGGGAAACGTAGTCTGTGGCAAAACCAGCTACAGATCAACATTTCCAAGATTAAAATTTAATTGAGTCAATTATTCTTCTCTTGCTCTCTCATGGAAGAAAAGGTTAAGCTAAATTTAAATAAGCCATGTTGATCTCTACATTATTCATTCAGTCACTGATATATCACTGTCTTGATAATTTATGGGTTCTAAAAACTACCTAGATGTTCACCACCCATCCTAACATCTCAGGGAATTATCAATTAAGATGTCCCTTGGTTCCAAATTCATTTCAACTGTGATAGATTTGTAGGAATTGATCAAAATTACTATTCAATCATTTTTTCACGTGGAGCCCTCTGACCTCACTGCATGGTATCAACTTTCCTCTTGTGGTGATGCGGATGTCTCCAAGCTGAAGCTCCTCAAATTAAAACCTCACTATTAATTCGAGCAGTGATTTAATACCACTGCACTTGCAAGTCTACCTTTTTATGTTAGTTTTACATAAAAGCTCATTTCTTTAGGAATGTATGACATTTTGCCTTTTGTTTTTAAGTGAATTTTAAGCAGCATTTTCAAATACAAGATAGGAACGCAGAACCTAAGCACCATTTTCAAAAAGTATGTAGGTACTGAAACCCATGTCTGCAATGCATTTTGTCCCACTGAAATCACTAGAGCTGCTTTGGAAGCCTTAGCAGCCTAAATGCAAAGATTCACTAAATCTACATCTAAGAGTCAGCATCAAGTCTAACCATACTACCTAGGCTGCTTCTGGGTTCAGTGAATAGAAAGTTAAGCTCCCATTGGCATCCCACACATCTTAAGGTGTTTGTAAGGTGGAGGGAGAGAAATTGTCTTCCTGATGGAACTCACATCTCTCCTTTCACAACAAAGGGAAGATAGACAAGGAACTTTGACCAGAAGAGCAGTCCAATGTGCAGTCTCCAGCAGTAAAAATACGAAAGATAGTTTATAAAGCTAATGCTGTAACCTTTGCAGCAAGCAACGCTACATTAAATAGAGGGTAACATTTCCTCAAACAAATGAAAGAGTAATACTTTTAAAGTGACTTCAGCAGTTGGAAGCTGAAGACCAATTGCCTTCTAAGGGTACTGGGACTTCCAAGGACTCCCTTTGTAGAGCTATGTGAATGTTGCTCTGTTTTGTGTTGGAAGATCTAAGCAATATGAATAACTAAGTCCTATTTTCAAGAATGACCTTGGCACTGGGAAAAGGTTTCATCTCATTGAACTGTAATCCTCAAAACCTAGCTTTTTTGTCACTCTCCTAAGATGCACTCTCATGATGCACAGAAAAATTGTATTCCTTACTGCACTGCTCGTAGTGAAAACAATTAGAGATATAACAGATCCACCCAGCACCAGGCGGTAGTAGTAATGTATTTCCTCTACCACACATCCTACAATGACATGATTGTTAAAATCAATGATCCATACATGAATACTTAGCATTTCACCCACAAGAGTTACAGAGGAGGTGAAAGAGGGAGGGGATAGACAGAGGAAGGTGTTTTTGGAAGACTGTGGGGCACAACTGCTTTAGTAGGTCTTAATGACAGGTCAAGATCTGCAAACAACCTTCCATTGCTCCTGCTGAGTTTGTCAGCCATCAACTAGTAACAAAGGCAACAGCAGCCTTTAAAGGCAAAAGAAAAGGAGGCCAAAAGACTTGTGATGGAAAGCAGCACTGAAGCTATCATGAGCTCATTGAGCATATAGAAGCGTGTCAGTCATTGTCTGACACTCAAGAGATTAAAAAGGACACAAACCAAAGTAAATGACTTAACAGTGCAAGTCATTTAATGACTTACCAGCCATTACCACTGTAAGTCATTTACAACCAGTAAGCAGGAAGCAGTGGGAAGCAGTAATACTGAGCTCTGTAAATGATTTACACTGGTTGTTAAGCCACGGGACTGCCCAGACTACCACCAACAGAGCTCAGGATCTTTAATTCCCACAGCTGGTGGGTTGACAGGCTAGAAATTAGAAAGGCAGCTGTCCTTGAAGGACCTAAAAGGCAAAGAGACAAAGTGTCTGCACCCACCAAGATCAAAGTATTGCTTTCAGCTAAGAGGAGACTTTCTGGAAGGCACAGGTACCACCTTGCCCCATCCCACCACCTGGTTCAGTTTTTGATGCCATCCATGAGGTCTGACTTGCTGGAAGGGGAGGACACCTGCTGTCAGGGTGGATGGCTTTTCTTGCCAGTAGCCAAAAGGGTACATCTGGTAGAGGTTTCAGAGGATGTCACTGCAGGGTGGAGAGAGAGAGGAAGAGGAATTTGCCCTTACTGTGACACACATGGAATTGCAAAGGCACATGTCTTCACTCCAAGAGCAAAGAGTCTCTCTTCTGCTCTCTGCCCTGTTTTGCAAAAACTTCAGTCACACACACAGAGAAAAAACCCAAATCGCATGATGTTCAGCTACTCTGCTGTGTTCAAGGTGTTAATAAATAATTGACAGTGGCTCCTAGAACAGACAATGTCACCGTTGGCTCCCGTCAAGTAGAAGACATTTAGGAAGTTTTTGTTTGTGTTCTTTCTGTGTGTTTGATTCGATTTTCTCCCCTCCTTCCCCCTCCAGTTGCCCTAAAGCTATAAGAATAATATAAGAACTGTCTCATCCAGTATCTGTGACAGGTACAGCTCTGCACACAAGGCCGTGAGGAAGCAAGAGGTCCCCAAGTCTCCTGCAGCTGGCTGGCAAGCGTGAATTAACTCCATCTCCATTGCCAGGCATTTCAGATCCGAGAGAGATTTGCAGCTCAGTAGGATTGAGGCTGCCCTTTTCCCCATCCTCCTTGGTTATTTATGGGTTTATTTTCCTGTGTACTCTGTGCTGCAGCATTTGGAGGTGGTAGCGGGGGAACATGAGAGCTGCCTGCCTGGGTCAGCACTGGCATACAGGATCCTGCTGCAATCCGGCACTGTTCTACTTCCAGTGCGACACCTCACGAACTGCTCAGATGCTTAAAAAAAACTTATCCCAGATCCCTCCTTCGGGTTTTCCTTTGCTTATCTGTTTACAACAGCAAAGGATATTGTGAAGGTGGAGTGAGCTGTGACCAGCATTTTCTGGGAGCAGGACAGTACTGGTTTGGTATAGATTGAAGAATAAGTCAGCTTGTTCTGAAACGACAAAAAGGCCTCCAGATTGTTGCAGCCTGGCACAGTCTAATATTATGAATCACAGACAGATTTTACCCTGTTCTTCTTGTTTTCAGGCTTGTGTGGTTCTATCTGCACCCTGCATGACCCTTCGAGTATTACTGCAACGCAAGAAATCACCACCAGCAGCACAGCCCAATGGTTGGTGCCTCTGCCACTACCTCACCGCACGTCTGAGGCTGCTCACCTCCTTTGTCTTACCTGTCCCTCAAACTGTTACAGTTCATATCAGGGGAGTTAGGGGTCTCTGGCCAGTGCAATGGTGCTGTTCAAGTGACCAGAAAAGTAGATGGTGTTTAGTACTTCACATGAAACATTGAATGCATCCAAACTGGGGGTTTGGGGATGTCTGGAGACCCCTGGAACCCACAAAGCAAAACCAAAGATGGGTGCAGTCAGGCATCTAGACTTCATCCCCCAGAGACACCCCTTCAGCTCAGGTTGGATCTCTCAAAGGTTTTCATGGTCTTAAATGAGGCTGTCACTAGGCTGAGCGCTGCAGATGCCCCTTGACATTTCCGGCTTTCTCTGCGGTGACAGGCACGTGTGTTTGAGGAAAGCTCAGGTGCAGAGGGGTGGCCAGTTGTTCCCGACAGAGCTGCATTGGTTTTTCAGTCTCCATTTGCTAATGGAACCTGAGACCAAAAAAGACACAGATAGTTCTTCATTAAAGTCACCTGCTCTCTCTGTCTGTTTATTTCCATTTTTAAAAGGCCACCTTCATAACTCAGAGCAGCCTGCCCTCCTTGCTGTTACCAAAGAGAATTTCAAGCAGGCTTAAACTTTATCTTCTTTCCAGGCTAATAGATCCTCAATTTCAAAACACCAGTCTGCACTCTGCAGGACATGGGGAAAAATTGCAGCAAGGGGATTCTCTATAGGAAGAGAAGATTCGTGCTTTCCAGAAGCATAAATACTCAGCACGCAGGCTACAACTTTTGGCTTTCCTCAACTTAGCCCAAGATGTTTTATTGCAAATTTATGATTGCATCTTGAATACCAAGGGTAGTTTCTTGGCCGTTTTTTGTGTTGTGGGTTTTTTTTCCCAGCTGACAGATATCTGCCCACATCTTTTGCTCCTGGCTCTGATTTAAATTTGTCTTTGCCAGTTAAATTTAGTACTTGCTCGTTCCAAGAAAACTGAGAGTAAGGGCAGGTGTGGGAAAGCAGATTTGAGTTACATTGCACAGCTTGTCTCTGCATGACTCCTGCCAAGGATGCTGGGTAGTTATACTGTCTGATTCCTTTGGTGTCTTTTGCAATTCTGAACAAACAAAGGAAACCACCAATAGAGAAGGTTTTAATCTCAGATTTTATTTTTGTTTCCTTTCTTCTTAAGCATTCCACAGCATAGGGTATGGCTGACTTGCAAAGAAAATCGCCCAGGTCTCAGGTATTATAAGAACAAGCCTAGATTAAGAAGTAATGCAAGTTATCTCATGTGTATGTTTGTTAACCTGTGAACTGTGCACATGAGTAGAGAGGAGCTGCTCATCCCCCATGCACACCTTGTTGGGGAGAAGTCAGGTCAGTCACAGGTGCATGGTATGTAAGCACCGGGTGAAGCAAACAATCCTTTCCCTGACATACAGCCCCAGGTTTTGCAGTCTGCTCAGATAAAATTTCCTGAACCAAAGGTTGTATGCCTATCTCTGTGTTAACAGCCTTGGAGGGATGATTGTGTCCAACTGTTTGGGGGTTTTGACCCATTACTAATTGGTAATACTTGTAGCGGATGCAATTACCGTTCCACAGCTGAGCTATGCTTTTCTGCAGCTTTGTTTTTACCCCCGTCGCTTGACTGCTCCACTGGATGCTCTTGTGTCTTGGTGAATTCCCTGTTCTTCTTCTTCAGGCTTCTCATGATTTGAGACACCTCTGTCAAATGTCCAAATCTGTCACCTCAGTTCCACATTTTGGTCTTTCCTTTCAGCCCCAGACACCTGGGAAGGGTCTGGCTCTCCCCAGAATGTAAATATGCAGAGAATTTCCCCATGGGAAAGGAAGGATTATTCCAAAGAAAGAGCAAAATTCAACCCCAGAGGCAAAAGATCACAGTAGCCTGGGAGGATACATCAGAAAAAGGGGACCTCCCCAGCTAGGTTAGGACACAGATGGATGCCCTTCTGGGAGGCTTCCCTCACCATCAGCAGTGTCCGAAGTAGCTCAGGCTTTCCTTGGACAGCAGCAGTAGCTACTGGCTCTGGGCAAAGCCAACTGCAGGACCGCTCCTCTCTTGCCAGCCCTCACAGTCTGGAGCCAGCTCCCATTGCCAAGGGGCCACCCGGCACCATGCTCACCTTCTCAAGGCACTAAGCACAGTGCTACGGCCCCAACCCCAGCAGGCTGTGTCAAAACCAGATGGGGTGCATGGCTGATCCACCTGAAGCTCTCTGCCCAGTGCCAGCATGGCTGGGTGCAACCATACTGTGTAATGCCCGTAAGAGCAGTTTGTCGGTGGCAGATGCCTCCTGTAGTCAGGACAGGTTTCTTAGAAAGTGCTTCGTTCTTTGTTTAGAAATAGTCCAAGTTAAATTCAGGCTGAAACAGGCAGTTTGAATGGAAAAAATGAGCACTCATAATTTTGGGCCAAAAATACACATACCTGGGAACAATGTGTTATCGTGCAAGGTGTTAGGGAATCTAAGCCAGAGAGCAAACTCGTACAGACATCTTCCATTAAAGGGTCAAGCAAAAATACCATATTTTTTTCTTTTCATTTTTTTCCTTCCGTTCAGTACTAGCCAATTCCTTACAACATACCCAGGTATTTTTCACATATTTGTGGCAGGGTGTTTTGGTCCCAGCCCATCTCTACTAAGCAGGTGAGAGAATAACCCTTCAGTTTTCTGCTTTACAGTCGTTGTAAGGAAACATAATTCAGCCTTCATGTACAGCAAAGTTCTGATGAGATTTAATGGAATTGTAAGGTCTCTTTATGTACATACTGGGAACCAATGGCAAGGCTGTGAATTCATTTGCTGAGGGACATTTACAATCCCTCCCCACAAAATAAAGACGGAATGTTTCATGCTTTTTTGGCAGAAGTCTGATGCTTACTTCAGCAAAAAGTGAATAAATAATATGAGAAGCATAATTTCTTTTAGACCTCTTGCAATGCTTAATGTATATGTTATCTATTATATATTTTAAAGCATCCTGGTTAATTTCCTGGGAAATGTATACATGTTGCAAATTCCTAAACTGGCAGGTATTAACCATAAGGAGGTTAGAGAAAGTTGTTGTTCAGCTCTCAGAATCTGTTTCCAGCGTGAGGATCACAGAGCTGAAATGTTTGATCAGCCATGATCAGCATAGCCAGGGAATGCATTTTTAGAAAGCATTTTTGCAGGCTGCCCTTCTGTTTTAACCTTTACAAAACCTGCCCCCTGTTGAAGAAGTTTGCAGCTTTGAAGATTTGGGTTTTGCTAAAAGAATTTTGGCAGTAAGATTAAAATTGAAGCAGTTCCTCTCTCCTTCCCAGTTAATTTCAAGTCATGAAATTGTGCGATGTGGCACAAAAGGCTACATATCTGCATTTTTCCTGTGCGTTTGTTGGGGTGGAGACAGAGTTCAGACATGCCACTGATCCTGAGTAAATGGCCTGAATCATGCAAAGATAGGAAGATATACGCTTTGCTCAATGGATAAGGTTAGGTAAATGCATAAATCTGTGCCAGATCATTGCTGGAGGGGTTTCATCAATATAGATTCATAAACAAATTAACCCTCCTCATCTGGAGGGCCTGGTTTACTACCATTGCAATTTTTGAACTTTAGTGTGTACTGAAATCACAGCAGCGTAAAACTAGCAGAACAGAATGATATCTCAGGCCTGGTTTGCTCTCATCTCCTTCCTATGAAAGTATATTAATAAGCAATTTGTCTTATCCCACAAAGCATTCAGGGACAAAGCATGACATTAGACCAAGAAGGATGATAAATTACCAAAAGATCTGCAAGCCATGTTTGTGAAGATTGAAAAAAATGGTGTTCTTTAATGTTACATACTAACCTTGTGATCTATGATTAGTATGTACGCTTGGGCTTTTCCATGACGGGTATTTACTAGGTCGCTATCTATAATGGCTTTCTTTAACATTAAATTGGTCCTCCACCCACATTCTGGATTCCTAATATATTTCATTAGCACTTCATCTCTAATCATTTCAAGGAAATGAAGTGTAATGAGTGATCACCACTTGTTCAAGACCACCTCAGTGAGAGTGAAATTCAGCAGGAATTTTTTTGTAAGTTTCTAAGATGTTCAGCATCAGGTTTTTTTGTGACGGGGAATATAGTGCTTGAGTGATAGGAGAGCAAAAGGTCTATTTGCTGCATGGTCCAAGTGACAGGTTCTAAGTGAGAAGAGGTGGGAGGTGAAGCTGATGTTAATGAAGTATATCTGGTGATAATGTGACCCCAGAGCACGTGCTCTTGTCTGACATGACAGCTAAGGGAAATCTTCATCTCTATCCTGCTGCTGAAGGAGGGAGTCGTGGAGATATGCAGGCTCTCCTGCCGCTGTCTTTCATGGGAGCGCAGAAACACAGCACACCTTCCAGACCAAGGGACATATCTTGGTTCTCTGCACTCCGGGAGATCCTCCAGGCTCTTCAGAGCAATCTGGTTTTGACTGTACTGAAGACAAGTGGCATAACACAAGGTCACCCCAGCCTTAGTTCACACTTGGATCCCCTGCTGGAGTGGGCGCAACATGGAGCAGAGCCATATACAGGAGCGATCACAGAAGCAGTGTGGACAGTTGGAGGAGTAAGAAGCTGGGACAGCATCAGAAGAGAGGGAACACAGTTTAACCAGCTTGCCTTGGATGATAGTGGGAGAGCGTGCAAGAGCAGAGCCCAGGCCCCTGGGCAGTGTCTGAGGGGCAATCTCCGTGGCATGGGCTGGCCCCGCCAGCGGTGGCAAGGAGCAGAGTTTGCAGCTCCAGAAGGCTCACTGAACTTCCTAGTGCTTGCTGAGCTGGAAGAAACCTTTTTATCCAAGGCTAACACAGCCCGTTAGCAAGAGGTTCAAATGTAGTGAAGCAATTGCCCGTGTTGCTCACTCACTGTTGCTTTTGTGTCCTCATTCAGGGCTGCCAAGCCAGCCACATTCCAGAGAGGGGAGATTTGCAAAAAAGTGGGGATTTAACATCACATTAAGAAGCTATTTACTGGAACTGTGAGATGCCGGCTGAAACTTGGCATGAAGCAAAACTGACTGCATCTCATTGCCTAAATGCTCAGACTAATAATGGTTTTTATCTTCTGAGTACAATGTGAATTTGTAGAGCAGGGGACAGCAGAGGCCTAAAGTACAGGGCGTTCTGCAGCAAACTCAAGCTATTTTTGAGGCTTCAGCTTTGTGAAGCAGTTTGCTGCAATTGCTGGGATATAATAGTCCTATTAATCAAAGCCTGAAAATCTTCCTTTTTGCTTACTCTCAAAAATTTCTGAGAAGCATAAACAAAAATACCGAGAATGATACAGGGTCATATGTATTGTGATTACCGTTATTACTTCAATCATCATTACTATTATTATTTCCCTCTACCCAGGATTCAGTCTGAAACTAAAGCATCAGATTTGAATGTTATCACCCTCTTCAGTATTTTAGAGGTGCCCATTAATGTTGGTTTTGGAAGGGTGCTTATCCCACAATAAAACCAATTTCTAATTGACATCATGCTGCTTTAATATTCCCTCTGGCCTTCCACCCTCCTGGGATCCCAGTGTGCTGTAAATGATTTTATGCTCCAGATTTTCTTCAGCTCCTGTCACATTTTTCAGTCTTATTTTGGCTCTTCAATCAAATTTCATCAGCAAGTGTGAGAACGAATTCCACCACACCACACTCTTCCTCCTTTTTCCTATAAAATAGCATGTCTCCTAGCATGTATTACAAGACAAGCATCTACTAAAAAAAAACATTGTAGTATTATAGTCTTGCTCTTTCAACTTTATCTGATGTGTGGTTCTTAAATCTTTCTCAGAATCAAACTACCAGCTATACTTTTTCCACCATTGTGAGAGTTTCAATATGCCACGCAGCCTACAGGACAGGGAGGCTGGTCACACATTTGTGTCCTCTTCCAGACCCACATCCAGCCAGCATTACCAAAATAGACATAAAAGAAAACTTCAGAAACTTCAGAGAACTTCAGCCTGTTTTCCAGCCCCAGCCCAGCTGTCCTTTCCCTCTTAATTCTACAAAAAATGCCTCTTAGTTCTGCCAAAAACGTTTTAGAAATTCCTCTGCCTTTCTTCGTTTGAGCAAACCAGGTGATACTTTCTGGGCAGCTCAATCAAAAATACCACTTTCCTGTTTGTTTGAAAATATATTGCTTCTGCCTACAAAATAAATGCTGATGGATTTCTTTTAAGTAATTTCCTCAATAAAGAGACAAAAGCAACAATAACAAAGAAATAGCAAAACTAGCCCAACAGTGAGGCGTCAGTCAATTAGGCTAAAGTATTTCACATCGCAGATTTCTGACTCATCTGGTTTCCCTTGGTGTTTTGAATTCAAACACATTTTCTTCCAACTTGCAAGCTTAAATGATCACATACTGCCCAACGAAACACTCTCTAGAGTGGATGATACTGCAAAGTACTGAGCACTTAGATAAATAATTTGTGCCTTTCTTCAGGGCAGTATGAACTGTTCGTTCCCAAAGAACCTAAACCATTTCCTTGTACCCCTCATCATCTTTCAAATGTTGTATTTCTAAAATCAAGGGCTGATCAGGATTAGCCTCTTGCCAGCCTCAAAACACTTTTCAGGAGTTAGATCTAGTCCATGCAATTAGCTAAACTACGGTTCAGGCAATTACACTTTGTAAAACGGAATTTCCCACAGCCCCAGCTATTTCCTTTCTTTTCCATCACCTTCATCACCTCCTTTGCCTCATGAAAGATGAAGGAAAAAGAAAAGTGCAAACTCCATCAGTGCTTTCAGTCTTAAAGTAAGAAGTTGAAATGGCGAATTTTTTTCTGAAGCAGACATCTCAGAAAGAAATGTCATTTGCAACATTTTGGCTCAGCTTGACTTTAAGTTATGTCTGTTTGTGCCCACCAGAGAACTGCAGCCTGCATGGCCCATGCCCCCACTGCCATCAGCCATGCTCCTCCAGTGGTAGGAAGCAGAAACTTGAGGTGCTTGACAAAAATTTCACATTGGGCATTGCAGCAGCTCAGGCAAGCACAAACTGACCTCGAGGCCATCTGAAACAGTGTTTCGTCCTGGTTTTCTAACACTTTTCTTTTCCCCCGAAAAAGTAAAGTCTACATTTTCCTATGAAAGATATCCATTAAAAATGCTATAAATGTTTACCAGTAAAACATGAAGAAAAAAGAATTTTTAAAGTCTCAGTGGAGCTACAGTGCTGTAATCCCACACTCTACAAAGAGTTAATGAATCAGTCCCCATTTCTTTAAGTGAGTTTTTCTTTTTGTCACCTTCAAACAAAATAGTGTCGAGCATGTATCATTTAAAGGCTTTAAAGCACTTTGGAGGGTAACATGAAAGAACAATATTTCTCCTGAAAAAAAGGACCTTAATTTTTTAGAATGCAGTAGCTACATCAGTTTTAAATCAGACAGCTTGCAGGCCTTTAATTGAATATGATTTTATGTGAATGCATTTTCTTTGCTGAAGGAGAGATGGTATTTTCTGTTAGGGAAATTGTATGCTGTGTGAAACATTGTGGGTATGATGAATCAGAGCGAGATTTGATTTTTCCATAGAAAATGTCATTAAAGAAATCATTGCCATTCTCTCTGAGACTTTTTAATGTCTTACTTTAAAAAAATTGAAAATTAAAATTTTTTTTTAGTTTTGCTTACATTTGGGTTCTTTTTTTTGCGATGACATCTTCAGATTAGTGCATAAACCTGGCATACATAACATGAAAAATGTTTACAATCCAATTTTCTGTCAAAAATAGTTTAGATGGGGTATTTTTCAGTAAATCCTAGTGATGAAATTTCGACTCTTTGCCTTGCAAGTTATACATCTCATTTGGAGAATAATTTAGTCTCTTCACTGCATACTGCATGTAGGTTTAGATAACTTTGTTGAGGACATAGTACATATCACAGAAGACAACTGAGAGAAAACTTTTTTATAATTACATTTTATTACTTTAACAATTTAAAGAGACTTTTAAAAATGAGCATAACATTAAAGGAACATAGATTAAATAATCACAGAAACAGAAAAATAAGAAAATCCACTCTCTTTTGGTGTATTTCTTTTTCCAAGACAGTATTTTTCTTTTTTATTTTATGCAAACTCTGCTGTGCTTTGGAAATACCGATGTGTTTGTCTTTACTAAATATATTGTTTATGCAGGTGAAAAATAGTTTACTATGTGGGACAACTTGTCACATGAAGTGCAAAAAATGTTTTCCATTCACCATGTATGTCCAGCAAAAGTGTAAGGGAAAGTGACACAGCTTGTGTCCTGCTTTGCTTTGTCTATTTTCCCCCAGGTCCAAAAATAAAGTAACTGTTTATCGGCTCTGCTGATAAATTTGTAACCTGGCATCTGCCTTACACAGTTAAAAAAAAAAAAAAAAAGCAAAACTCGTTTCTGCTTCTATTGAAATGACAAACATCTCAGTGACTTTAATAGGTGCTGATAAGGCACTAAATAAATAAAAGTGAGCTAATTCTTGGGATTTCAAACTCCAGATTTGCTAGCAGAATGCATTTTTCTAAGAAGGGTTGTTCTCCAAAGAGTATCTGCAGAGGAGTGCAGAATACAAACTAATTACATGTACGCACATGAGCCTCAGGTGGCTGCCTCCTGCCTTGCCTTGCCACTGGAGCCAACAGCACCTTGTTGTGGGTCCATTTGCCTTTGCTTACCCCAAGCAGGGCAGCAGAGGGGCTCCTCTCCCTTTCTCAGTGTATGGGAATATCTCCCCTTGGGTGGATATCAAATCCTGATGTCCATCTGACCATAAGTAGACAGCTGCAAGCGCTCTTGCAAGGCCATGGATACTTCACTCCATTTCTTGAAGAAAAGGTCTCCAAACCAACTGCACGTGTGCAATAGTTACTGCATCCTGCTGTGAGCAATGGGAGCCATGGCAAACCTTTGTTGCTCGCCAGCAGTCCCACCACCATAATCTCCATGAAAGATACTTTTTGTTTTCTGGTCCTTTTCTCCCAACTCTTTCCAAGTGACCTCTGAGCCCCCAAAGTTCCTTCCACTTCACCTTTACCAAGGTATCTTCTGCTGCAATTGTCTGACAACCGGTTTCCCAAACACTCCTTGACATTCACATGCATTCACAGATGTAAATGTTGATAGCAATCAGCTTTAAATCCAGCCTTTGCCCTAGCAGATCATTAGACTGAATAAAACATGGAGATAGATACCTGGATTTCCGATCAGCAGTAGGTATGTTGATGACTTTCATGTGAGGCATGAATTGTAAGTGTGACAGGACTCATTATCTGTAAATCGCTGGTTGGATTGTGGTTAACTTTCCATGGTAACAAAGATAAAACACACTCTCTCCCTCATTAGTTGAGCACTGACAAAGCACTGCGGGGATCTTCTGCTGCACAGAAAACATCTGCCTGGATTAAACTTCAGGAGATCGCTCACAAAATCTTTTCATCTGAGGTGTCTCTCCAGATGAAGTCACACATGGGAGAGCAAGGTCTGTTCCCTGCCCTGAGGCAGCGCAGCCACCTTCACACACCCAGCTCACCCTAACCCACAGTGTCCCAAACCCCAAAAGCAAAGCTCCCCCCTGCAACAAGCCTCCATTGAGTCAGAGGTACTCGACTCACAGTTGCAAAAGTAATACTCAGGTGGGATTTCAAATATGGCTTCATCTTCTTCTGTGTTTTTATTTACTGAAGAGGCTTCAGTTCACACGTGCTCTGGAGAAGTTCAACCCATCTGTGCAGTTTTCTCTCTGGCTCCATCACAGTCTCACCTGCTGCAACGCATTACCTGTAAATCCCTGTCATGCTGTTGGACCACCTCTTTCTGCCTCTCTTCTTTAATTTACCTTTGGTGCCCGTGAAATATTGGACAAAACCACTTTGTGTGCTCAATATGCAGGAAACTAAGTTTTCCATCAGTGTTGTGTTGTGTTTCATTTGCCGTTTATCTTACCATGTGACAGGGCAGTAAAATCCTTGGGGCAGGGATTGCAGGTTAGCAGCATGCGTCTGCGGCTCTGGGATGAATGCAGCGCTGGTCCTTAACTGAAACCCAGAGATGCTACTACTGTGCAAGGATACCTGCGCCCCATGTGCATTCATGAATTCACACATAAGACAACCTGCACCCTTCTAAGAGCATTTCTCCTTGAAAATAAATCTTTAGTTAACCAAATCTCAGAATATCTACACAAAATGAAGGGCAGAGACTCTTTTTTGGATAAACAGCAGAGGATCTGAAGGACGAAAGAAACGGCTGGAGAAGAGAAGGCTGTGAGGTAAATTTCCTCTGATATTATCATAGTATGCTCATGTTGCTAATGGATCACAATTTTCTTACAGATCTTTTTTACAGATAATATTAGTTATTAAAATATTAGTAAGGATACAACTATTGCTAGAAATACAGACTGCAAAAGAACATGGTGCAAATTATGAGTTAAATGTAGTATCCTGTCACGGGGACCTGTAAGACCTAGTTCTGCTGCTGCTGTGCCCTCGTGAGAGGCAGTGACTAGGGGGTAATTCAGAAAATGGAAGATAAGTGCTTGTTGACCTCCAGGTCTGGCAAGTCCCTTTTCCATCAAAGAAAACCAAGAGCAAGAAAGCATGTACTGAGACCAGGTACAAGGAAGAAGGGACAGGGAGGTGAAAGGAGACAAATCTCTTCCTGTTGTTGCTGGCAGCAGCGAAGTCCACTGATACAGCCTGGGAAGGTGACAGTTACTTTCTCCAAATAATCTCCAATAATAGCATTTTTACAAGGTATTAATCAGCCATCACAATCCTCCAGGTGGGTAAACAGCACTTTCCATGTTTATCATGTGGATACACGAGTGACTGGATGACGCAGAAATTAACTCAGATTCTTACAGCAAGTTAGCAGTAAGTTTATAAAAAGCACGTTGTTGCTCTGAGCTTTCACTCCTAATCTCACATCCACTCTCCGAAATGGAAGCACTTATACCTCCATTAGCTTTTGCTGAATAACAAATAAAATGTAAGAGCCCTCCTACTTGGCCATAAATGCTAGGCTGCTTGGTCCTGATCACACTTCTTTCCAGAGCCAGGGGTCCAGATTTCCTTACTCAAAGCAGTGGACTGACCTCCACCCCTTGCTGTGACTTTCTTCTTCAGCAGCTAATGTGTCTCTCTGAGCAGCCCACAGATCAGGGAAACTCGTACCAAACGGTGGATGTCCTCCCACTCAGTTTGGCAGCAGGTAGTTACCATTGCACTTGCAATGCTGCTTTCCTCCATTTCTACCTAGAGCTTGATCCTGGGAAATGGCAAGCAGCTCCTGAGGTATGCTGAGAACCCCTCCCACCCAACAGTACTTGCTACAGAAGGCAGGAGACGTTGCTCCCAGTTATTACCTGGCTTATTCTGCCTTGCTTGTTTTCAACCCTGAGAGTCAGATGGGGGAACTTCCACCTTTTAGTGGCCATCTCTCAAGGTACCTTGACTCTTTACTCTCAATCTTATTATAACTCACCTGCACCCCTTTCTAAGTTTGTCTTTGCCACTTTTTATAGCTTCTTTGTCTTTGCTGTACCTTGTTACTGGTCATGCTGATGAAAATATTGTAAAATGGAACTGGCAATTTTTAAAGTGATCGATAATGTAGAGACAAGGCCTAAGGGTGAATGAAAGACAAGCCAGCATATGTGGACTGTCAAAGAGGATCCATGTGCTCGTGTAGAGGAAACCCAATAACGGTTAACTTCTATGGGTTGCAACCGTGCTGATGTTCCTCTCTCCTTCCTTAATCACACACATTTACCTTGTATTGATGCTGGGATGATTTGTATGCCATGGGTTTCTGCTGAATTTCAAGAAGAAATATATTAACCCAAAATGAATAGCATTGTGTCAGTTGAGGGCGAGTATTTATTTCTGGTGTGTTGCATTTCTTTTCTGCTGTGCTGTCAGATTGTCTGCAGGGCAGCAGCACCCAGCGTAGCAGGTGAATCACTGCACTTCATTCCACAGCATGATTTATACTTCTCCAGTTTTGGTCATGCTGTTTCTGCCTCTAGTATTTATTGCTCTTTTTTCAGGCATTACACTTAAGACTAGGATCTTGATCCTCTGTGCTCTCACAGCTCATAGCACCATTTGTGCCTACCAGGGCAACAAGTCATTGGATTGGAGTGGCTGATTTATACCTAATTTGTACAACAGGGCCTGTTTTACATAGAGACAGAGTAGGCAGTTGTCTCCGGTGGCAAATTATTAAGGGCTGGAAGACTAGATCCTTTAGCAAGCATAAAGGAAGGAGACCATCAGAGACACCCAACAACACCTATGGAATGGTGGATGCCCTGGGCTTCATCTTCCTTGAGGGTCTCAGGGTTGCCAGACTATGGAGAGCTTACCTCTGGTAGGTGATACAGTCTTACCAAGCTCTGTTCTCCATCTGCCTCTACCACTTCACAAGTGAGATGGTGGTTTCCGGTCCCCCCAGAACCTTTCTTCTTCTGGCTGTCAATCCTGCACTGCCTAAGGTGGGTCTGGCAGATGTGTTCAGTACCAATGCAGGATGAGAGTAGAGGGAGGTACACGGTGGGGCCAGGCACAGTGTAGGAAAACCTCAACTATCTGTTACAGGAGCCAAGGTTTCACAGTCACAGCCTCTTCACCTCTTGAGAAGGTCAGATTTCAGGGTAACTGCTCTGTTACAGCCTTAAACATTGAACTATGATGAGAGCAAAAGATTACTCCATTACTATCTTTGGAGGTGATACTACACAATTTTGCCTATGCACTAATACACCTTGTTTCCTGTAAACGGCAGTGGACACTGCAGCTGATGAGAATCTGCTCTATGCTTGTGCCTCCCAAATCTTTCAAGGATCATCACTGTTTGACAAAGAACTTTGTACTGCAGGTGGAATGCAGCCAACAAGACTCTCTTCTTCATCCACTCCAAAGGCATTAAATCAGAGCAGCTACAGGAACTGATTGCAAGAACAAGCTTGAATCCACTTTTAAAGCACCATCATCAGTAGCCTGGCTGTTGTCTGAGTGCAGCCGATACAAGGGGCTTCACATTGCATAGCAGTTCTTGATGGTTATTAAATTCCAAAGGTCAAAATAAAATCATGCAAGTGGGATGTGCAGGAAAGTCACCTAGAAATTTCTAAACTAAATTATTAATTAACCATATGTAATTTCACTTGCTGGAAAAGCAGTATTTTGCAAACAGTAGAAAACAGAGATGTTTGTGGGGTGAAGACTGTCTCTTTTGTTCTGGGTATTTACAGCAGCTAGGAGAATGAGTCTCCTTACTACAAGATAAGCAATAAAGCTCTGTTCCTAAGTCATTAACAGGAGAAAATGATGCACAGGCACAGAAGAATATGCAGTAGTATTTGCACAATAGGATGCCTTCAAAACTGGCGTTTAGTGCTACATAGAGGACCATTTTTAACTGCCTTCTCCACTCTCCTAACTAAAGCAGCAGGTTCCCCTTGTTCTTCTCTCATGCAACCAATCCCAGTAAGCAGCCATTTAACTTCTTGTGCAAGGCAGTATAGAGCTTATATACTAGTATCTATATACTAGGACCTATGTAGTAACTTGAGCTTCCCAATGTCCTATAAAAGTTCCCCAGTGGAAATCTGGGAATTTTCTTACATTTCTACTAGTCTTTCCACAATATTTTTTTTTGCTATGCCCCACTTCTGTGTTTAATAATAAGATGCCTGCCATTACCCAGGTTGGGTTTGGTGACCCAAGAGGTCCTATGCAGTCCTACATTTCAGCATGTCATATTTGTGACATTTCCAACAGGCTGCCACTGATGCATGAATAACCCCAATTAATCTCTTGAGAGATAAGGAAGGAGAGGGCATCAGATCCATGCAAAGTTCAAAAGCAGTCAAAACTATCCTAAAACCTGGGAGGGGATAAACATCACTCTTTTCATGACCTTGAAACCTGAGAAATCCCCAATACAACTGAAAATGGAGAAGAGAGGTTTTGCTTTTTAGTCATCCAGAAAGTGAAAATCCATTTGACAGGTGTCACAACATCCTGACTGCTGGCTAACCCCCAAGGGCCACAGGCAATGCTTTTATTTGGCACCTTGCTACTGCAGGTGTCAATCCCAGCCAAAAGGAAACCCCACACCAATGTTCTTGCTCAAGGTCCAGTGTGGAGGGCAAGCAAGGTAACTGAAGGTAGCAGTGCCTCTAAGTTAGCTCTGCAGATGGAAAAGCTCAGACTGAGACTCTGTGGCTATTAAAGGGTGGGTAGGTCAAGCCTGGAAAAATATAGCCAATGGTTCTCTAATAACAGACTTCTCTCTCCATCAGCTGGCTTTAAGGCATCCATCTGCTGACCTTTTCTGGAGTGTTAATGAAAAACAAAGAAAAACTCAAGTAATATTTTTTCCCAATTTTGGGTGACAATAAAAGTGCTGAGAATCCAGAATTTTCTCATAGACTGGGCATTTTAAATTTTATGCAGGTCCACCAGTAACACTTGTGTTCAATTTCAAAGAGAATTCCTGGGAAATAATAACTGTCAGTCATATTCATGTCAACTTCTCTATGCTGCCTTGTTCACTGAATGTCCTCTTGAAACTTTTATTCCCCCAGTGCATCCTTCAGTCAACCACCGCCACTGAGCTGCCAAGGTGTAAAATCAGAAGAAAGTGAACAATGGGAATAAAAATTAAGAGAAACAGTAAAGTGTGAGAACAAGCTCTGGAAAGAGATTATGAAAATGGGCCGCTACGCTCCTGATTTTTCCTGAAGACTGCATGCCTGCCATGCTCCCTATATGTCTATATGCCACAGTCTATACCTACAGGGATCTTAAGTTTGTGGAACTATCTTGAAAAGGTGATTATCTTCCTAATGAAGGCAACATTTTATCTTGTGTCAGCTATGCACATCCGTTTTCATCCCTGGTTCCTATTTACCCATTTGTAACCCTGGCCAGGAACAAAAAATTACAGCTCTAGGCTGTTCTGTGAAGCAGATTGCCTTGACCAAGAATTTCAAAAGCCACTTGATACAGCTTTGGGTGTCCAGCTTAAGATTTTTTGCAGGTTTTCATGACTCTGCTGGAGAAACCTCTCCAGATGAGGACCCAAAAATCAATCCTTCTCTGAAACTCCTGGTTGTTTTTTTCCTTTTTTGCTTTGCAATTGGATTTGTTCTGAGGCTCGAGGTGACCTGTAAAGAGGTGGTTGTTAGTATTCCAACCACCAGGAATAATAGTTAGAAACACAGATTTTTACTACTTAAGGACATCAAAGAACTAAACGGATTTCCTGGGTTACTACATTCACTCCCTGCTGCGTGTCCTAAAATCATAAATTTGTACAGTTAACAATCTCTGCTTTCCTGCTTATGCTGCTTCTTTCCCAGAATAGATTTCCATACTACTGAGAAATCCTCCCACTTTCACGATTTCTTGCAGTGTTCCCAGCAAACACAGAAGAAGAGCTCCCTGCTGTGCTTTGTATTTGGTCACCCTTCAACTCTGTTTCTTCCAGGCACCAGCCACTCTTCTTCCCACATGACTCATTTTCCAGCCCTTTTACTGTTTTGTTTGATTTCCCTCTCCCTCATTACAATTTGACCTCTCTATTTTAAAAAAACCCACATTTTGCCCTCAAACTGCCTCTGGGTGAGTTTGTGATGGCAGTGGAATAAATTCCCTCTTTCTGCTTGTAATACATGATACTTTTATTAACACAACCTCAATACAGCATTTCCCTTTTTTTGTGACTCCGTCATTTCCAGTTTATCATCCTCTCCATAAATTCTAGCTCCCCTGTCCTTCTCAGTGGCACTGCTGCCTCTTCAGGATGATTACAAACTCAGTGGTAGACTACCAACTACTTAAAAGCAATGAAAGAGATGTGTTGCACTTTATCTCCAGCTCAGGATATGTTGGGGTATCTGTTCTTTACTGGCTTTATTTCTCCCTTCTTTTTTTTTCCAGCTTCCAGCAGCTGCTTGCAACAATAGCAATGATAACAATGAAGCAGCTGAAAATGTTGTTGTTATTTTGATTTAATGAGCCCTCTATTCTGTAAAATAGTCAATACTTCCCAAAAATAACATCAATGCTTTCCGTAAGACTATAAGAGGGAGTGGAAAGGTTTGTGATAGTAGCAGAGTCCTTTCTCAGTCACTATTCATCCTTTGGGGAATGATGGAAGAACAAAAGGCATATGTTGTTTGATGCCTGGTAAACCTAGTGTGGGGAGTAAATGATTCGGATAACTTCTGTGGTAGCAGAACAGGATCTTTTATCTGGAAACAAAGACTCGTACTATTTCTTACATGATGACAGAATGTTTTCACCATAAACAAGGTTCAGTGGTGTCTCTCCATTTAGGCAGGTGCCCAAGACAAAAAACTCGCTGCAAAGAGGGACAGGCCACAATAAGGATGCGTGTGTCAGGACACATCACTCAGCCCAGGGCAATGGGCAGCATCCATCTGTGCTTATTGCTGGTCTGTGGACCATTCAGAGTGGAAACAGTTTGCACAGGAATGACCAGGAGTGCAGGAGGATGACACTTTTAGGGGCACGAACAAATAACAGATTGGTGAGCAGCAAAAAGTACTAGTTTGTCCTTGCCGGAGCTTGCAGGTAGCATTGTAAACACAGAAAACATTCCCACGGAGAGGAACAGGGGAAAGAGAAAAGTCCAAAGGGTCAGTCAGCAGAAAACTGCATCTTCTTTACATATGGACAATTTGATGATTATATGTCTCTTTCACATCATTGTGAAAGACTTGGCTCCTCTACGTGTTCTTTCCAAGCTGAATCTGACTTACCTATCAACTAGACACATAGCTCTTCACAGTTTTGTACATACTTTTATATATGATGAAGATGAAAATCTCTTTCAAAAATCTATTCAGTCTTAATAAAAGAATGAACGGCACTGAAGAATCCAATGTAATCTTTGGTAGTTTAGTTTCATGACTACTTGCCCTAACAATTAGAAAAATAGTTTCTTTCTTGTCTGAACATTAAGGGTGAACCATGACTCCTGATATCTCTTCCAGGACACTTTCAGGCAATGACAATTTATTATTTGCAAACACTTTTTTTTCATGAAGGTATGATTATTTTTTTCTTCTTATTCTTGATAACTTAAGATTTATAAAGTAGAGTTTTAATGAATGGTTTAGAGAACCGGTAAACAAGATAAATAGTCTGAAACAGAATAAATAAACCTAGGAAAAGAAAAAAGATGGAAATCATTTGTGTGAGAGCAAACTTGTAGGACAAACATAGAAGTCATTACCAAAAAAATTATGTCCCGGTAAATTAAGATGTCTCTGTTCACCAGAATCAAGCACTGATGTCCATGGCTTAACTGTCCTCAGTTTCCACCTTTTTTCCGCTAGACAGAAAAGCCATCTCTTGCCAAGCTTTCCATGCACATGTGTTTAATTATTGTTGTGACTCCTCTCTAACCACACTTCACGGTGTTGAGGCAGGCACAGGTCTCCCCCAGTTCTTGTGCCACCACTGCCTACCCATACAGAATCTCAGACATGGTATCTGGACACGGACATCTCAGACATGTCCCAAAGGGCTCCAGGTTTCTGGCTTAAGCAATTGAACTCAGTCCCTGTCTCACATGCAACACTTACCATTGAATATTTATATCTAGAGGTCTTAACCTGGAGCTGAATCCCACAGAGGCAAGTTTCAGTTATCCAATTGTAGGTCTGGTGCCATTTGAGACATCCACTAGGGCTGCCAGAGATGGCTTAGCACCTACAGGAAAGTCATACTATGCTGGAGCATAGTGGTAAGTCAGGCAGGTTATACACAACATTGCACTGTGCTGTGCAGTGCAGAATTGAAATACCCACGCTACCCACTGTGTGCCCATGAGATCAGTCCAGCTAAGCTCAATCAGTTTATTGATTAAGGATCTATAATATTATACTAAGACAGGCAGGCAAAGCTTATGATTCCAAATCCATAACCTTTCATTTTGTCACAGGTGCGGCTGTAGCTCAAAGCAAAGCCAGATTAATATGCAGAAATCTCTAACAGCATTTATCCTCGCTGTTGATTACACTTAACAAACTTTCCATCATGTCACTTAATTCCCCCCTGCCTCCTTCAGAAGCATAAATTAAAATGTCACCTACAAGAACACCCTTCAGAAACTTTCCTTCAGAAACAGTCAGCATTCTTGCAAAAGAAAAGCAGAGAAGAATGCAGAATACAAGCCTCATCTATGTCTCCTGTGAACAGGAATTGGAATCAACAGCTTAATGAATTGCAAAAATATTTAATGAAACTGTGGTTTGTCAAAATATTTACCCAAGCTCCCAGTGTAACCAGTAAAGCATTATAGCTTGTCCAGACAATACTAACCATTTATCCTAATAAACAGAGATACTAAAATCAACATGTAAGTAATAGATGAGCCACCAGAGCTCTGAACAGGTTAGTTTTGATATCAGAAACAGGCTGTTTGT
This sequence comes from Burhinus oedicnemus, assembly GCA_008921705.1. Classification (NCBI taxonomy): domain Eukaryota; kingdom Metazoa; phylum Chordata; class Aves; order Charadriiformes; family Burhinidae; genus Burhinus; species Burhinus oedicnemus. The sequence goes on along the minus strand of VFFE01007070.1, from coordinate 109,175 downwards.
AATCATATGGAGCTTTACACAAGCAAGCTGATTTTGTTCCTCAGTGGCTTTTCAATCTGTGCTCTTTGTTTATAGCCATCTCAGGCACTGTGCAGTGTAGACATAGCTATAGAACAAGCTACCTCATGGTACCGTCCCAAGACAGATCTACAGTACAGCCATTCATGTCCTATTGAAGTCAAATGCATAATTTTCATTGATGCCGATGTTTATTGCTTTTGCTTCCAGGTTTTTCTGTGCTGCTTTATCTGCCATAGAGGGATGGTGTTGTGACAACAGATGCTTTCTGCGCTCATCAGTTAGTGCTGCGTATTCCCACTTGAATCCCTGGTTATCGCTTTGTCTGGCTGTCTGATTTGTGCATTTCTAAGGTATTCTTCTATAGCTGCATCAGTTACTCTGGAAATGATTAGCAATTGAAAAAATACCCAGGTTTTGTGTTGACTTTTAAAAGCAATCCTCCCCTTCACACTGAATGAGGTAACAGTAACCACTGGGCTCAGAGCCATGCAAGAGCAAAATTAATCTTTTGTACCATAGGACTATGTCAGATGCCAGTGACCTTTATTGAAGCATATATGGGAAATACGACCTCAGAGGAGAGATTGAAAGAATTACCATTGTTTAGTCTAGAAGAGAGTAATGAGATACATGACAACAGCATTCAAATATGTAAAAGGTAGCTTCAGTGGGCAATCTGTTCTCCAGAAGCCACTTGAGAGACAACAGGAAGTATCGAGCTTGAAGGGCAACAAGGGAGGTTCAGACTGGATGTTAGGAAAATCTTTCTCAAAGTAAGGATAGGGAAGCACTGAGAAGCAGGAGAAAATTATTTGTATAAGGCTGCCTGTCCCACCTGTCAGACAAGCATTTCCCAAGAATGGTTCAGGTCAAGTTGCTCCTGTTCAGGGGCAGCAGACAGGACTGAATGACCAAGTGAAAGTTTTTTCAATAGTGCTTTCTAGATTTCTAGGATGACATGGTGCAAAAGAGTGGAGGAAAAGGTGGCACATCTGTAACATGTTAATATCCATGTGAAACCTCTGTTCCAGGTGCTCCTATGGAGAAAGCTGAGGCTGTGCATATGGAGCTTCTTGTTATTCCTCCCTCTGGATGAATGGGACGTGTGTCTCTGAGAACAGGATCCACAGCCAAAATCCACTCTTGGACCTTCGTTAATTTTGAAACCTATTGCCAGACCCTTCTAAGTTAGATGTTATATTTGAACATTGGTGACAAAGAAACAGCTGAAGAGCAATTTGGCATACATCTTATCGGGGAGGGTATGTCTCTGAAGACAATATCACCTAAGCAGTTTATGATGTGTTGCTTAGTCCCCTTGCATTTTGCCATGCAGCTGGAGGATGTGATCTTAGCCAGGGAACTGCTAAATGTTGGCAAATTCACAGCACAAGACAAGCTCTACCTCAGCAAATGTTTCACGTTATCTAGGTTTATCTTTCTCCCTGAACCTTCTTTGTAAACAGAGAGGGGCAGAATATAGATTCCCTGTCAGATAGCTGAATCCAGTTCCTGTCACTTTCCAGCTCGACTCCCCCTTGGAAAAACAGGAAGCAAACTTTTATTATTGAAATTGCTGAGCTGGGTCCGAACGAAGCTGGTGCCCTGGTGACATTTGAGTAGCAGTGATTTTTTTTTGTTGTTTCAAGTATGACTTTGAAGCAGCAAGATTCAGTGCTCCACATCTCTTATTGATTTTGGCTGCTGAATGTTTTATGACAAGGAGTCGCCCTGCATGAATTCTGAATAGGAGATCAATAGGCTGTTTAAGATGTCATGCCGTGTTTAGCTGACTGACGCGCTTCCTTTCCATCACCACCACCACTTCTAGCCCTTTTCCCTCAACATCCCATTCCAACTCTGGACTTTTTTCCATGTGTGTCCCTTGAAAGGTTTCACCTGAGGTGTTATTACCTTCCTGATGTACACCCTAACAGATTGGAGACTCAATTGGCCTGCAATTTTTCTTGTTTTCAACATAATTAGCACAAGGGCACAATCTGTAGGAAGGAAAAATTTGAGTTCACAAAAAGTCTGCTTTCCTTGCATCTTCAGAGTTTCCATCCCTAGAAAAAAAATTCCTTTGCCTGAGGAGTACATTACAGCTTATTCTCTTGCCAAAGAAATATAGGTTTATGCCTTATCCTTACTTGGGGACATTCCCTAGACTAGAGTGGTCTAAACCAAATGCTCTTTTGAGCTTGTGGAAACAGCTGTGTTCTTTCTCAAACTTGGTTCCCCCAGCTGTTTTGGGTCTGGGAACAGAAGTGCTGTAACCCAGCCAGAGAATAGCTCCCTCCTCTGAGAATCAGGTCTAGCTCCCTCATGCCTACCTCACCATCCCTGAGCTCAGAAGATAGTGCAATGACAAGAGGAGCACCAGTCGTGAGGTGGAGACCCTTTCACTAAGAACTGGACCCAGATCAACCCATTTCATAGAAATCAACATGTCACGTGGTCAGTACTTGACACAGCTCACTGCAAACAGTGCCCACCACAACAAAGCAGTGCTAAATCCCCACAACTTGCTTGCCTGTTCCCCAGCTTTGCCATTTGCCCTTATGAGCAAGCTCAGCTGCACTTCTTCGTCCTTCAGGGAAGCAAAATGTAATTCTGTGTCACTGCCTTGAGTCAGTTCAGGTTCAGGAATTACCCATCAGATTGTATTTCAAGGGAGAAACAGAACTCCCACCACTGAACTCTTCTGTCCCCTCCTACTTACTCAGATGGATAAATCAAACAGCTCAAAAAGTTCACAAAAAGCTGTAGTTCAAAAGCTACATTTGAATTTGAGCAGTGAATAAATATCCTAATGAATTTTTTAAAAAGCATTGGCTAAAAAGAAAATCTTATTCTCTTCTGTTACTTGCATTTATAGTGGAGAAGGGATTAAGCAACAGAGCACAGTTCCTATCCCAGATGACTGTCCAGGTTCTAGAGGCTATGGTACTTAATCCAAAGATTATTAATGAAGCAACCAAAAAGTCATTTTAGTGGCTTTTGTGTTAATTAGCTCTTTCCAATTTAAAAAAAACAAAACAAAACAAAACAAAACCAAAAACCAAAAACATAACATGAATCTCAGGAAGAAGGAATCTGTCAGGCAAACAAGTCAGAAGAGAATACACATCTAAGTATATCTGTTCTGCACCATTTCCAAGAGTAATAATTAGTCATCAGTCATTAACAGCAGCTGCAGATCCCCTCCTTCTCTGTTGTCATTTCTTCTCCTTCATTTTCCCAGGAGGAGACAGACTAAGGAGAAGAGACAGTTCCAGATAATTCTTATAGGACACGTTTTTACTTTCCAAGGATTAGCTCCATTAAAGCCTTTATATACCAGAATATTATATAAATTATGATACTGACATGGAACAGCACATCACAAGAGAGACACACGGTCATTTTCAAATCTCTCTCCAAAATACGTTTTTATTTTCCAGCCAGGGTCTGTAATAGATTGGAAAATGTGATCAGTCTTATGTTCAGAATAGGACCAGCAAAACTGAAATCAAACATTTTGTGTTCGCAAAGTGAATCAAATATTTGCTCCTTATGAAAAATGTTGGCTTCCTTTAGAAATCTTTTTCATTAAAAATGTCTTGAGCTTTCTACATATTAAAAACTACAAAACTTTGTTTATTGTCTTTATGACTGCCAAAAGTGAAAAATTTTGAGGTTTTCACTTGGGACAAAATAAGAACTTTAAAAGAACATTTTAAAATCATACTTATTCAACATTTTACATACTAAAATATCATATTTCTATACAGTTTTATTTAATGTTTTTTAGTCATCAGTAGTATCCCTTTTTATTAGCCATTTCTGGCCCATCAAGAATTGGGTGACTGGGCCCTGGAGAAATCCCAGGGCCAGAGCAAGGAAGGGCCTGCAGTTCTGAAGGGTGGGAGATGGCTACAAAGAAAGGCAGCGTGGTACAAGTTTATCATGAAATAATAAGAACTGAAACTGTGGACATCTGTTCCTCTCTGGGTGTGAAACAGATAGTGCAAAGGACCTGTCCCTTCAGTTGTGAAGAAGAAATAGCCTCAGCTCCACCTACCACAGTGCTCTACCTAGCCCTGGACCCTGGTGGAGTGGGCAATGCATACAGAGCTTTTCAGGGGAGACTGTAAGAAAGAGATGACTAAAACCCTTTAGCAGCACGTCAAAAGCTGCAAATGCACCTTTTACTTAACCAGTGAGAGGTGTTGTATCAGACAATGTTGCAGGTCACAAAACAGACCAGCCAGGTGTTTGCCAGGCAAGGAAATTCATAAAAGCTGACCTTAAAACAAAGACTGCATTATTTGCATATAATGTAACTTACATAGTATAAACTGAAAACTGAACTAGGCTGAGGCATTTCGAAGACTGCAGCAAATAGATGAAAACTAACTTAAGAAAGCTTCTGACCGAATGGAAGTAATCATTCTGCATAGTGCCTTGGAGTCCATAAGGAGTGCCTATGGGGGCAGGGGAGCAGAGAAATAGTAAAATAGAATTCTGAACCTAAAGTAGAAGGACATGAGAAACAACACAAATGACACAGACTCTTCTACATAGACACATTCGATCTAATCAAATCTCACTTAACTGTGACTTGCATGTTTTTAGCAGATGTTGACTTAATTAGACATCTTCAGCAGTGAAATCACACATTTGGTGACTGCTGACGTAGTGACAACTCTAGTTGTGCTTTGATGTGGTGATTTGTATTAAGTATTTGCCATACCATAGGAGTTACCACTTCATTTACAAATCAAGGGTTGAGTGGGCAAAGTGTTCCCTTAATCACCTAGCCCAGTTGGTGAGAAGCATCAGCCCTTGGCACACAACTGCCAAGACTTCAGGAGAATAGATCTGGGGTGACTTCACTCAGAGCATTTCTCTTTCACAGATGCTTACGAGAGCATGACATTGGAGTTAAGGCATTGAACTTAAATGTAAACTATATGATCAGCATGGCCTGATTATAATAGAAACAAAATAGGGATCACAGAGCCACTAAGGAGCCTTGTACTTTGGTCCTAAACTGAAATCCAGATGTGTTTCTCAAAGACAAGAGATCTACCACTTTCCATGAGCAAGAGGACATCTATATAGGATCCCCTCAAAGGGGAAATACCTCTCCCAGGACTGGAGAAGTGGAAAGAGATTGTGTGAAGAGAACTTTGTGGCATTTTCATCCTCTTTTACCACACTTAAGTGTTTTTTCCAGGAAGGCAGGTTAACTGGTGTTGAGAATGGAAGGAGAACCTACACTGGAGGTGCAGGGATGCTGAGAGCTCAGGAGTAACTTGCAATGGTCTCAGCCTGGCTTTCCATTTTGTTACAGCAATCACGTTGGTGTCCCATATGTGCTTTGTAAAACTGCTTGTCTCACTTGAAAAATCTTTGTACTTTTTTAAAGTTGTTAACATGGCTTGACTGTTACTCCAGTGTTTCTGTAATGGACACAGGCAACACATTTGGTAGGCATCAGATAAAGTATGAGAGCATCCTTGGGAGTCTCCTTTGGATTTGTTGCCCTTCAATTAATTACCTCTTGCTTGCATGGATGTTTTAAGCTTAGTGTAATCCAAGCTAATGGGAACTGGCAGAGAGAGCACAGAAGAGATCCCCCAGATGGAGAAGCATAAACTAAGCATGAACTCCACACACATCTCCTTAGATGTTAATTGTCCTCAATTTTAATATGCTTTCTGAGCAAACTGATTCTCAGATGAAATCTTTTAAAGCTCCTCTTTAGAACGGAGCTAAACTGTCTCCTGCTGGGTATAATCCAAACGGAGACTGTGCTCCTCTTCCCTACAAAGAGATTTGACCAATCTCCCTCCCAGAGATAGGGATGGTCTGACACAACCGTTCTGCTCTCCCGCACAGACCACTCAGAGATGCTTTGATATTCCTAGATACTGCTATGAGGCTCTAAATCCTCCAGCCTTTTAATCTCTCTTCAGGGGCTTTCTCCAGATCCTCTGAATATAAAGAGCTACTGATACATTCAGGCAAATATTTACAATGTCACACTTTACAGCAGTGCTGAGACTTCCCAAACTGTCTCTTGGAGCTGAATGACCAGTATTTATGATTGTTAATGGAAATCAATTGCCTTAATACCCCACAGAGCTTTGCAAATAATCACTGGAGTCCATTGACTTGTAAGAGTACCCTGCTTTTTTTCTTTCTCTGCCTATTAGCTACCATCTCAAGCAAGCTGAAGTCATGGAACATGTGTCTTTCCACCACAAAATGGTTTTGAAATGCCATACAAAATTTCTACCCATGCAGAAATATGGCTACTTCAGTGAATTTCCGATTTTTCCTTTCAAAATAATTTTTGTAGCTGGAAATGTATTTTCTTTGATATCACAAGTGACCAACACATTCTTGTAAAAAGTGGCAAGAAACTAAGTATAAGGACTAGTGCAATTAGTATGAGACCAGCATTAAATGAACAGAATTTTGACACAGAGAGAAATCCCTTAGCTTACAGGTTTGAGGAAATTGATTCTAGTTTTTCTCTCCCCTAGAAAAAAGTATATGAAACCTCTCTGCCATCTTCAACCCTAAACATTATTTCAGTCATAATTTATATGAAAAAGCTCAAATTTTGGTCTAAAGATAAAAGACTCAACATTTCCAGCTGCAAACCAGGTCAACAAATATTGACAAAAACACAAGAATGAACCTACAAAAGACATCTAAATTTTCTCTAAAGGCAAGTATCTTCATTTCACCGTCTCAAAAAGAAGTTTCCTGTCAAAAGAATGAAAATATTCTGTCCTTGTTTAGTACTTCATAGAATCAAATTTTCTTGCATATTTCAACAGCATCTGGAGAGAGGCCTTTCCTAGAATTTATAATTTTTATAATTTTATAATTTTTTACCATCAGAAGATATTGACTTTTGAAGATTAGGATGGAGTTCCCTGAACATTCAGCATCTCTCCTGGGTTGACCATGAAGGCTCCCCCCACAATCAAAGGAGGAAGAAAAGTATATTTCCAGAGGGAATTCATTTTGAGGCAGGAGTGCAACACTGGTAGAAGGAATCGCACTTCAAAGTTGCTTTTTTCTCTCTTCTTTCTTTCTTCTTGGAAAAGGTTAAAGAGCATGTAGATGGGGATGATCAGATTGGACACTTGCAGGAAAACTAGAGGGAAAGAGAGGGGAAAAAAAGTGTTTACAAGAACAGAAACAAAGTGTAGTAGTAAATGAGGAATTTTCCCAAGGGATGGAAGTCAGCAGTGGAGATCCAGAAAGCTCTGTGCTGAGAGGTATGCTGGTAAACATATTCATAAATTGTGTGGAAAAGGAGACAAGCATGAAATAACAAGAGTTTACTAACGACATGAGTTATCCAAGGTAACAGGGAATAAAACAGATCATGAAAAATTACAGAGGAACTTTAGAAAATTAAGTGACTGAATAGTAAAATGATAGGTGAAAGTCAATGTAAATAAATATTAAAAAAGCGTAAAATGGTGCATGTGAGGAAAAACAATCCTCACCACGTAAAAAGTGATGAACCTTGAGCTGACCATTACCATTCAGGAGCAATACCTTGAAGTTATGACAAATAGTCCCATGAAAACATCAGTTCACTGCTTGGTAGTTGTTGAAAACAGCAAATCAAATGTGAGGCATGGTTAGGAAAAGAATAATAAACGAAGCAGAATATGTGACTCTGCCTCTATAAGTCTACAGTTGAACCACTTCTTGAATAGTCTGCGCTGTTCTGGTCCCTGCACCTCTAAAAATGTATAGTAGAACTGGAAACGATACTGCTTTTCACACAGAGCATTCTAGAACTGGGGAACTCCTTTCCAAAGGATGATGAAGCCTCAAGTTCATAGCATTTTAAGGAGAGATTGGACAAGTACTTAAGAGATATCCACTGAGATTTATGGAAGAGTCCAACCACAAGAGGCTCAGGCAATCCCAAACTCTGAAAAGGATGGTAGAATATCATATATGTATCATACATGTTTGTCCTGTGCTTACTTGCCTTTAAGTATCCTCTTACGTCCAATACTAGAGAGATGATACTGGGCTAGATGGACTCTCTACGTTCTTTTCAAATGAATTTAAAGCCAGCACCATGCTCTGATGGTATAGAGTGAAACTGAGGAGCTGCAGCACCATGGTGAAACAAAGACAGCCTCTGTCTACTCTAACTACTTTAATCCAGTCTCCCTTTCTAACTTACTTCTAAAGTCAATGGGTCTAGTCTTAGAATTTCCCTTAGGAACAATAACAGCATACATATCTCTTACAAGATTTCTTGAACCTTTCTCACAAGCAGGTGTTAGCTAACAACCTTTCATTGACAGCTTCAATTCTTGTCTCATCTGCTGTATGGTTTTTGCCCTGAAAACTCATTGTAGTCAATAAAAGTGGACCATTGAGAAAACCTGTAAAACTCGGCTGATTAGTAGAGACACAGTTCCTTTACAAACTAGCAAATTCTAAATACCCATTGCTTTAATGATTTACATTACTGTTATTTTAGTTTAAAATAATTCAAGGAAGAAACCTTCTCTGATAACTAAACACTGCTGAGTGTAGTTCTTTTGGAAAAGTTTCCAAAGAAAAAAGTTGCATTCAAGTCCACTGAAGACTAGTTAGTACTGCTGTTATTAACCTGGGGAGGGTTCTTCATTTTTCTTATTCAATTTTCATTCCAATAAAGCTCTGAATGACTTCTGCCTGGGATATAGCTCAGTTCAGCTCCAATTGATTTACAGTAAGTAAAGTGCACAAGTGTGTAACATAATCACTACAGAGTGGCTTGAAGAGAGTTCACATGAAGGTCTATCTTTTACACCTAAAGTGACAGCAAATGCAATCAGTGAACCTCAAAAAGGAGATAAAAAATCTGGCTGTGATTTAAAGAAATGTCAAAGTGAATATCTTCCAACCCAGCAGAGTTTTGGTTTGAGCATGCAAACCCAATGTGGTAATAACTAGTTAATACCATGAGGTCAAGCAAGATGTGTGTGGTGTGCGGTGGAGGTAGGAGCTCTCAAGTACAGTCAGGGGATGCTAGGTGCTACACCCCCAAAGCGAGGGAGTCTAAGGAGTGTTAAGTGCAATACTTGACGGAACAAGGACGAAATCTGTCCAGGCATGTGTTCATTTTGCAGCTCCAAATACTACTGGTTTGTTGCAGACCTTCTCTGTTGGTCTCTCTGGTAAAGTGAATGAGCAGGCAAATAAGGTGGACTGTTAGGGAGCAGCTGCATCAATCAGCAATGAAAGCTACACTGAGTTATTTGTTACCCAAATTTTGCTGTGTATTAGTGAGTCCAGATGTGAGAGAAGATCAGTAGTCTCAGACAGCAAGCGACAAGATTTTCTTAACCCTGATGAAAGACCAGGACCTTTTCCCACAGCCATGTACTCCAAAGTCTGTACTTTTCCCCAGTTGGGGTTTGAGCCATGCCCTCAGGCTTCCAGCCATTAAGATAACATGTACATGGGAAGAGAAAGGCTTTTAACACAACAAGCTTTGTGACCCACATGCTTTTCACCTGCATACCTGACTGTGGCCTGCTTATACACCTCATGCTCCAGGTACATGATTAAATGTAGATGTCCACCTTGTGAATGCCTTCATCTGAACTAAGTACCTAAGGAAAAGCTGTTTATCTCATCCTAAAATAGATCTCAAAGAAAATCCCTGAAAAATTCTATTTCCCTCTGTTGACTATAAAAAGAGCAGCTTAAACGGAGACATCTAAAGTTAGGCAAAACAATCCCAATGCAAGCATTATCAGTGTTTAGGAGTGGACAGGACCCAAGTATTTGTTGGGTGAAGTAGACTTTACCTACACCTGATCTGTCCTTACCACATACATGAGACTATGGACAGACTAATGTGCTAAGCTGTCCATCAGCTTTACATCCATATCAGGATGCGAGTGTGAGGGTTCACTATAGATGGTAAATTAATCTAGTCCTGGGGGGCAAGGTTGGACTTTGAGTTAATAAGTTTGTGTACACTAAATCTTCCTCCATGACTCGATCATCTATCAGGGGTTCACAACATCCATACAGAAGCGCATTCCCCTACAGAACTTTATCCCTTCAGACTTTCAGCCCCGGTATTACCTGCCAATTCAGCAGGAATTGTGACCTTAATTGGGAGTAGCACTGTCTGTTATTAGCCTACAATGTGCATAACCAAAATGATTTGTACAACCTGACTGCCACATACAGTTAAGGACAGTCACACAAAAACGTCTCATTAAGTCCTCCAATCACCCAACTCCCACACTGTTTGGTAACAAGTAATTATTTAGGTAAAATGCCTTCATGAAAGTTTTGTTCAGTGCCGTGTCATCATTTATGAAGCAACAAACTTTTCTTCCCTGTGAGTCAGACATAATTTAGCAGCAGAGCTATTTATCTTTTAATCTAAATTCTTTCCAGCTCTTCCTTAGTTCATTACTCCTTTTATCATGTCTTTTCTGTGCTTAAAGCTGAAAATTCATAAAGCACAGGATTCTGTCTTAACTTGCATATCACATTTGCCATTGACAAGCAGAGATGATAAGATATTCTGCAAATTTTTAGTTTTGAATGTTGATGAGTCTTCAACATTCAACATGAGAAGGATCTTCCAAATTATCATGTCTTTTGTTTAATTTCTTTTTTGTGTTTTGTCTTTGTTGCTGTTTATTTTAAGAAGAGATTGATCTCTGCTACCCAAATTAAAAAAAAAGTAAAATATGCCCAAATGCAATAAAATAGAAAGGAAAAAAGAAGTGTACAAATAAATAATTGGGTGCAGATAGCTGGGGATAAATTTTTCTGCTGTCCCAGGAATAAATAGTTACATTCTACCTCCTAGGACACCTCTGTAATCCCCCTGAAACTGGTAGGGTAGTTTAGTTCACAAATACTAGTTTACAATGTGGTTGTTTTAATTATTTTAATTTAATTCTATTCTTGTACCATGATAAATTTAGGAAAAAAAATTTGTTTTTGTATTTACATAACTGAAATCAAAACTTATCTCCCTATAGCTATGACCATCTGATACCTGTCCTGCTCCTCAACTCTCCTTATAGTCTATTTCAAATGGGATTAGAGAACAGAAAAATCCAGGCTACTTGTACAAACATGCAATGGAGGTTCTGCTCTAGTTATCTTATGGACTGCAGTTACTAGGGACCTGTCTATAAAGCACAGGAGTGAATAAGTCAGTTCACAGGACCTCATAGATCAAACTTGCTACAAAGCAGATGACCATAGTCCATACCAGCATGACTGAGTAATTTTGAGCAGTCATCAAAATGGAAAATAGCATAGTAGGATGTAAATAGGATCATCTTTGGCAAATTACATTGGTCCTGCTCAGTACTGACCAAATCTTGACTGAAGAATTGTGTCCACTTTTGAGCACTGCACACCATGAAGGATGTTGACCAGTGTGAAAGAGCACACAGCAGTGATGATGATGGTCAGTTATCTGGATACAATAATTCATGGAGACAGACTAAATAAACTGGTGCTCTTCAGTAAAAAGTATGGAAGGCAGAAAGTATGGTTTCATACACATGAAAAGCAGCTCCAAAGAAAGAAAGAATTCTCTCCATGGCCATTGACAATAGGACAGGAGGTAACCAGGTTAAACTGCAGCAAGTGGATCATGCTAGGCATAAGAGGAAATATTCTAACAACAACGAAAATGAAGAGCGGGTCTTGATTGCCTGGGGACTGAAGTTTGCAGCATTGGAGGTCTTCAAGATGAGGCGAGACAGTTGGTGGGGAGCAAAGTTTAAACAGAAAATTCCTGCACAGGGAGCAAAAGGATGAGTTCCTTCTGACTCTCTTGACTCTAAAATTCGTGACCCCAATGTCTTCATCTTTTATACTTTTATACGTTATTTTAAACTGTGTGGTTGTGTATATATTCACAGCTGTGCACCACAGTGACATGACCTTCAAAATGTGCAACACCACCAGGTTTTATTAGACCAGTCTGCTCCGCACAGGCAAAGAACCACTTTGTGGACCAGTATGTGCTGGATTTATTTGAACCTGAGATAATTTTTCAAGCAGTCATGAGTCTCCGTGTCAAAGTCCTAACCTGGAAAATCTCTAGAGCATGACATCAGCAGTTATCTGCCTATAATATTTTACTTTTCGCAGTAATATACAAATCTGTCCTATTTCTTTGGGATGAAGCTCTCAATATTAGGAAGCTTGGTCAATCATAAAATAGGGAGAAGCACACCTGTAAGAGCAATATTTACATGTTGGGTCAGAAGAGAGTAAACAATCACTAGACATGATAGGGAGTTCTGATCTGAAGCTAAACCACCCAGCAAAGGGCCATGCCACTACTCAGGGGTTTTTATGTCTCTGTATTTATTTCCCTATTTACAGAATAAGTGACTTGGTGACTTGGCAGCCATTCTAGGAAGGCTCCTGCTGCCCATCTCTACATATATACCCTGTAACTAAACAAAATATTTTCTGTTGCCATGGCTACTGGGCCTTTTTTATATTTTTCTTTCCTTCTTTTGCCTCCACAAGCAACAAAACCTGTTAACCAATTAAATACCCCAAAATACAGGGGAAAGTAGGAAGGCAAGGGTTTCACATGTCTCATCTCTAGCTCATTTGAATGCTGAGTGGCTATCAAGAAGAGGACTTTCAAGTTTAGAGGTTTCTAACTGAACTAATAAAAAAAAAAATCCCACAGAGATTTCAGAGCAGCAGGATGCGTGCAGGGCTTTTGATGCATGATACCATCTTAGGCAGCTAGCAAAGTACCTGGGGTGGTGCAGCAATTCCAACCAGGTTTCAACTCTTGCATTAGGACAATCGTGGATTGTCTAACTATCCCCACCTCCCTGGCCCAAGCTCATTATGTAAATAAGCTCCCTTCCGAATGGATCAGGTCTCTATATCCTTGTTTATCTGAGTCACTAGCTGCCAAATCCAGACAGGACTGAGCATTAATGGTTTGCATTCACATCGGAAAATTCTACTTTTCATCTGTGTAACTAAGCTGGCCAAAAAAGTATGATTTAAAAGAACTGACTTTTTTGATCAACTACATAGACAAATTCAGTAATAAATTTATACTGAAAGAGTTTATTCAAAGAGAACTCTCTGAGATGTTTAAGACACATCTATTAGTATCAGTGCCTAAGAGGGCAGGCACAATGGGACAGGAGGAATGGGGCCATGCCAGAAATCTTTGAGCATCACACTCCTTGTAGGCAGAAGTCTGGGGGTCCTTGGTGCACCACAATCAATATTCACAGTCCTCACACTCACACCCAGCTCTGACATTTCTATGGGACATCAAAGTAAAGACAGTCAATCTAAAATGAGACTGAGTGCACAGGCAGAGCTAGCAGACTGGCTTGGGTCCTTGAGGGATGTCCCACAAGTTGATCCTTCTTTGCTCTCCATTTTGGAACAAAACCAAAAACTTTACACCATTCTTCCATAACTAAGTTGTATCAGTTCCCTAGGTTTGGGATCAGAACCTTTGGTTTGGGATTGAATGAGACTCCTGCAATACTGTCTGGTGCTTTGGGGCATTAGGAGACCTTCTGTGGCCTAGGAAGAGTAGATGTGTGGAGAAGATATCTCCTCCTGTACAGCCAAATTTTTTAAAGCAATAGCCATTCTCTCCATTGACCCACAGAGATTATATTGAAATTGCATCCAGCCTTTTTATGCTAAAAGTTACAGTGCCCAAAATAAGCAAGCTACTTCGTGCTATGCACCAGAAAGATCAAACTTCTTTAGCTCCTACCATATGACACATTTCTACAGATCCTGATTAATATTTTCTGTGCTTTTTGAATCCTGTCCCGTCCAACTTTTATTTTAACCTCTTTTTAATACCTCTCCTAATAACCTTACGGAGAAGAAGCTGTCTCACTGCTCCTGGACTGTTCCCTGCTCAGACAACTTTAGTAGCACCCAAAGCCCCACAATGCATCCTCTCTGCAAGTTTATCTCCCAATGCTTATAAGTTATGATTTCTAAGAATTTTCCAAATTTACTACTTTTTAAGATATACCTCGTTATCGTATGTAGACCTCATATACCTCATAAGATATATCTCATGAAGTGTTTGAGAGTCACTTTTTGGTGTGTGTGTTGGCAGTGGATGCCAAAGTAAACTGTAAGAGGTGGAGAAAATCAGTAGGGAAGGGCAAGGAATTGTGCCCAAGTTTTGTGCTTTCTGCATTTTCCACCTGCCCCTGATATAGAAGAAAGACTGCCATAATGCAGAAGTCATCATAGTTATGTTTTTCTTACCTGGCCATTGTTTCAAGGGGAAGTCACAAACACAGCAGCAAAATCCATCCTCAGGTTTTGCTGGAGAAATGTGTCTTTTTACTGCCACAGTCTCACAGCTGACTCATGCAGGCATAATCAAGCCCTAAAGCAATTAAGCTACTTTGGCCTTTGTAGGCAGTTTAAGAGACAGATCCATTTAAGCACAATTCAGACAGCACAAAGAAAAGCTTTTATTATCCTGATTTATTGAGTTTTTCCATTTCTCTTTTATTTAAGTGCAATGTCTTGCATTCAATTTAATGACAGTGATTCTGTAAAGCATTAAAACACCCAGTGACTATTCAAGGAGCATTTATTGAGGTCTAATAAGAGACAAATCAACTTTTCATTTAAGTGCCTCAAAAACAACACAAGCAATAAATGGCTGATTATATATTTAATGATACTGTAACTTACACTGTACCAACAAAAACAGCTTTTGCTTTTCCATTTTAACACTATTGCCTGTTGTTAACATCAGGGAAAATGTTTATTATTATTCTAATTGGAAGCAGCAAGTTAAAATCCATGTTCATTTAAAAGCAAATAATGCTTAATATGTATATGTAACTCTTGGGGATTTTTCTGGGAATGCTTATGTTTCTTAGAGTGGTCTGTTTCCAAGCATGGATATAACACAGGACTGGAGGATGCCATTGGAAGGCACTGTAGGGTGCCTTTCATTTCAGAAAAGGGTGTTCCGGTAGCAAAAGCATTATCACCCAAATTCTGACATCAGACTTGTATGTACTATCAAGTACAGAAGAAAGCATGAAAAAATAATTTCCAATGGTAGAATCCAACTTTTCTCCTTAGCCCTGGAAAAACTACATTTTTAGAGTGTCTCACTTGTCAAGGTAAGTGCTGAGACTGTCTTCTTGTGTTTTCATTCTATTGCTCTGTTCCAAGTATTTTTTTCTTTCTCCACTGTGTAACTTTTTAAAACTTTGCCAACATGACAAAGTCACAAAATTTCTTTTTTGCAATCTGTGAAAATTTGGAGAGACCAAGGAAGACAACCATAGAGATAAACCTCTATAGTGCATTCAGTTGGGAAGGAAAGAAATAAATTGTCAACATTATTTCAATCTCAGTCCCCCAAAAGAAAGGGAAATTGGAAAGATTTTCAGGAGAAGTTAAAGTTTTGAAAGGAAACCTTTTCTTTTGCAACTGAAAAATGGAAGCACAAAGAGATTAAGTAGCCGGCAGCAAAAATGACAACTGAAAGAAGCACTTTTAAATCTTATTCTGTTGTCTTGACTTCATTCTGATATAAAGTGATTAACGTGTCTTATTTTAGAGGACACAGGACCATTTCTCTGTATTCTGATTCTAGCTTAGTTTGTCCCCGGCATTTAGGTCCTCAAGCCCAATGCCCTGCAATCCCAAGAACCAATGCAACAGAAATTTCATCCAGAAGTATCTTTCAGGCATCCCTTGATAAACTGCCCCCTGGTATCCGATGACACACTAGACTTTAAGAAAAGACCAAAAGCCACAATTATTGAGCAGTATAGGAAAGGGAAAAAGGTAAAGGCTATCCCACTTTCTTATGAAGCAGACTCCATTGCTACTTGCTATCCACCACAGTGTTGCCCAGGACACAGATGCATGGCCCAGTACTGGGGTCCTTCTGTGGAGTCAAATCCCATGGAGGTTTCTCCTGGGGAAAGATTTCCAGCCTGGGCCTAAGGAATCTCTAAACTTTTCAACTTTGTATGAGAGCTGTCATACGTTACTTTACGTTACTGCACTTTACTTCATACATTTGTGTTTTACTTACAAAGATAGTGAAATGAACAGGCATGGTGATTGTAAACCACCCATTGTAAATGACAGAGATACGACTGTCTGTGTTACCATGATGGCAACATATCAGCACCTCGCTGCTTCTGCTTTGCAATTCCTGCATTTTTTCTCTTCACCCCCTTTCATTTCTAAGCAAGTTCGGAGCTGATTTATTTTATATCATCTGCAACTGGCTCTAAGAAAAGGTAGACCACTGTGGGTATGATTCACTGACAAGCCTATTTTCTTTCCTATGAATTGATTTAACTATAAAAGCAAAGGATAAGACAGCTATTGAACTACTTAAATGATTTAAAAATTGGGGACTGAGTGTTTGATCCATCAACAGGCATCAGCACTGAAATTAAACCTGTAAGAAGGCAAGGACTTCATTTAATTTTTTTTTAAAGCCCATGAGAAGTTATTTACACTTGAGACAAAGATTAAAGATGCTGTGAAATTTACTGTCCCTGCACTTAACTGGGGAGCATGGCAGAGTGGAGTCCTGGTGCGGACGCTGCCATTCCTGACACCCTGTTAGCTTGCTAGTATGAAATACGTTCAGACAGCACAGTAATATTTGTAAAGTTTATTGGGAAGGATATCAAATCATTCTGATGTTTATTCAGTGAAGCTTAAGAACATCACTGTTGAGGTTATTCTCTGTCTCGCTTACACATCTTGACTTCCCTGCACCCTTCCTTTGTAAAGTGTCTCTCTCATAAAAGCCTTGCATTTACTTCCATGTTCAAACTGCTTTGCACCATTTCACTGTTCAGTAATGTAAATTATTCAATTCACAGCTAAGATTCAAAGCCATAAAAGCAAAGATTTGTAGCTTTCTACAGTCTGCATATGTTGCTGAAAGGCATATTTAGAGAGTCTGGGGAGAATAAACAGGCAGCAGTCCATGTGATTCCTGCTGTCCCGGTGATCACATTTTACTTGCTGTCAACCCCCTACCCTGTCCTGTTTCATTTGTGTCATTCACCTGTTGCATCCTGTTTGTCACTCAGATGGAAACCTTACAGGGCCAAAAAAGGTTGTTTTGTCCAGTTTCATAATCAAGTTACTAACAGCATCGGCTGATACATATATATTTCCTGCAGGTAAAAAGCATATATATTATTACCCTTTCCCAAATATGGTCTAAATTTTTGGCAGTTACAGTTGATTTAGAGTGCCTGGTATCTGAGTGCCAATATGAGCCATTTTAAAAGGTCCTTATCACCGAAGGAAGGGAAGACTGAGCAATCCTTGGGTTAAAAAAAAAAAAGGGGAGACTTCTAGAGGTCACAGACGAACACTTTAATGCTTTGAAAATAATGAGTCTAAAAGCACGTCTGTTTCAGACGTTTCAAGCATAAGTCATACCTTACTTGAGAATAATCTTCTTTTCCACACAGAGCATTACAATAAAACTAAAATGCAATCAACAGACAGAGAGATAGCATGTAATATGAAAGATGGTGCATTGTGACACGTGGTACACTGGAGTAAATTCATATATTAATTTAAAGGTGGATCCCATTAGTGTCTGGTGGGGGCGTGTTTCTGTATCTGGTTATTTATTAACACTGTCTTGCTTCCCAGAACTGATATACGCTGTATTGACAAGATGACAGAAACACTATCCCTTGCCCGATTTCAGATAACCACATCCACTTCTCATAAAACACATAATTAACTAAGGAGAGAATACTTCTTAATTAAAGCTGGCTGAAATTAATCAAACATTGACTTTGCAGGGTGCTCCTGGTTCTGCTCTAACTTCCTTGCTTGCTCAGAGCCAAGGGAAGCTGGTTGTCCAAAAGCTCTCCTTTGCAGGCTAAGTGAATGACAGACAAAATGGCTCAGCAGAACTGATTGAAAAGAAAAGTCATAGAATCTTAAAATCATAGAAACATTTAGATTGGAAAAGACCCTTAAGATCATTGAGTCCAGCCACATTGAGTCCACCACTAAACCATGTCCCTCAGCACCTACATCTACACATCTTTTAAATACCTCCAGGGATGGTGACTCAACCACTTCCCTCAGCAGCCTGTTCCAATGCTTGACAACACTTTCAGTGAAGAAAATTTTCCTAATATCCAATTTAAACTTCCCTGATGCAACCTGAGGCCATTTCCTCTTGTCCTATTGCTTGTTACCCGGGAGTAGAGACCGACCCCCCACCTCGTTATAACCTCCTTTCAGGTAGTTGTAGAGAGTGGTAAGGTCTTCCCTGACCCTCCTTTTCTCCAGACTAAACAACCCTAGTTCCCTCAGCCAGTCCTCAAAGGACTTGTTTTCTAGACTCTTCACCAGCTTTGTTGCTCTTCTTTGGATGCACAGTCAACACAGAGTGGTATGAGAAAAGCTCAGATATTTTTCATTTGTTGAGATATGCTTCTTGCTGGAGAAAGTCTTTGGAGAACCAGTACAAGCCCTAGAAATGGGTGGCCAGTGAGTAACCTCAGATGGGTTTGAGAGAGCTGGTGGGCTGGATTCAGAGAATGCCATGAAAAAAGGGT
Source organism: Burhinus oedicnemus (assembly GCA_008921705.1). NCBI lineage: Eukaryota > Metazoa > Chordata > Aves > Charadriiformes > Burhinidae > Burhinus > Burhinus oedicnemus. Next base: position 90,528 of record VFFE01007070.1, on the reverse strand, counting down.
TAAGAGTTTAGGCTTTCAGCCAAGAGACTGGCCACTGTGCTGAAGGCTCCCTTTCAGCAGTGTCTGTGAGATGTGGCACCAGCCTGAAAAGACACCACCAGCAAGCATGGGTGCTTAATGGCAGGGTCTTAAAACTACACTGCACAATCACAGCAAAGAGGGACTTCAGAATGTCAGATGTAGACAGGTCCCAGCTCAGCTAATGGCAGGAGCACTGAAATCCAAGGGAAATTATATGAAAGACAACAAATCTGGAACATGCAATAACTGAGTCATGCATGGAACAGGGAAAGAAACTGAGAGGTTTGGCCTTGTTACGGACACTTAAGGATGAAATTCCTCAGGATGGCTTCAAAAAATCCTCGTCATCATCTCTCCAGGCTTCACTGTGCTCAACACAGCCCACGACCAGAGCCCCCATGATGTCATGATACAGAAGTGCTCACCTTCCTAACACAGCCAGGGTGGATTCATTTTATAGTCTAGGACGGCTAACTCTGTGAGTCCTTCTCATCAGTATACGGCAAGCAAGGAAGAGACAGTAGTAGCCATGAGCAATGCTACATTTTCTGTATTGAGAATTATTCTGACATCTCCTTTGTTTTCTAAAACCATATGGGAAACAAGCCCAAAGGTTGTTTCTCCAAAAGGGGGGAACTCTGCGCCTGCCTACTCAGTAGGTGCAGATGCTCCCGGGGGAGCCCTATTGCAGGGAGAACTGGGGAGGTCTGTGAAGATGCACATGAGCTTGCCCTAGGAAAAGAAGCCCAGGAGATGCTGAGCAGAGACACTGAGACCACCTTGCAGCACTGGAAGGGGAAGGGGGAACAGTTCATAAACTGCCTCTGCTCTGGGGCTGGCCGAGGGCAGCCCTCCCTTTCTGAAACCTCCGCTGGTGCCTGCAGTCTGCATGCACTGCAGAGACTGAGGCTAGCTCAGGGGCTGCGTGATGCAGACCTGCCATAGCAAAAGCAGATCATACAGGCAGGGTGGTTTGTTTGGCCATCCCACGGCTGGAGACTCAGTACAAGCAACTCCACAGCCAAGGGCTGTGAAGATGCCCTTGTGGAAATCAAAAAGAAAGATCAAAGGCGGGCCTGAACAAGGAATAGTGCTTTCTGAAGTTACTACTTTCATTGTTACTTTTGTGCTTCATAGCCTAGTACATCACAGGGGTTTTTTTTCATTCCTTTTTTTCCTTTTTTTCTATCTTTATCTCTTTTTTTTTTTTTTTTGTGTGTGTGTGATGTTCAGCAGAGAATCTTCTTCTTTTCATCTTATTTGATGGATTTTCCCCTAGTTGTTTTAGTCCTTTTATTCCCTGAAACACAGCTTAGGGCTACCTTGTTTTCTCCTGCTAAGGTGGCATCATGAACCTTCTCACTGTACCATGGCATGATCTCACACTGACAGCTCTTGAGAACAAAGCCCTGCTTTAACTGTGAGTTCAGTCTCCAGGGCTCCACACCTGCAGAGTTCAGTTAAACTCACTGAGGCCTTGCACCTTTCTGTGGGGGAGAGGACAGGGTGAGAATTTGCTGAGTAGGAGGGATGGAGAATACCCTAAGCTGAAGACAGGTGTGTGTCACATACCTCTTTAATTCCACTTGAAATTCAGCTTCTGAGCTTAGTCAGGGCATGCAACACATTCAGTGCTGGCTGGTAATGGAGGTACACTGTACCTCCAGGGATAACCATGGCATAAGGAATAGAACAGAAAAGAACAAAGCAGAACAGAACAGAACACTGTATTCACAGAAAGCAGAGAAAAAAATTAAGTTTTTTCTAAGGTAGAGAGAGGATCTCATAAATTCCAAATAAACTGTTACAGGAGGATGATGTTGAAAACTTCCAGAGGAAAAAAAAATTATAAACTGATATATATATATAAATATATAAAATATTATAAACTTCCTTCTTAAGAGATCAAAGAAACCTTAACTATGCCCCAGAAATTAGCATGAGGCAATGCTAAAACAGCTGTGTGGCTTAACTGGGGGGTGCGTGCAGTGTAGGGGCTGTACTGTGGCATGCCCAAGCTCTCCCAGGCTGCAGCGGGGACACAATGCTGCCAACTGGCATTGTAAAAAGCATCTGCCAGGTCCAGGCTCCAGGAAGGTGAGAGATGGGGGCACTGAACCGCCTCAAACAGGGGAGGAACCAAAGCACAGCACCACACCTTTGTCATTCCTATTCTTCTCCAAATCATCATCCCTGGGCAGACTCAGCAAGGACATGACTAATTTGGGCTCCTGCTGTCATACCCAGCTCCATGAGAAACTTCTCATGCTGGTCCCAGCTGTCTGCTCATGTGCTCCCATGGATCTGGTCTTTCAGAGCAGGGGAGAACATATCTGGAAACTACAATCCCATGCTGCAGACTGCACTTCAGGAGGTCTGCCCCGCAGGAACCAGAATCCCCTCACTCCAAGCAGTGACTCCAGTGCCTCTGGTTACTGAAGGGGATCATTCTCTGTGCTCTTTGATCTGACTTTCCTCCAAGCTGCCCAAATCCCTTCATTATATACCCTTCCTAGCATATGCTTTTTTCAGCTTTGCAAAAAGGGAAGGGCTCCCGGGGAGAAGACTTCATGCAGAGATTTTCGCTATTTTCCCAGCACCAGGACTCTAATGCAGAATAAGGGACAGGATCCCTACAGCATGTTATTCTGTAACAATCACGCAACACCGCCTAACTCTCATACGCACACACGATGCACTGGCACTCAAATTTGTGCAACTTTTATCCTGATATTTCATCCTTGTTCAGTCTTATAATATATTATTGCTATGAGTTCTCACCTGCCATACCCCACCAAGGCATCTTTCTGCTTTTCTTTTGGCTTCTTTCACTATCTGTCTTTCTCTGTTCTCTCATCTTGATGCAGAAGATGGCTTTTCCCATGTACATAGACAAACTTTACATTTCTTTTGAGGGGAAGGTCATAGCTATGTTAACCGTTGATTCTCTTTTACTGTGAGAGAAGCACCAAGGAGCTTTTGCCAATGGTGGGATGCTCTTGTGCTATGTGCCTACAGATAGAGATACTTTACTCCAAAACAGGTAAAATATGACTGTTAGCTCCTCTTTTTACATGATGAACAGAGGTACAGGAGACTTAGAGTGACAGCCATGAGCAGAAGATCCCCCAGCCTGGTCCATATAATGCTGCACTGTGGCTTCTTCCCTGTTCAAAGGAGAAGATAACCAGCAGCCTTCTGTGAGGGGAAGGACCTTTCCTGTAGCAGTCAGTGACCAGCACTGCCAAAAAAGTAGTTCCCTGAGGACCAAACGGCTGCCTTGAACAGCATCTTTTCAGTCAAGCTTCTAACTATCAAGAACTAAAGCATTGGCTCTGCCTGCCCAGGGAGGAGATGTCCCCATTTTGCCACAGACCCTGCTAGAAATGTCACACGTTTGGTTTCCGTATTAACAGCTTTCAGAGACAAGGATCTTTATCTACAGGCCAACACCCAGCACATTTTTGAGCACTCAGTCATGAAATAATATTTGTCCATGAAAAGAGCGTGAGGGGGCTGTTTTAATGATTTTTTTATCCTAAAGGGAGTTTGCACCATCTGTCCTGCTGACAGGTTCACTGAGGAGAGATGTCCACGGTTTGTCAGCTGGGTTTCACACCCTCTCTTGTGAATCCTGTCCATGAATAGGATTCTTCTTTCTTGGGACAAAGGTACTCGCTGCTTTAATTGAAGATAACATAGAGATCTTCCCGCATCTGTAATCACTGGGAAGGCCTGGGCTTCCATTTCCCCTCAGTGTTGCCTTTTTTTAATGTCCTGACCAATTTCAGCTAGAGTCATTGCTGTTTTCTATCTGCACAAAACCCTCCCTGTAACTTTCATTAAGGAGGGCTAATTTTTATCCTTCTCTTCTCATTCAGTGCCACTGTATTGTTTCAAACAGCAACCAGGTTTCTCCCAAAGGTGCCTGTGTTTCAGGGTACGGAGAACCGACATTTCATGAGCTTTATATTTCCAGTATGTGAAATGCTGAATGTCAGTACAATTGAGCACTGTAAGTGGCAGAGACTTAAAAGGGTGCTGGGCACCACTTTTGTGTTTCCACCAAGATATTCTTCTTTGGTTTATAAGAAACAGTGATGCCCATGATGATTTACTGTCACAACCTTGCATGTGGTTTTGTGTCCAGTTTAACAGAAGTCACTGCCCAGTTGTTGAATCCTATGTATAAATGAAAGCGTCTACAAAGACACACTTCTTGACTTTTTACAGGAAGATGCTTGTCTGCATATCAAATTCAGAAATTGTGTCTTTATTCCATCGGCCCTTCTCGATGCCCAGCAACTGCCCATGATGACGAACACCTCCCATCACAGTGCCCCTCTCCTGCTTGAGAGTACAAATGGGTCTCAGCTCAGTGTCTCCACTGTAGGAAGATGTAGTAGAGGTAAATTTTCCCTTGACTTCTCTTTTCACTTCCAGGAACAGAAAAGACCCTTAGGTGAAGGAGCCAACCAAGGCCTTTATTGCAAGTGATACCATTCATGCTTTCTGCAGGGAGCCAAATTGGAGTATAATGATTACATTGAAGAGCACCTCAGAGAAAGAGGATGGAGTAATTTAACAGAAATGAAGATGGAAAGCAGTAGCTGACACTTAGTCTTGCATTATAGCCCATGGGACAGAAGGCACAAATACAGTAAATTACCTGTAAGATGTCTCTTCTTCCTAGAATGGATGACTTCTAAGATACTGGCAATACAATGAAATGAATGAAAGATTCTCCTTTTCTGTCTTTAGAGGACTGAGTAATAACTTACATGCTTCCTTGTACAGCAATACTTTAGTCAATATTTATAGAACAATGCAGTAAAGCAGCTTCAAATTTGTTCCCTATTTGATAATAAATAAAGATGGTATTCAGATTTCTAGTTGCCTTTAAAACTGTCAAATCCTCTATTTTTATGTGATTTCAGCCTGAATAATTTAGTACCAGAAGAAAGCTTGCCCCAAACATATGAGGTCTCAAAACATCCAGAGAGGAAATTTGAGAAGCAAAAGAAAGTGTTCATCCGTGCAGTGTAACTACACATGGCACATTCAGATGTTTTACCAAGACAGGTCAAAACTCAGGACAAATCTTATTTCTTGTCCCTGTTGCTGATTATGGTCTGATAAATAAGAAGGTGCTAATTACAGTTGTTACTGTGACAAAAGTTTCCAGTTCTTCATTCTGTCTGAGTGCCTTGGTCTGCCCTGCATTCAGCAGTTTCAACAAAATCCATGTGTCTCTTCTGCTTCTCTTCTCAGTTTGGACTAAAGCAATGGGTTCAACTTGGATATGATAGCCACGGCTGTAGGAACAGAAGAGCATAGATCTCCTTTATTTTCCTTCATCGGTGTATACCTGTTTCCTGTTCTTCCATTATGCCATATGCTCATTACTCCAACTTCATGCTTCTTGGTCACTGACTAAATCTGCAGTCTTAAGGGGTTTGAACTGCTGGAATAAAACAGAGATATTAATCTGAACTGAAAAGTGACCTTAGCACCAGTTATGTTTTAATATACTGTACAGTTTCCTTCATCGTTACAGGTTATCTAGCATTCACCTCAGGTCTTGCACCTCTTTCTGTTCTGCCCACAGTATCTCAGTGAGCAAACTACCAGAAATCTCACTACACCTCTCCCCTCTACAAATCACTTATTAAATCACATCCTCAGAAGTGAGTAAAGCTAGGCATATCCCTACAAAAGGATTTCTTACGTTACTATTTTTCTGACAGAAACAGATAAATCCATTATGTTTCTCTTCTGAAACTTAAATTTCATTTAAAACTAAGGGAAGGTATCAGATATGAGTGGGGTTAGCTGCACCACCAAACTGAAATGGCCATGACAGTAAAAGTTAGCAACCCAACTTGAAAAGGCTGAAGTTGGACAAACTGCAGACCAGTCCTGCAGAGCTACCACATGCAGGACAGCCCAGAACCAGGGCACTGTAATCCAAATCAATCTTGATTTACAAAAGCCATGTATCAGACCATGAGGCATCAGCCCATCCCATCACAACAGCATGGTTGTCCACCTCACCGCCTGTGCTGCTGACCTTTAGACCACGCATGTCACCACGTTAGCTGAGCAACCACATTATAAATCACTGCAATAATAATTGAAGTGTAGCAGTCGGTGATACTCTACCTGACTTTATTTAAATTCATTGGCGGTGGATCTGTGTAACCCAGGGTCTCCTTCCCCACATATCACTGCCATTATGTTCCTTTTGTCCATTCACGAGTTTGACTAATGTACAAATTTCTTTCAAAAACACTCAAAGAAAAGCCAGAAAAAGAAGCTTTTTGCCTTGGTTTATTTAAGATAGCTAGTTCCTTCTGGGTAGATAATAGACAATTAAAACTCCCCAGCATGAGTTAACCTTTTACAAAGCAATGGACATGTAGCAGACTTCAGCAGGAAGCAGCTGTAGCAACATGGTAATAGACACCCTCCTCTGTGCAGCCAGTCCCCACTCTGCACCGTGATGAACCCTCTGTCTGAACTGAGGGTCTTTGGCTCCAGCATCTGAGATGCTCAGGTACCATCTGGACTTCAGAGGGAAGGACTGATTCATTAGTTGGTGACTTCACATCTTTAAATCCTTCCTCCATCTCTCCAAACTGGTAACTTTGGTTTCATTCATTACTTTACTTCTCCAAGAACTATTGATTTTTAAAAACATGATGTTTCCACCTGTTTGATGGAGTAACACTGACAGCAGAGAAAGGAGCACAGAAATGGCAACAATTTACTGCCTAATCCAAAGTGCCCCAGAATTAATAGAAAATGGTCTCCAACAGGCTCAGCTCAGGCCTGAGAGACAATGGAATTCTGGTAGCCATGAGTTATTTTTACACTATCTTGTGTGGCATCCAACAGGACCCTGCTGTGATATCTCAAGAAAGCCATAAGCAGCTCAGCCTGTTCAGTGCTATGAGGACTCACCATCCTCTGCAGTCGTGGGAGAGAGGAAATCGTAACACACCTGAAATAAGGTTAAATAAGGCAGCCACAGGCCACAGGTAGCAAATGGAGCCAGGATCTAGCATTGGTGTGTGTCAGCATGCATAAATCAGTCCTCCCTGCCAAATTCACAAACCACTTAGAGTTCATCGAAAATCAGAAGGAATGGGTTCTCCTGTCAGCTCTGCCCCAGCATCTTGTCTGTGACAATTGGGTTCCTGAGCCTCAGTTTTCCTGCATAATGAAGAAGATCCTCACAATGTGTTTCCCTGCCCGGTCTCTTTAGGTTGGCAGCTCTTTAGGACCAAAGCTGGTTCTAACTTTGGAATACAGAAAACACTTTTGCTTGAGACCTAGCCTTGATAAAGGCTTCTAGGTGGTTACCATAATAATATTTGGTTAAGGAAAAACGTTGGATAACTTTTCTCACTCTCTATTGGTTGGCTGCAAGTCCAATGCAAGACACTTTCCAAAAAGGCTATGAGCTAAATCTAAGCAAAGACTCCCCCATTTAGGCTTTCTCTTTCTCACCCGTGCTAACTATAATTCTCAGTCAGGTCTGGGTCATAGCATGTTGATGAGTGGCTGTGTAGTCATCAGTAAGTGCCCACAACATGGCACTCAAGAAAGGGGATGCAGCTTCATCAGTGCGTTCAATCAAGATGTAATTGCAGGAGCCATTAGATTGCAGACAGCTCCTGCACTCTGCTATCAAGATTGTAATGACACCTCTTGTTTTGCTTTTCAGCTATCATTTTGGTAATGAATAAAGGCTTGTGGAAGCATTCTACTTCACAGACAGGTGACAAGCCAGAATGGAGACCATGGAGTGCAAGGAGGCTCTAAAAGTTTATGAGAAAACATAGTTGGTGTACACTTTTGGGCTCTTGAGGGGTTTTAATTATGAAAAAGGATTACAAATCAAATTTATTCTGTATGGGAAACATCCCTTGCTTCCTATATATGGGCCAATTACAGAAATTCTGTTATGCCAACTTCAAATATTCTGCTGAACAGAGAATGAGTAGAAGGATAGGTCAAGGGATGAAAGGAATGAGAAGACGACTGAGAAAGTGAGCAACCCCAGTGTTCACTGTTACCAGCAACTTACAAGAACTATGCTTGTTAAGTTGTGAACTGTCTTGTTAAACACGGAGCACGAAGCTCAATGACACTGCATCCTAATTATGAATCTTCCCAAAGTTGTTAGACCTGAACGGTGCTTGTCAGCATTCCTGGAAGTAGGGGGAATATTTGTAAAGGGAAGGGGGTTGCTCTGCATTTGTTTCTTTTTCAGCTGCAAGGGAGAAGCTGCAATTTTAATTGTTTTATAAGCATGACTTGGCAGGAACAGAGAAAAGATGCAAATGCCTTTTGCACGTATAGTTTTTATGCAGTAAAGTGCCAGGCTCAGCAGATTAGTATCTACCCTGACCCTGCCGCAGTTTTCCCAGTTACTGGGACATTCTTCCCTTCCTTTGTCCTGCAGTGAGAAGGTTGTTAAATTTGAGGAAGCTATCTTGGATAATAATCCCAGTCAGCAGGTTACTTCCTTGAGGAAATGTGGAGCCTGAAAAGAAGACCAGACTACAAAATGGAAATTGTGCTGTGGTCTTTCTATGCTCTCCTGTGTCTCCTCAGGCTTCTATTTTTTTTGAAAAGCATTATACTTTTCATCCATATTTTTAAAGCACCTGGAGTTTTGGAGTGGCATATAGTAAAAAAGAATAGATGGGTACTACTGTCTATTTATAATGCACTCATCATTTACATAGCAAGGTGCTGTTAGTTTTGTGCTTACGGTGTCTTTGAGTCAGAGAATCAGCAGTTACTGCTGTTTGCAGGGAATCTTGATGAATAACATAGTGGCAACAAGAGTACTACACTGATATCCTGTGCCTGGTTGTACCAATCCAGACTGTTTCAGCATCGCTAATAAATAAAGAAACAAAGAAATCCTAACTGTGATGGTCACATTAATCGGGACTGAAATATGTACTCTAAGTCAACAAACATATATGCAGCTAGCTTACTTGACAGCTTCTGGCCCAAGCTGTGAAAATTTCAAGGCTGAGTTTGCCTCACGACCCACCGAACACTTTAAACACAGGCGATAACAAATGAACAGTGGTTTTGCAATGACTTCCTAAAATACCCCACTTCTCTAATGCAGGGATCGGTGCTCGGAGCAAAGGGAACATCTCAGCCCAGTCATCCATGGGGCCATTGGTCCTTCCTCTAAGACAAGCAAGTATGCATCAGGCTGGGGTTGAGTGGCTTTGGGTTTGCAGGGTTTGGGGCTTTTGGCAATGGGAATATTTAGACAGCGAATTCTGCTACAAGTCAGCCCAAATAAGGGCTCAGATGCAGGACCTTGCTGAGGGGCTCCGCTCCCTCACAGTGATGGGAGAAGTCTGGTGCTGAGCCTTTGTCCTGCCAGGTACCTGCTGGTGGCAGAGAAGAAGGGGTCACACAGACACCAACACAGAGGATGAGGCTGCACTGCAGGAAGCTCATGTCCGTGGCACTCAGCAGAGGGGCATAATCCTGATAGCTCCCACCCCTGCCATCGAGGAGGGGAAAGGTTGTGGCTTGATAGTTCAAGCCAGGAGATTGCTTAGCATTTTCTCTAAAAGAATAAATATTTTCATCAGGAAAAACAATGGGGTCACACTTCTTTCTGGCAATATGGTGATCACTGTGATTTCTGCAAGCTGATGAATTTCACTGAGCCTTTGAAACTGATAATTAACCATTTATTATGGGAAGGGGGGAACAAAGGGGAAGAGCAAATTGAATCTTAACTAGGTTCATTGTCTCGGCACTAAACACAATTACAACTGCTTTACTGGACACCTTCAATTTTCACCATCATTAAATAGAGACATATTTCAACCACTTAGTGAATACAGCCTAAAATGAGACCTTTAGTTTAGAAAAAGGCATCTGCAGAGCCAGAGCTACAGCTGGCCACAGGGCCCTGAGCCAAAGCCATAACAACTAAAGTCAATTAGTCCTTTCTTGATTTGAAATTCAGGATGCTATGCCTGGTTGGGGTTACTCAGCTCTTCCCTTTCCCACAGAGGCAGATTTGGTCCATAAATAGACTTCCAATGTCTTTCCCAAAATGTGGACCCTGCTACATCATGTCACATGAGAGTGGTAAGCCTATGGTGTATGGGGATCACCTTCTAACAAGCTTTCCTTAAAAGTTTAAGAGGTTTCAAAGATTAAGAGGAGTCCCTGTGCCACCAGTGCCAGGGCAACATCATGACCTTCCCCACTTCAGGACCACATGAGCTGAACTCAGTGGATCTGATGTCAAATCTCAAGCCCCAGAGAGCCAGGGGCTGATGCAGAGCTGCATGGACCAACGCAGGAGATCCACACCTAGGCAGCGAGGTGACTGGGATTATTATCTGCAGTCACTAGAATCATGTTTATTGAACCAATATCTGAAGAGTTATTCTCATTTCTGTACACCTTTCTTTGGCAAAACAGTCACACGCTTACTGAACATGTGAGTCTGTCTCTGTTCAGTTAAGTACCCACTTAACTTTGAACATGAGGTTTAAATGCTTTTAAGGTTGCTAGGCATCCAGAGCATATGCTTAAAATTAAATATGTGATAAAAGATTTTGCTAAAGCCATAAAACAACCTAAAATGAACAAATGCAGGAAATGCAAGTGCAGTGGAGCAAATAATAAAAATAATAGCAAAAAATTCCACCAGTTATTACCATGCTGAACTGAAACATATTGTGATAGCCTTAACACTGAACCCAAAGGACTTTCTGGCATCCTACACCAGAACGTGATCTAGGAAGAACCTGTTGTGCTCATGCACTCTCATTTCAGAGAACGGAGTCGTTCTTACAAAGCTGAGCCAGGATGTAGGGACCTCCATTCTAGCCCTGACTTTGATGCTGCTCCGCTGGAAAACTTGGGCAAGTTCCTTATTGCCTTCTGAGTCAGTTTGGACATTTGTAAAATACCTACCACCTTTGTAAAGCTCTTTTGATATGTATAAAATCAATAATAAGCATGGCTGATCACCTCTCCATTTGTCTGCTATGCAGAGACATCTAAACTTGTCCCATGACCAGAATAGCTGCATTAATTAAGAGGCTGATTGGGTGAAGCAAATTACCACCAAAAAGTCACAAGGTAGGGCTTCTTGATTCCAGCACAATGCCACTCTTACACAGCTCTACTGCTTTCAAAGAGCTCCATGGCAGCCAGCTCCTTACAGGGTGCCCCACAATCAAGCACGTAGTGACAGCCCGTCCCAGTGGAAGGGCCAATTGACCATAGCTCCTCAAACAGTTCTCTCAGTATATCAGTGCTGACAATAGTTTTGCATCTATTTTGAAATCGAGCTCTAATACACTACAGTTGTTTTTCTCCTCCCGTTACATTGTTTAACAGCAGACACTAGAGGGTGCGGAGACAAGCCCCAGGTGCCTCATACGGCCTTTTCCTCTGCATGGGAGATTAATTCAGGTCAGATCCCAATTTCCCTAGCAGCCTGCTGAGCTGAGATCCAGGACAGCAGGTTAAGCCCACTGATACCTACTTCCAGGAGACAGTTTACACTCCTGTTGCCTTTTTGATAGGAGGATTGACAATTTCACAGATTCTTTCACTTCCATCTGTCTCAGTCTCTTTCTCCTCGTTACCCCCTGCAGAGAAGTAAATGAATTCCAGGCAGTGAGGGTCTTCACTGGTCAAACGCACATAAACTGCCAGAGCCTCCGCAGCAGTTAACAAGTCTGCATCGCTACAAACTTGACTGGATGCCTTGTGACACCTTCCCAGCAGGAGAGCCATGGGTCTTCAGCAGCAAGCTTGACCTTGGGCAGTCCACGCTGACCTCCCACTGTGTGAAATCCGGCAGAGAGGCAGGAGGTCCTGCCACACAAGTAAACAAAGGTCAGACCCAATTCAATTTGTGTGATTGCTGCAACAGCCCGCAGAACGAGCTTTGCCAAGCTTGGAGTGCCGCTCCTGAGCAATCCACGGGGCAAAACAAATAGATTTATTTTCTTTTCAAAATGAGTGCCAATCAACTGATGCTAAAAACATTGTTATCACTGATTATTATTTTGTATGAGTGCACAAAAAGATTTGTCTTGTGAAGTGTTTGGATAGGAAGGGGAAAAAATACAAAGACGACCTGCAGGAAAGTTTAATTTGCAAAGCCAGACATCACTTTGGGATGAAATAATGTGGCCAAAAAAAAAAGAAAATAAAAATTCTAGTACTTAAGCTAAGAGCCTTTCCTGAAAAACACAGCTTTTCAAGCCCAAAAAAATCCCTCAATACCTGGAGGAACAGTGTGTAGTTTTGAAGCAGCTGAGCATGCCCTAAAAACCGCACAACCTTCTCATTTTAATCAGGGGTTGAGACCAGTCTTGTGAAGGAGGGTGGGTGTGACCCAGCCCCACCTTCTTCCTTCATTCTGGGAACCTGCAGAAAGGAGTAAGGACAAAAACTGCTACTTTTCCTCAGACTAAACTTCAGAGAGTGGTGTGGAATGCTCTCTCTGGTGTTACCAGCTGTCTTGTAAGTTAGCAGGAACATTCTGCTTTCCTGGTGTGTTTTGTGTTTGTTTTGTTTCTGTTTGGGTGTTTGTTTGGCATTTTTCTGTCTGAGTGCAAGATTTTGGGAGAGTTTCTCTGGAATTCAGCCTCAGAAAGCTTTGCTTTTCAGACAGATTGCTTGCCTTATTTCTCCTTCTGCCTAAAAAAATGTTTGCTTAAATAAGCTGTTTTGGCTAAAGGCTTTCTGTGTATTACCTCACTTCAGCAGTGAGACACCCTGCATAGAAACTCCCGAAGGGCTTCTGTGCTATCTGTAGGGTAGTGAGGATACTGGAGGTTTGCATCTAGGAACAGCAAATTAGGATTCGGTGAATTAGGGCATTGAGCAATCAATTACTGAAATTCCAAGTAGCTCTGTCTGATGCACCTTCTTCTTCTACCTGAGGTTCATTTGAAATTTCTCCAGGCCTGATAAGTGCCAGGAGTCCCATAGGTAGAGGCCTTGATGATAAGAATGAGCTGCTGCTTCTTCGTTTGCCTCCAGATACCAATAAAGTTGCTCCAGTAGGGAAAAAACAGGAGATGCCTCAAGATCTCCTACTCCAGTTAGGGCCAGAGGAAGCAGAGCCAGGAGGTGGTCCTCTGTCCTGCTGTTATCTCCCCAGGTGCCTGAACCCTCAGCATCACTTGCATGCCACTTGGTGGTCTGGCCTTTCCAGGCTTTCATTATATGACTGACCTTCTACATGAGTGGTTCATTTCTGGACCTCCCACTGATACAGCTAGTGCACAGGCTAAGATGCATTGCAGCTGCCATAAAGATTGTGAATCCTAAGACTTGCATAAGCAAGGTGTGAGGTGTGATCTAGGTGGAATTATTGAAAAGTGCAAAACTCTTTGGAAAAGTAGCTCTTTGGGTCAAACATCAGTCCAGTCCTATTCAATTCTACATTAATGACCTGGCTGAAGGAGTAGTTGTGCTATGTATTGAATTTGCAGAGTGGTATCAGGCTGGAAGGGCCTGCCAGCACTTTGGAGGAATGGATCACTGTCAAAATTATCTTGAAATTAGCAGAGAAATAGAGGCAGAAAACTAACTCAAAGACAATGAAAAAATCTGGTGTTCTATAGGAGCAGTCACAACTGGATCTGCAAGTTAGAAGCGATCACAAAACTAAATTCAGTAATGTCATACAGGAAAGTAAACTTTATTCTGAGATACATATATAAGGGGAAGGTCACAAGAAAGACAAAAAAAATGGGTAATTCCTCCTTTCTGGTGTGAACTAGGAAAGGTTGGTACACCATGTCCAGTCTGGAACAACATATTTAAAAGGAAAAAAATGTGAACTGAATGAAGAAAGGGGAAATGAGAACACAAGAACAGTCAGTGGACTCAAAAACATGAGCTGCGAGGAAAATCTGAAAGAAGAGTTTTCTCAGTCAAGTGAGGAGAGCACAACAATCTTCAAATAAATAAAAGTTGAGCAGAGAACAAAAGATCGTTGGCTTAAATTGTGACAAGCATGATTTCTGGGCTCAATTCAGTCATATAAACAGAGGTGTTTGAAGCCATTTCAGATGCTTCAGAGTATGTGATAACATTTCTACAAGGCTGCAAACATGACATAGGTACTACAGCAGATCAGACCTTTCTGGAGGGGTAGGTGGAGATGGGCTGGTAAGATGAGCAGCCTTTGAGCATGGTGCCAATTAGATGGCTTCCCAAAGCCTCTACCAGCCAAAGTGAACATCCCTAATTCAGTTGGTGTTCTCCCTCTCACCTACAGGTAAGTAGGGTTTACTGAGAAACTTATAAAGCCTGTTCCAATGAAGCCTGCTAGAGGAGCATCGGGTATGGCCAACCAGATGTGAACTCCAGAACCCTCAGAGTATCTCCAGCCTCCATGTTGTTGCTGTGGCAAGTAGACTGACAGGGATGAAATGCCTTTAGTAACTATTATTTAGTACTAGGCGTTAACATGGCTGCAGCGTGCAAGATGTGGCTCTGCCATACGGGAATTTCCCCCACAGCTGGTGTATTGGTTTGGTGTGACGGCTGTGAGGAGGGGCAGCACAGTGCCATGTGGACTGCTGTGAGAGGAACGCTGCAAGTGTGTTCCTCACTTGTTTGGATGGCTGCAGTTAGAGGATGATAAATACAGAGGAAGGGAACCGGGTAGGACAGTTAAGGATAGTTTCTTCATACAGGGAGCAGAAGCACAAACAGGGCACAACAACCCACCCTAAAATTTATTTTTCCTATTCCAACATTTCTGTAATTTTCACAGTAAATCCCTTTCTCCCTCCCACACTCTCTGCCCTACAAGAGCAACAAGATAATTTGAATACAATTTTAAAAGAATATTTGTCTTGAGCTGGAAAAAAGTGGAAAATTCACTCTGGTTGTAGAGGAAGAAGGAGGAGGATTCCACCTTACACGGCCTTAGTTCAAGCTACTAGCATTGCTTCGGCTGTAATAGGACTACGTTTTCTTCTCTGCCTTCTCATGATTCAGGCCAAAAAGTTGGTGAGAAAAGGAAGAATTTACTTGAACTATGCAGCCATCCCCAAACCTCTAGATTAACAAAGGTTTTTGTCATCTGTGAAGCTCTCAAGAGACAAGTCGTAAAGGCACATGACGAGTTTCCGGCTCGCAGCGATTGCTGGGGAGTGTGACGGCTGCTTTGCCAGAGGCACAGCCTCACTGGGAAGTGTCAGAGAGGGGGAGAAACTTGATGTGCAGAGGCCGTTCAACATACGGTTACAGTCAACAGTTGCTGATGCCTTTTTTTTTTTTTTTTTTTTGATCTTTCAGCTTCTCAGCAGAGACAGCAGCATATTTCCTTTAAAAACAAAAACTTACTGTTTGTCTCATTGCCTTCTCACTGCCAGGAGCCTCATGGTATGCGCAATTCCTGGGGCCGGGTATGGCACCTCGTCACAGCCCTGCTTGCTGAGCAAAACCTGCCTCCCGTTCTGGGGACCGCTTTCGGTATCATGGAGATTGAAATCAGGAGTTGCATCCCTGAAGGAAATCAAGGGGTTGAAATGGAGCCAGAAATTCAGCGCCGTGCAGCCCCTCAGAGGCTGCCTGTGGGCAATAATAAGCCTTGCGCTGGCCTCTGCAAGGAGGAGAGCTTAAACTCCACCTTTCGCAGAAGTAGCAAATAGTTCTCAAGGAGCAAAGCTCACAAAATATCACAAAATACCGAATATAGGGCCCTGCCATCAGGGCCAAACAGTCACAGCATGCCCACCTCTGTCTATGCAGAAAGCTGACAATTTTTCCTCTGTTTCTTCACTGTCCAATTGGTGCATAAACCCTCTGGCAGCTCTGTTTCCAAGATATTATTTAGTAACCCTGGCATGAAATGTTGAGAGGGAAAGTGCCTAGATTAGCTGAAGTAGCATCTGAGACTGAAAAGGCATCTAGATCTTCTGTATATTTAATGTTTCAATCAGAAATACAGTCTCCAGCTTCAATTTAAAGACAGAGAAACTCTAATCTTTGCAACACTAGGGGCTGGAGATCTCAGCACAGAAAAAAAAAAAAAAAAGAGGGTTGGGAAGACTATCATAACCACTTAATTAGCTGCTAGATCAGCCACTGTAGCAGAGCAGGATTTATTTGGGAGACAAATGGGATTTCAGGTTTCTGTCTTACAGTTTTACGATTCTCATCATGAGATAAAACAAGTAAAATAACTCAGAGTAAAATACCAGAATAGGTTTTACACGATGGGTGGTTTCCCCTCCCTCTCTCACCATTTTCACTTGTCTCAACCCACTCTCCTATTTAATGGAAACTCTGCGCTTTCCAAAACTTTTCAAGTCTGAAATCAAAACTAAAAAGCCATTGCAGAAACATTTGGGTAGTGAAAATCTGCAGCAAGTTCTCATGTTTCTGGCATGAGTAAGTGTGGAGGGTTCACAACATACTGAGGCAATATTTGTGCATCATGAATTGGCTTCCTTTCCGCTGTGGGAAATACAAGGAGAAAGCTGGAAGAAAGACCTGAATTTCCTACCTGTCATTGTTATGAGGTAGCAAGGCATAGGTGTGCTGTTAGTGCTTGCCTCAGAAATGTATGTCCAAGCCATGGCCACCCCCCGTGCTTCGCATGTCTGAGCTGACAGCCGATGCTCCGGCCCTTCATCCGTCATGGCCAGAGCCAGTGCAAGGCTGTTGTCCAGTTGCACCTCCCACCTGATGGGCCTCATGCGAGAAGTCACTTGCTGTCCCTGTGGTGGGAATATGTCATCTCTTAAAGGAGAGTACAGAAAGCCTGGTCTGCCCTGTAAATTACCCTGCAGCCTTTCTGCCTCCCTGTATGTTTTGACCATTGTGCTGTAATTTTTCTCTGCATGCTGCAACTGCCCTGCTCTCCTCAGATGCTGTAGCTGTATCGATAAGTCACACAATCTTTCTTCATGGGTTCACTTCTTCATGGCACTCCTTGCAATGGCCTTGAAAAGCCGTATGGTAATAATGCTGCAGTACTCTGTTACATGCCCATCCACGACACTCATAAGCCAAAGGAGTCAGATTGGTCTTTGATGCAGATGCAGCAAGAAGAGATGGCCTCACGTTTCAAATACTTCCGGTGTCTGGGTCAAAACTCTTGATGAACCAAGAATGGGAGAAGTATGTGGACTGATTTCAGGACTATGTGGTTGGGCATCAGGGTTAGAAGCAAGTGAGACAATGATGTGAAAAGATAAAATTTCTTTTCAGTGTAACGTAGAACGTGGATATTTAACTTTGGTAACTAAATGGGTCAAAGCAATGACCTGGCATTATCCTTAAACTAATGTCTATCTTTCAAATCCATTCCCTAACCTGTTATTTTAAAGGGTAAATGCACAGAATGGCTTCTTTTTTTTTTTTTTGTCCTTTTTCTTTTTTAACTCAGGATACGTATACTGCTCTTGTGTGCTGTTCAAATGTGGCCTTTTTTCCTGTTCTCACTGTGTTCCTGAATAATCCTACCTGCTGAAGAGCAATTGACACAGAAAATTGCTGTGCACGACGATGAACCAAAAGTCTGTCCAGCCACATATCCTGCCTCCTTGCCTCAGATCAAAAGCAGATCTCTAAGCAAGAGGATATGTAATAATACTTCCTCCAAGGACTCTTCCATCCTCCAGCAATGTGGAGCTCAAGGGTTTCAAATGCTTTGTATTGAGCTGTTTGCAGTGGAGAAGGGTGTCATTTTCTGTGTTTTCCTCTGATATTCCTGATTGGAAAAGTTTTCTGTCTGTCTTTTATACAAACCACCTTTCTCTTCATTCATTCTTTGTTGTGTTCCTCACCTGAAAAAGAAAATAAGCTTGGCTAAAGAATAGTTTGGGCAGAGTTAACGAAACAATTGGAAATTATCAAAAGATGTTTTAGGTATCTGATTAATCTGATTTTCTTCATGCAGAGACTTGAGACTTTCGTACACTTACTCAGCACAAGCTCCTGTGTCTCTCAGCACGCATGGTACTTCAGACTGGGCAAGAAAGCTAGAAAGATCTTTGCTGCCACCTTCTAATTTGCAGCTGTTATCTTGGATGTTAATACTTTGAAGAACTCTGTTCTCCTGACTGTTCATAGCTGTTATTTCTATCAAGTCTCTCACAGTTTTCTAAGCTTCTCATTTCAAAATGCTTAAGAAATTACTCGCTGGCAAGACTTGGCTAAGCAGGGGATAGCGCTGGTAATTTAGGAAGACTGTACTCATCAATGAAGCAGCAAAGTTTGGACCTCAAATAGTTAAGAAATTACACTACCTTCTGAAATGCACAGAATGCTTCAAGCTCCCATCAGCTTGTTCTCAGCTGGAAGTGAGCCTGTTTCTAGCAAAATCTGCTTTACTACACGGCTTTCTAAATTTCAGATTTATAAGACTGCATTTATGACAGCTCCCTGACTGCACAGGGACAAGCAGCAGTTCAAGAATCACTTAGTTTCACTCTAGGCTCTGGGGTGTATTTTGGAGCAGACTGGGGCAGATGAACAACTTTGATGAACGTGAGGATGCTGTAAGCCCGTGTCAGCAGGTATGAGCACAAGAAGAAAATGACAGCCATTAATACAGCACTGTCTGTTAAACTCTAAATGAGCCTGAATGCAGTTCTCTGAAATGAATCTATTTCCTTTTTCCCCAAAGTGTAAAAGGTCTCTGTGCCTGAAGAAAAGGAGGGACACTGTCGCTGTCAGAGGAAGACTGTTATCTGTAGGGAAGGTCTTTGCCTCATCTTCACTTTCCATTAATCAAGCAGTTTTTATGGAGAGGTCAGGAAAGGCTAGTGATACAGCTTCCTCACTGCAGGGAGACAGCAGGGCAACACGGATTTTGATGGAAAAAATGCACATTGGGTTGACTGAAAGAATTTGCGGGTTTATAGTCTTTTGCCTTATCATTGTTTGTAATTTACAAAAAGCCAAAGCATTTCAGTGACATTTCTGCACGGTGAGTTTCTATGTTCCACTTCAAAGCAAACTGGCTTTCCCAAATTTCTCTTAATAAAAGTCTTCAAAGTAGGTCTAAAGAAAAGGAGATCAAACACTGAAATATCTTTCAGAATAATATAAACTTTTTTTTATTAAATGTTTGTTTCTGGCAGATTTTTTTTAAATCCTTTTAGAATTGAAATAAGCCTCATGTTGTATGTTTTTTGGGGGTGGATGGCAGCGTTGCTGCTTCCTGTCTGGCTACCAATTCAGAAATTTGCACAGCTCTAAAATCAGGCTATTTGGCCCTTTCCCCTGGAAAGTTTTCAAAGGACAGCTGTAACCCTGAACATGCGTTCATATGCATGCAGATGGGGACCTTTTGGGGAGTGATTTTATCTCAGGCAGCTCTTTAGTGTCTTCCATGCCTGCCTGGGAAGCACACAACTGCACACAAAATGCTGTGGTCATGCCTGGTTGTGTTCAGGACCAACTACAAGAAATGTATTGTTGCTGCAGCACAAGTGACTGGTGGACGTAGTGCACTGACACAAATGGAGGTCTGGACCTTGATTAATCTAAAAGCCCCCTCACAACTGAGATGTCTGAATTCATAATTCTGCATCTGAATCTCCTTTCCTTTTTTTTCCTCCTGCTGGTGTGCCTGACACAAAGGAACACAAAAATAAATCTTCCCAAGAGACCAGACTACAGCATCCTCTTCGTGTCTACTAAAAAGGACCATATGGTTTTACTCTGCACCTTGAATCTGCACCGCACTCAGTCTGCCTCCACAGACTCTGACTCACTTTATGAAGGGTTCTATAAAAAACCCTCTTAAATTTGTTCCTTTGTTACTGAAGAAATAGCGAAGTTGCAAAAAAGCCAGGGAATTCAAAGGTAAGGCAGATGCACTGTTCATGGAGACCCAGATGTTGCCAAGACTTTCTGAACAGTGGGTGGCTGTGAGCACTTCAGTGTGCTGTTGTCATGTTGTGTCCCTCTGCATCCTGCATTTATCCCTTCTTTCAGCTGATCTGTGTGGCGCTGCAAAGTTCTGTCCTCCCCCAGTCCTCTTTCTGTCTGCTGTTGTAAGGACCATGTTTGCAAAGAGCAATCTTCAAGGAGGGGCCTTTCTTTACACACACACCTTTTCTGCAATTCCTACTGGGTAAAATAGCACATCCTCAAGAATAGGTGTTCCCTGCAGCCATTTAGAAATTCCCTTCACACACACTGAAGGCGAGGAAGTACTTATTCTTTCTGTTGGCTTTGCCACAAATCAGTAGAGGCAGTTATTGCTGCCTGACAGGGCAATTGAATGAAGAGGTTTTTCAGAGGTGGTACTATAAAGGACGTTGACCATTGATATAAACTACTCCTTAATAGCTTTCTCTGAGTTCCATTATCAAGAGTATGTGCCAAATAGCAAAGGTGTCACGCTACAACCAAAAATCAGCAAGGGGTTCATCTTCTAGTTCAATTCTCCTGGTAAACACATCTAAAGAAAGTATGGTAGAATAATGAGGTAAGGGATCTAAGTGATGTTTCAGATAGGACCTGTGATGTTAAACTAGCTCAGATACAAAGATAATCAGTGGTGATACTGAAAATGGTTCTTGTACTGAACAACTAGACAAACCAGCAGACACAGTTAGACCTCTAAATATTTTGTCGGCAAACGGTGCTGTGGAGGTGCCCCTCTTAGAGGGGCACGATGGGGTTTGTTATAATAAAGGTAACCAAAAAGACTGCAGTATGATTAGCTGAGACAGGATGAACAAAATGAGGCTTGCTGTTTTGATACTCTTCAGTTTGCCTGTAAAGGATCATTATAGCCTATTTTGTCTAGGAAAACAGGGTTTATGGACTCCTACTATCAGTCTGAAGGCCCAGACTCTGGGTCTCCCCCCAACAATAAATTCTGAAAGCATCCTTTGACTTTGGCTAAATTTGACAGAGGAGGAGAGCTCTCAAATGCCCACCTACAAGTTCCATGAAAACCTGCGCCATGAAAAGAGAAGAGCCTACAGGTATCCTCACCAACAAAAACTCGGCAGGATGAACATGTCCTTTCCTAGACACCAGCAAACTCAGTCACAAGTCACAAGGCTGTGCAAATAAAGTTTCGTTCAGTGTGCTGCTCTCAGCAATATTTGTTTATCTAAATAAGCACATGAGATGAGATACTCTGTAGGAGACTCAGGGGCTAGGTGACATTCATGAGCAATCAGCTTCTCAATGAAGCTGGAATGTATGGGCCTGTGATTAAGGTGGACAATCAGGGAACAGAAAGTGAAATTTCATCATCATGTCAGCTGCGTGCTCACAGGGCAAGACAGGCACTTCATTTTCACCTCTCTATTCTGTCTCTGTATCCAGAAAATGGACACAGTCATTCAAGCAGAAAGAAGAATTGGCAATAAATGATGTATTTGACTTTGGTCCTTCTGACTTACAAAAAAGGAGACCATAATTTGTACTTTTGAGTGGATTTAGCGTGTATCCTCTGGGATTCCTCCTTTGGTCACCCTGTCACCTTCTAACAGCTCCTACAAAGGGAGAGAAAAATGAGTAAAGATTCATAGAATGGGTTAGGTTGGAAGGGACCTTAAAGATCATCTAGTTCCAACCCCCTTGCCATGGGCAAGAACATGTCCTACTAGACCAGGTTACTCAATGCCCCATCCAACCTGACCCTGAACACTTCCAGGGATGGGGCATCCACAACTTCTCTGGGCAACCTGTTCCAGTGTCTCACCACCCTCACAGGAAAGAATTTCTTCCTAATATCTAATCTAAATCTACCCTCTTTCAGTTTAAAACCATTACCCCTCATCCTGTCAATACGCTCCCTGATAAAGTGACCTCCACATCTTTCGTGTAGGCCCCCTTTAAGTACTGGAAGGCTGCACTAAGGTCCCCCTGGAGCCTTCTCTTCTCCAGGCTGAACAACCCCAACTCTCTCAGCCTGTCTTCACAGGAGAGGTGCTCCAGCCCTCTGATCACTTTTGTGGCCCTCCTCTGGACTCCCTCCAACAGGTCCATGTCCTCCTTATGTTGGGGGCCCCAGAGCTGGATGCAGTACTCCATGTGGGGTCTCATAAGAGCAGAGTAGAGGGGCAGAATCACCTCCTTTCACCTGCTGGCCACGCTTCTCTTGATGCAGCCCAAGATGTGGTTGGCTTTCTGGGCTGCAAGTGCACATTGAAACATTGCAAATGTTTCACCCAGAAAGATCTGAGCAACTAAAGTTGGGTTTGTCGATCTACTGTAAGGCCCGTGCTCAACCAGTGACACTCCACAGACAGAGGTAGCTCTGAACCCAAAAATAACTGGTTAAAACATGAGGTTCTGTTTGTATCTCCAATAAACCTCTTCAGAGATTATTTCACATGTTGCTATAAGCAACTCAAATTTCAGTTAATAACCAAAAATGGTCACATAAATACATCTGCCGATGATTATTTAATTAATTTCACATCAGTATTA
Organism: Burhinus oedicnemus; assembly: GCA_008921705.1. Lineage (NCBI taxonomy): Eukaryota > Metazoa > Chordata > Aves > Charadriiformes > Burhinidae > Burhinus > Burhinus oedicnemus. The sequence continues at coordinate 68,049 of VFFE01007070.1, read as the reverse complement.
TGTGCCAATTAAATGCCTAATACCATCTCTTGATTTACCATATTAATAAGCAATATGTGTATAATTAGGTTCGTTATGAAACTTCAGACCCATCTAGCATTCTGGAAATGCAGTCTGCCCAAGAAGAAGCAGTTGCTTTCTCCTTACCAAGTTGACTCTAGGATCAAATCATCCAGTGGTATGATGCCATGTCATCAATGTAATTATGCTGACACAGAAAATCACCTTCTGATCTTGCATTCAGGTATTTAAGAAATATTTCCAAATTTAAAGGACACATCTTCATTTATGCCTTTATGCTTCAAAATAATTTGTCATCTGTTTCTGTGGTTCCCTAAAGTTTAGACTGGAAATGAACCTGAGATTGAAGAAAATCACCTGTAACAAAGGAGCCTGACTTATTCCATTGACTGATAATTTGGCCAGCTTGGTTCTCTTTGCTTCCGTTGAGCATTTGAGGGGCCAAATGAGACTTGGTTGCTCCAGGCCTTGACTTTCAGCATTATAACCCCATTTCTTTTTTAGCCACCCAGGACCAAAGCTGTGTTGATTTCTGCCGCATTCCTAGAAAAGTTTCCTCCTGCAAGCAGCAGACTCCACCTGCCAGTGCAAAGGAGGTGGGATATAAGAAAACGCCTCCACAAATCAAGCTGTTGAGTAATCCCGGTGCACCAGGCAGCATGAATGCTGGCTGCTCCAGAGCAGGGAGGAAGTCTAAATTTTAATGGTAATGAAGGTGGGCAGAGAAGAATAAATACTGTCAGAGCCTGCTAATTATGAAAAGAGATGGATGGCTGCTGTAAATCAGTGTGCTGTGGGGAGAGAGTCTTGAGGCAGATTAAGTTATTATTCATACTGGTGCTGTTCAAATAAATCAATGGAAATTCCATCAGTAGCAGGTTCCATTTTTGTTTCACTTCTTGATTTATGGGTTATGCCTTTGGTCTTTTTATCAGAATCCCCTTCTGCTTTATTCCTAACAGGTATGTCTAATCTAATCTGAAGCCACCAGATACTTTCTTGTGCAAAAAGATTTTCATAAACAGCCCAGTAACATGAGAATGCACAGGGGAAGTTGTTTTTTATATTTCAAACCCTTTCAAAGTACTTTACTGCATTGCTCTTTGCTTACATTCCTCACCAGAAAACCAAGGATTAAAATAGTAATTTCTTCCATGTTGTTTAGCCTGGTCTTCTAATAAAATAGTATCAATGCAGTCACTCCATGTGACTCAGCCCTTCCACAGCAGATTTTTTTAATTTTTTCACCAGTTTCAACCAAATTTGGTGAAGGATAAAGGTCTCGGGGACACTGAGTTCCTAGTGGAATGAAAATAGGCAGTTAGGTAGAAGTCTCCACATGTCCTTATGAGCAAAGTATAGTGTCTCCAGCTCATATATATCATGGATAGAGAAGAACCTAAGTGGAAAACAGCCAGGGACCCAGGTCCTGAGCTCTGACACTCGCAAGATCATTTGCTTGCCTATTTAGATGGCAAATTCTCTGTAACACTGTCTGTCTTTCGGTGTTGATGTACAGCATCTTATGTGTCATGAGAGTCTCTAAGCACTGCCATGGGAGAAACAATAAATGACCCAGGGAATGGGGTCAGGAAGGCCAAAAACATTGCATTGCATATTTAACCTCTGCTTCAATTTATAATTATGTAGCCTTACCTACCCCACCAGCAACGTCTCAGGGTGTAAATATAGATAATGGTGTGAAGTTTTGGTGGGTAGTTACATCTACCAATTTCTCTAATGATGGCCCAGATGCAGGGCAAAACACATGGCTTGTATAGTCAACAGATGAATGTCCAGGCAGTGCCTGGGCAGCACAACAGAACACGGAAAATAGAAGCATGTCAAGGATAACCTGAAGTGTTTGACAGAGGGCAACCAGCCACCTCCATTGAACAGGCAGGCATAAGCCGGCAGTAATGGCGCACAGACTCCTTTGAACAACAAGAGCAAGCTAATGGGCTGGGCACGGGTGGCGAGCAATGAAGGCCACGGTTAGGGACCAGCTCACAGCTATAGAGACCTGGGTTATCATCAGGCAGGTGCCTGATGAATGTGTACTTGAATAGTCCAATCTTTACCTGTTAACAACTGTTTAAAATCACCTCTGACTACATTATAGGAACAATGATGCAGACAGTATTAAAACTGGATGGAAAGCATTTATCTCTTCCTGTCTCTTACTAGCTTGACGGAGCCGTTCATGCTAATCAAAGAGCCTGCCATACCATGTGTGTTCCTACTAAGTGCCCTCTTGCTTTGCAATTGTAAAAAAAATGTTTTGTACATTTCAGCAGTCTGGCATACTGTGTTTAGATGCCCCAGTCCCAGCAGAGTATTTGCAAATCCAGTAATTGCATATCATTACCTCCTTTTGTTGCTGATGTTGTTGCCTGTGCATTAGTTTACCTATGGCTTTGGACCACTTAGTGTTAGAGAGGGCTATCTTTAATGGTCTTCTCTCCAATGGTTTGTTGGAAGCAATGCCCATACATCTTTGAGCCTTGCAAGTAAAGCAGCATGCCGCAGAGCTTAATTAAAGAGGAAATAAAAAAAGAAGTCTTTCCCCAGTGAGCTGAGAGAGTTGCATACTGCTGAAGCTGATGGAACGAGATTGATTGTCTGATGTTAACAGGCAGAAAAAGGAAACTTTTGACAGAGGTGGGAGAGCTATACTTCATTAGGGACAGCACCATTAAAAAGGACATTCACTTATAATCTACTCAGGTTTTTTTATTATTTCTGTATCCAGCAGTGTTTTAAAGTAATTCCCATCCTGCCTCCTGCTGTAAGCTTGGAAGTAAAAGAAGCCAGTTTTATACACTAAAGCAGTACGAATAGTCCCTTTTCTCTCCCATGAACCATTATCATGGGACCACCAATACTGCCAGGTCATGGCTGTGTTATTTCCATCAAACATCAGACCCGTGCTGGAAATGATTGCAGTATCTCATCCAATTAGTCTGAAAAAGGCACTAGGACATGTCTTCCAGATGATTCCTAGTGATAGCCAGGTCCACTATTTCCCATTTTCTGGAGGTGCCTACACACCAGGATTAGTAGTCACCATTTCAGACCCCTCAGGACTCTCTTTGCTCTCTATAAAGGCACAAAGCAGCTGCCTATAGGATTTTGAAATGGTTGTACAAGGCAGTTTGTAATTAGCCAATGACAATAAAGGCATGGCAGTTGGAGTTATACCTTTCTCTCCAAAGTAGCAAAGCACTTTTAAAAAAGACATTTTTGCTGAACAGAATGCCACTGTGGATCTCCAATAAATGCTGAAAATCATCCTTGAACCTTCTGGAGCCTGGGCTCTCACAGCAGGGGTTGCACACGCAGTGAGTGCCGGCTACACAAGCCAGTTGTGCAGAAGGATCGGTCCCTGTGCCCACATCGAGAGGCAGTTCCCAGCAGAGCTCCCTGAGTTGCATGCTTCTCTATGATTGTTCACTCTTGATAGGAGTGACATCCTCTCTTTTGAGACCTTCCTTATTCCAACTTCGGCTGTCTGGGAACTCACCCCAAGAGTGTGAGACTCTGCTCTATTTTCCTTGCTGATCAGCCACAGGAAAGTGAGAGTTAGCTTTGGGTGACCCAGCTGGTGAACCTAAGAGGAGCTCAGCAATTCGGGGTGTGCTCCAAGGACAACTGCGCTGCCACGTGGATGGGCTCTGTCGCTCTGTGGGGTACTTGCTTGACAACCTCCAAATCTCCACTCTGTCTCTGCAGCAATGTGTGATTGAGATCATGCAGGCTGTGCATCTCAGGGTCTTTCCTGCAAGGACACCCCTCTGCTAGGACACACAGGATGGGCTGGCAGCCTGAACCCCCGCTGAGCTCAGGCTGCCTCCAGAAGAAATTCGATGGCAGAGTAACCCCGTTCTTGCTGCTCTGTGTACTCGAAGCTAAAGAGCGCTTTGGTGACTGGACTTTTATACAGCCACAAACACCGGTACAGACTGTACCTGAGCAGAAAGACAGTATTTCACAGTGGTGTAACCACCAGCCTTTCGGCTGTAGTTGGCTGTAACTCATTCTTCCCCCTAGGAGGCAGAACAGGCCATGCGTCAGTGTGGGTGGCAAATCATTTTCCTTAGGCGACAGTAACTTTGCTCACAAAAACATGCACAGAAATACTCAGATGGGTCCTCTGTGCTACCAGCAAGGCCACCTCTCTGCCTAGAGTTACTTTCCTGCTCTGTCTCCCAAATGCCCGCCTTTAATGGTACGTAAATTGGAGTTAAGTCCTTCTCTTGACGTGAGTCACCAAAGGGAAGATATCTCCCTCCCCTTGCCATGTCCTTACAGAGGTGCTTTCACACACCCATGTGTTGCCCACACAAGCCAGACAATTACGCTGAAACTGCACCTCCAGCCCTCCATGGTCATATGGATTAACAGCCCATGTGGCTTTTTTTCTTGGTTCCTATCAGCTAATCAAGAATCTCTGGTTTTGTATCATTTCACAAATATCACTCCGTTCCCTGGGATGATTTTAGCTGCATAATAATGACCTGTAAGTGCCAATTGTAATATTCGGCTGACCTTCAAGGTAAATTGTGCTTTGCATTTGCCTTACACACTTTCATAGAAACATAATCCGCTGTCTAACATAAATGATCATTTCCAAAGAACATAATGGTTCTGAGTGCAGACAATAACTGGCTGCAATTTGCTTCATGAGCAATTTTATTTACATCGACAGCAGAAGAACTAAATTGAAAGGTCTGCTCTTTGACTGTGGCTGTATCTGTGCTAACGCCAAAAGTCTGTTCAGCTTCAGGAAATCAATTCACCTTTGATTTAGCCCTCTGTATTATTAACACAAGAATAATACAAAATATAGATTTCCTGCCCAGATGAAATGTGAATGTCTCTCTTCATGCCAAGGCAAGCACCACCCAAATTATTGAGAAATAACCATTTGATGGTGGGACAGTGCACCTCTCAGAAGGACTGTGGACAGGATTCATACAGATGGAGCTAGCTGGAGATAACTACCACGTAGGCATGCTCAGGGTGCCCTGCGGTGTCGTGTTGTGTGGCTATTGGGTCATCTTCATTGCATGCTAAAGGTAGCCCTGGGAAAACCTTCATGGTCAGATTGGGCTGCCACATAGACTGTAAGGGGCAAGCTAGGTCTTAGATGTGGGTGGAGTACACTGCCTAGAGCAAGCTATGTATGACACAGCCATGTTGCCTAACGTTGGGAAAGATGTATTGCACTTTCTGTCTTTCAAAATGCCAGAGGTCTCTTTTTCCAGAGCAATACAAACAAAGCCACTAGACTGCACAGTCTAAGCAGGCTACCTAAGTGGACCAGTACTTGGCTGACATGGAAACAGGGTGGGATGTCTCAGGCTCACAGTTGTCTCTAAACTTTCAATTCCTGGTGGGACTTCGTGGCTGTAGAGACAGATTGTCTTGATGCCAAATACACTCCAATTTTTAGAAAATATTCTTCTTTAAATGTTCATATTACTTTTTTCCTTAATCAGAAGGATAAATCATGGGGTGCTGCACAGAGATTAAGGAAGACAATTTGCCATTTTATTTGCACAAAGTTACTGTATGAGTGACTCCAGGTACTCCCAGTCCCAAGGCACCTGCAAATTACGTAGAAAGTGAACATCATGTAAATAATATAGAGAACAATCATAAAAGCTTTGTGGATTATTCAAGAAAAAGGAAGAGCATGATGTCCATTTTATGAGTGGCAGGTGGCAGCAAAGAAAGACTAAATGAGTTACCCAAGGTCTTTTGACAAGTATGTCACAAAACATTTTAACTGTTAATCTAATAATACATTAACATGAAGTCCATTGCTGTGAGCCATAACCCAGTAACAGTGGGGGTGCTGAATTTAGGAGCTATTCCAATTTACCCCCACTGAAGATTTGGTAAAAGTGAGGGAATCATGTACTAAATTACATTTAGATTTGATGGAATTCTATGAAGAAATAAGCCCAGACAAATTCAGGCTAACCGAGTCACAACAATTTGCCGGCTGACACCATTGCTAGCAGAGCACTAAAGAAATATTAAGTGCCTCAAGGTCAGGAAAAAGAAACTTTCATTGTGAAGGCTGAGAAAGGGAGATGAAGCCTGTCTCAAGTGCTCCATCAGCCCCTTGGACAAGACTTTGCAAGTACTCTTTGACCTCCGTCATAGGGAGTGATTGAGAGCTGGGTGGTGTGAAGGTGACACACAGCAAGGAGGAGAGCAAGAGAAGGAGCTCTGTGCAGCAGTGACATTTGCACACACAGTCATGGGCTGATGTACAGCCTTACTTACTGGTGCCTCCTGTGTTCTGGAAAAGAACAGTAAAAATAACTGTTAATAAAAATAAATATACCTTAATTCAATAGTGGCCTAATAAAAAAGTATAGGAAAAATATATTATTGAGTTTCCTTTTTTTTTGCTCTAGAAAGTATATAAATAGCCATAAAAATGTCAGTGGAAGAGAGGGAGGTGAGAGAATAAAAATGAAGCATCTGGTGATCACAAGAAGTTTATAACCGGAACCCCAAGACTTTCTGTTGTTATCTTGAAGGCAAATTTGCACCACAAGATGGAGTACAATGCAGAGAGACCCAGAGCTAGTGGCAGCAAGGAGGCAGACCTGTCAGACTGTCCGTAGCCTCATACTAACGCAAAGCTGTACTAGACCATGTGGTTATAACCACCACCAGCTCAGCAATCCATTGCCCCAACGAAAGTGGCCATGGCACAAGGAGATGCAGCAAAGGGGGAAGGGAAGGACAGATGCAGCAAAGAATCAAGAGTGTGCCTTGAAGAAGGGGGAGGGAGGTATTGGGCAAGAGCTTAGGAGCACCCCCAGCAGCGTCATGTCAGAGGCCACCCAGCAGTTTGCTCAGGGAAAGTGGAAGTGAGTAGGAGCAGATAAAATGGCTGGGTTGGCACTGTGCATGGTCACTAGACCAGGTGCTGCACCTTGTGCTAGGCTTAGCAAGGTCTAGAACAGCTCATTCTCTGCCCTGGAGTGGGATTGGCAAGGAGAAGATCTCCAGGGCTTACAGAGACTGAACCGTCCCACCAGGTCTTTGTCCCTTTCGTAAAAGCTTCTGAGTCACATGGACCGTCATGGAGCTAACAGTTCATGCAAGCAGCCCGTAGTCCTGGCAGTCCTTCTCCATCTGAGTTTTACCCTAGAGTGCTACGACACTACCTGTGTTATTTCTTAAGACAATTATTCATCTCATTACCCACACCCCTGCAGATTTATTTCAGAAAGATTTCAGAAAAGTGTTTAACAATTACAACCAAATTACAACCAATCTTCTTTTTTTTATTAATACGATTAAAACTTTGTTTCTAAACCCAAAAGGTGAACATTTGTTGGCTTCCTCGATGACCATTTTTATTTTTATTTTTTAGATCAGCTCTATTGTCAGTTAGCCACTCTTCTGACATGAGGATTCTGACAGCAAGAATAGGAGAGATGTGCAACAAATGCCTCCAATTTAAAAGCAGAAAAACACAGCAGGAGTAAGTGATGTCCAAATTATGAAGACTGCTTCAGTTCAGTCCAGGATGGTAATCACAGTTCCATAAAGGGAAGGAAGATGTGTGTCCTACCATTATAATAGGGCATTATGCTATCATACATAGCATCTCTATTCCCATAGAGGGACTTTTCCTTCATCAGGCCTTCAATTTAAAGGGCTCTGTTGTATCAAGAAGTGCTGTTCTTGTCTCAGCAATGCCGCATGATTTAGACATTAGATGCAATCAAATCTATTAAGGAGTGTAGTTTAATAATCCGCATCCTCTTTCACTTCATTTTGTATTTATTGCCACAGTATGCAGCAAATGCGAGGCATTTCATGCCTAACAAGATTCAGAAAGGTATAAAAAAAAAAAATTTAGGATGGTTTTGTTTTCCTGGTTTCACACAGTTCCTAATGGGACACTCTGCACAGCATGAGGTTCACAGAGCTAGGCTCATTCCAAGGGGAAAATAGTAAATGTGTAATAGGTTTATAATCTGTGAGATACAGCTCAAGTGCCCTGCTTTCACCAAATGGGTCCTGGAAAACTTTCCCTTTTTTTCCTGTTTCAGAGACATACACATATGGTTTATTAAATCTTTTTGCATCTTGTTAAATTACGTTAAGGGGAGCTAACCAGAACAATTCCTGTGCATGCACATGGTTTAACCTGTGCTATACCCTGGTTTAGGCACCAGCAAAGGACAGTTGCATTCCTAACAATCTTTAGGGTAAAAAGCTGTTGCAGCAAAGCATTTAAAGAGTGTCTCAGCTGTGTTTGCATCTCATCACAGCTACTTATTTGTATATCGTAAAGCACTTTTTGAGCCTCAGCTGCAGAGCTCTAAAGGAGTGACAGTGAAGGAATAGAAGGAGAGCAGTCTCTTTCCCACAGACGTGCTTGAGCACTGCTGCTCCAGAGGAAAAAGAGGACTGGCAGCCAAGTCCCTGCTTGCTTTCACTGCTCCATAGGTACCTCTGGGTAACTGTTGACATCGGCGGTGTTTCTCCCAGTTTTGCACCCATCTGAGGGGAGAGCAGCATGAATAATTTCTGACCATTGCCTGCTGAGCTGGATTTGATCAGGTGTCCATCAGGAGAAAGCCTCCATCCCAGCGGAGCCATCAGCACCTCTGTTTTAAGCCAGTTCCTGGCAAAAGCAACTTGGAGCAGGTGGCCAGTGGGTCCGTCTGAGAGGCCAACATCTTCAGGTCAGCTGCAGCTGCCCACTACTCGTCCAAGAGCCATAAAGTTGGGGATGCTCTTTCTTAGCCAAGTCATGCCATAAATATATTGAGGGGGCTGTTTTGCTACCTGCTCCCGTTTCCTCACGTCCAGCAGTGACATTCAAAACAACTGTGTTAGTCCTCCACAAAAAGCTTTAATAAACAGCTGACTGAGCTTTGCTGCCAATAAATGGCAGCATTGTGAAGTATTGATACAGAAGTTCAGAGTGAAAGGGAGGACAGAAGGTGTGTGTCCTTCTGCCTGCACTTTACCGTCCCACCAAGTGTGGTCAGGGTTGCTATTTGGCCCTGTGGGAGTTTCAAAAGAGACAGGTCAATTGTGAGGTTTCTGATGAGCTTCCAGCCTCCAGAAACAACAAAGCTGAAAAAAAAAATAATCAATCATCATAAAGTAGTGGGGATGCTCAAGGTGGAGAAACCTCTTCAACTATTGAGGCCATCTCCCTTGAAAGCCTGGCTAGCAGGTTTGGCTTCTACATTTAAACATTTCTCCAGCGTAACAACATACCCAAAGTCTGCTACCAAAGAGGGTTTAGCACACAAAAATCTCCATAGTAAATTACATATGCCATCTTAACCTAAGCGATCTCCTTTTGTAGGGTTTTCCCCAGAGGGATGCTGAAATGAACAGGGTACAGAGCTTGAGCTCTCCTACTTTTACAGCCCAGACCTGGAGGTACATGTCCCAGGGCACCTAAAAGGGGACTGTAGCAATCCCTCGAGCTAAGGAGCAGGCTAACCCACCCTAGTGGTGCCTGCTGATAATGTAGCCGTTGCATCAGGTAGTTCCCACCACCATGATGCTGGCTGAGCCATGTCATGAGCCTGGACCAAGGAAAGGCACATACAGCACCATCCATCCATCCATCCATCCATCCATCCATCCACCCCCAACTGCCACAAACCAAGCCAAACAAGGAAGATACGTTTCCCTGGGAAAACAGCCCATCCTACTCAGTAGCTTCCTAATTCCTTCTAGTTGTAGCTGAATGCTATTTCTCAGGTGACCCCAGCCAGCCAGTAGCTGTTTGCCTCAGCATTCAAAGCCTTTCCTATTTGCAGTTATTTCAGTTGCTGCACCTCTATGACAGGGCTGATAAATTCGATTCTGACTGCAGTGAGAATGGGTGACAGCTGAAAATGAAAAGTACAAGTGATCCTGACAGTGCCTGACTTCAAAGAAAAGAAAAGGCAAGGTAGGAAAATGTTCTTGAGGCAATCTGGTGGAAGGGAGCTGCTACTGAGCTGCTGTATTCACCAGCATTTTCCAAAGGTCACTCTAATCCTCCCTCTTTCCCTCTCTCTCATAGACCATCTGTGGTTCAAATAACATAGCCTTCATTGGGCTCTCCACCTGTGTCAGCAAAACCTGGTTATATTTATTTTCCTTTGTGAACATTTCTTCTTGTTGTTCTCTTCCTTACCTCTATTCGTTCAGTCATCTCAAGCTGGTCAAAACTGTTGCATGGTCAAGAGCGACTCTTATCCCAGGAACAGCAGAATCCAATCCCACCAGAACTTCATAATAGTCATTAAAATCTTTCTTTGCTGGTCTGTCCTGATAGTGACCTGCAGTTGTGGTATCCTACAAATGACATTTATGAGAACAGTAACGTACAATGCAACAGTATCTTTTATTTGTTATTGAGATAACACTAGTGTAAAAGGAATAAGCTTTCAAGTGATTCAAGTAATTTAGGCCTTGCTAGACTTTTAATATACTTTGAGAATAATCATAGAATGCTTAAAGAATAGATGTAATTGTATAGGGTTGATTAATAGAATGCAGGTGCTTAAAGACAATACTCTGAGAAGTCTATAGGTGGACTTTGATGGAGATTGTTTAAAGAAGATAAGAGGCTGTGGTGACCAGAATCTGCACCATTGAGCTACAACTTCAGAAGAGGAACTGAAACGGAACAATAACAATCAGCTGAGACTCGGAAAATTAATGAACTTTTGGAACTACTGAAGAATGAAGAACTGGGAGACTTTAAAGAAACACTAAGAACTTTTCCAACAGAAATATCTATTATGTAATGTTGTGTGGAATCACATATATATATGAGATGTATTTTGTTAGCCACTTGCCACTCACTGAGGTGATGGTCCAACTGTTGTAAATAAAGCAAACCTAGAGGTACCCAGTCTGGTGAAAATCTTTAACAACTAGCAAGACAATAATATTTAGTTATCGTAAAATAGAAAACAGAAAAAAATGGCTATTTGTTTGCACATTGTAACTCTCCTACTTACGCTTTTTCATAGTCAGTCCAGTGGATGTTCTATAGCATGTCTAAACATTAGTTGAAAAAATAGTATCTATGGAAACTTGTTGCTACATCTAACAAGTTTTCATATACATATATATATATTTACATATATTTATATTTGTATATTTGCATGTCTTTTACTAGCTTATTACAGAGTTCCCATGCATTTGTATGTCTGCATAGTAGCCCTTGGTGGGAATGTTGCTGGGTGCCCTCAAGCTTGCAGCCAGGCAAGTAGCAACTTGGGTTGAGTAGGGAAAAGGGCACATAAGAGAAAGTTCAAAGTCCTTTACAAGATAATGTCCATTTCCAACTCATACTAATATTTCAAATGTTCTCATCTTCTTGGGTATTATTTTGATACTCAATAATCTGTACTGATCTTATTTCATATTGTATTGAGCTCTTAAACCTCCTTTGCATTATACAAACATGTATGTGTGCACACATAAAAAATTCTACTACAAAATTTTCTGTTGAGATGCCACCAGCTAAAAGGTATTAGAGACACCACTTTGTATTCCCTTGCACGAACGTCATAGTTTAGCAAAGCATCCAAACACATGCTTAGTCTTGGAAAACTCACTGATTGCTATGTGACTATTGGTGGGTCTAGGCTTATAGAATCATAGAATCACCTAGGTTGGAAGAGACCTTTAAGATCATCAAGTCCAACCATCAACCTAACGCTGCCAAAACCACCACTAAAACATGTCCCTCAGCACTACATCAACCTGTCTTTTAAATACCTCCAGGGATGGAGATTCCACCCCTTCCCTGGGCAGCCCGTTCCAATGTTGGATAACCCTTTCTGTGAATAAATTTTTCCTCATATCCAATCTAAACCTCCCCTGGTGCAACTGGAGGCCATTTCCTCTTGTCCTGTTGCTTGTTACTTGAGAAAAGAGATTGACACCCACCTCTCTACAACCTCCTTTCCGGTAGTTGTAGAGAGTGATAAGGTTTACCCTCAGCCTCCTTTTCTCCAGACTAAACAACCTGAGTTCCCTCAGCTGCTCCTCATCAAACTTGTTTTCTAGACCCTTCACCAACTTCATCGCCCTTCTAATCAACACAGGCAACCAATGGGGTGACAGATGTCGCAGCCTGATCACCCTCACATCCAAACCAGACCGAAAGTTATGTCTTTCTCAGAGTCTCCTATGGGAATATGAGCATTATGAGTTGAAAAGGTATGCCTCTCTTTTATTCACTCTGGGATTTAAAAAAAAAGACAGTGAAAAAATACTTATACAATTAAATATAAACAAAATACTGCATCTTATGGTTCTCAACATTTTAAAGAGCTCTGTGGAGCCCTAGGATCCTGTTGTGTTGTTACACAAAATGCAAATATCAGACTGGGTGCATTAACAGGATTGCTGTTCACACAGCTGTGTTAAATGTTCCTTCTCGGCCCTGTTGCAGTGCTGCACCCAGGTTTGGAAACTGGTCTTTGAGAAAGATGTAACCTAACTAACTTAAAAATAATAATCAGCACAGCAACAAGGATCACCAGATATCTAAAAAGCCCTACTTAATTTGGAAAGACTGAAAGAAATTAACTGGTTTAAGTCTAATGATTGAAAAAGAGAGGAATTAAAATAGCATATTTCACATGCACTGAAGGTAGCTGCAGAGTGAGTCATAAATAAATAAATGCATGTCCACTGTGGATAGAAGAAGGTATTGGATTAAAAGCAAGCAAGGAGGATTTAAGTGAGACATCAGGAAAAAGCTGGCAAGGCCCTGAATAAACTAACATTTCTCAGGAGCGGTTCAGGTAAACCTGATTCTGCCCCGAGAATGGATCTGAGTGAGGTGATATGTCACTGTCCTTTCCTCCTGAATTTTTCACCATAGAAGGTGATACCCCTGAGAGGAAGTTATGTCCTAGAAACTTTTTTCCAGCCACTTTTCCAGCCACTGGAAGTAACCTTACTCTTTGGAAGTGCCAAAAGAGACTGGCCAATTTAGTAGCACTGCTTTCTGCTTTCATAGGCTGGGATTTCAAGGGGATCCTAAAGTTGCTCAACTTCCTTAGACTTTCAATGAGATTTTTACCTTTGGGTGCTTCTGATTTTGTGTTTGTTAAAATAAAATAGCAATTTCAGTAATAAAGGCATTAATATTAACAACATCTTGTCTAAGTAGCAGAGCAGTAAGCAGGCTACCCTCTGTTCTGGTTCGTTTTTTATCAAGGGCATGTCTTGATGACTAGGAGGGGATGGTCGTGTGGGTCCAAACAGTAGGAAAAGCCAGTCCTGGTGAGTCCCACATGAGTTAGTAGGTCTTACTTTGCCTGCTCTGAGTGTGGCTATGAATGCTGAGGAGCAAAACCAGGTGCACAACCAATTGTAGAAACAGGAAGCGACAGAGTTGGACACTGCAAAGAGAGAACTCCATTTTGTGACTGACTCTGGGGTTTGTCAGGACTGAAAAATGCGTAACTTTTTCACCTTATACAAGCAAAAGACATCCTGGGAAAGAGGTGGAGGGTGGTATACAAATTATAATACAAACTTTTCCACATTACCACATAAAACAGCAGACTCTGTTTTAGACCATTTGTCCCTGAAATTTTCTCCTCTTTAGTAAACTGTGTCATTTGTTTTCTGCCATTCAAAACCATCCTGATACATCCTCTTATGCTGAAATTGACCACCCTGTGCTCTCCACACAAAGAAGTAATTGGCTTTAAGTACAAACAGAGAGCTACCTAAATAAAACCTCCTTCCTGGTCTGCACAGATAGGCAGCAGAAAATGGGATGGCTTTGGGGGTGAGGTGTCTTGCAGAGAAAAGAAGTTTCTGGAAGGTCACTCCCAGCAGGACAGAGATGCATTAGAATAGTCTGGTATTCAAGCACCACTGCTTATTTCCGAGGAGAGTGGCAATTTCACTTTGGTTGTCCTGGGAGATAATAACCTCCTTAAAATAGAGTATTTCACACTCCTCCGCAGGGTAATCACGTGACTCCGAGGAAAATGGGCAAGCCCAGAGCAGAGGGCATCTCTGCACTGTGTAGAGAGCATCTTCACCATCAAAGGGGCAAAAAACCCACTGAGATGCAGAGAAGCCCTCACACTTCCTTGGTGTTGGCTTGTGCTGCTTCTCAGTTCTGTACCTGTAGTGATCTGAGCCTGACCCTCCATTTGGCCCTCCAGTATTTTTTGTGGTTTCTAGGTGAAAATCGGTTAGTTATCCAGTCATCAAATCTGCCTTATTTGAGTCCATATTTCTATAGCAATCAAGTCATTAATACTGTTAATATTATTAATATTACTGTTAATACTCTGCTTCCAAGATTGAGCAGAGCTGCTGTTTGTTCAGAAATAAGACACCCTCTGTTGGTTTGTATACATCCTGTTGAAACCCTCAACGTACTTGAAGCTCCTTTTTACCCCAGTCTATTACTTCACCCTGTGGAAAAGGTAAGATGCAGGGAGGCAGAGAGGGTAGGAGGATAGGATAGCCAGCAAGAGAACCGAAAGATCAAAGAAACCTCTGCAAAATCCAGGCACACCACCAGCTTCACTTATGTGATCTGTACCGTTGTCGGTCATAGCAAGCCAATTAGACTTTCTCAGCGCAGTGCCTATTCATGAGCCTGAATTCCTTCTCTTGTTCAAGCACTGTCAACAAAGAACTTTGCTCTGAGCTGTCCAAATGTTCTATAATTAAGATGAATTAGCAAGTGGAGAAGCAACTGCAGCAAGAAGAAATAAGAACGAAGCAACTGTGCAGAATACTAAATTCCTTCCTCAAATTTTAAGTCTGAACTGACAGACCTGTGCACTTTTTTCTTTGTTAGCTTTTCTTCTCCTCTTTTTTTTTTTTTTCCCTTCTCTTTCCTTTGGTAACAGATGAGTGAAAAGGACTCAACCCACTAGCTAGTAAACTGAAGCACTATTTCTTTCATATCTTTTTTTTTTTTTCGTGCTACTCTTTACAGAACCCTTTAAGCTCACAGAACTTCTACTCATTTCCTCCCTGGAACACTAATTAAACCGGAAGAGTTTGATGTGGTGGGGAGCAAGCAAACAAGGGAAATGTGTTCCTGCCACCTAGAGTCAGAAAGCACTGCTCTGGTCATCAGAAAGTAAGTGCCCTTTCTCTAGGAGAAAGTGAAGATTTAAATGGCTTTCAACCTTGCATTTGAAGTGACCATAAGTGTCCTCCAAGAGTTGAGAAGGGGAGAGGGGGTCTTTCTTAGGCTAGATGTTCTCTTCTGTCTTCTCCCGTATCGTCTACTAGGAATATGTGATGTGTGGATGCGCCAGACTCATGTCCAGGAGCAGCTCTTTCTTGGCTTTCCCTGCTGGAGGTCCCAAGCACAGTGGAAAAACTGAGCAAACAAATGGCAACAACAAGCCTACATGGACATACCTTCTTAGAAGATTTTGAGTCTCACAGGGTCCCCAGCCCCCGGAAGAGGCTGTGAGATGCTGCTTCTCTAGCCCTGTTTGTGCTGTTGGCTGCTGGAACTGCTCCTCCCAACAAACAGCAAAACAGAAGATGTAACAGAGCAGATAAACACTTTGGATCTATTTCTGGGAGCAGAGCAAGTCTGGGCTGAGCCCATGGGTGGCAGAACCCTACAGCTTCCTCCTTTTAGCTTACTTTTAATCTGTCAGCTACATGTTCTGGAACAATTTCCTGACACCCCCAGAAATGTGGGTAGATGAAGGTTACTTTTCTAACCTAAATGAAAACAGGTTGCTTGGTCTAAGACAGCTTGGGGCATGAAACCTCTCTCAGGAACTACTGTCTAAGTAAAAATTCTGTGACGTTAAGACAGCAGCTGAAGTGGATACTTCTAACTATTGCAACTCCATATTTTAGCAATTACCTGTCCTTCATTCATCCTTTAGGGACATAAATCCCAGGAGAGTCCTTAGGCCATTCCTAAAATGATTTGCTAGACATGACTGAACTGTGTCAGAGGCATAGAAAGAGCCATCAGGGGTTTCTGCTCACAAGAGAAAGAGGAGTTCTGGAGCTGACCTAGAGACTAATAAAAGAGTTTCAGTTTGTTTGGGGTATGCAGTAATACTATTCAATTTTTTAAAAAACTCAAATTGTTTAGAAGAACTTTATTCCCTCTTGCTGTTATGGGAGGTTTGGGCTTTTTCTCCTTCTGGTGGATTTCTGCTTCTCTGATGCAGGACACATCTTTACTCCTTGGCTAATAAAAGCTTTTCATTTGGCACATGAAATGGGCGCTTAGTCTTTAAAAAGAACAGCAAGATGTGGCTTTAAGTGTAAAAGACTGTTAGTAAAGGCTTGTTAGGGCAAGGTGGACCTTTCAGTGTGCTTTTGCTACACATTTCTTGGTGGGAGGTAAAAGGGGAAATGGGCATGAGGCAGTCCATTTTGCTGGCAAACAAGTTAAAGAGTCTAGAAAGCTGCTCAGCTTCTTTCACCGTGGGGAAAAAAAAAAAAACTTGCCCAGTTCAATCCCCAGCACCCTCCTTTCCCAGCGAGCTCCTGTAATCAGATTCAGCCACTCAGAGATGCTGAGAAGTAATGGCTGCATGGGAAGTTCAATACAGAGAACATTCGGCATCCAGCCACCCCTGGCCCTGAGGTTCATCATCATTGCAGAAATGTAGCCGTGTTCCTCATTACAGGCAAGATTGATGTATTTAGATCGCCCTGCAGCTCTCCTTAATCAGCTACCTAATTTTAGGCCTTTGCATCAAGGCTGGCAAAGGGAAGAGGGAGGGAGGATATTGACAGAGTTCTTAAAATACTGTAGCAAAAAGCTACACTTGTTAATCATTCTCTTTATCTGATTCATACCCAAAATATAGAAACTGTTCTTCCCTCCCTCAACTTCTTTATTCCCTCCAGGATTCACATTGCAAAGAGCTAAGATCAACCGCAAAAAAACCTTTGAAGTTTCACATTGGATTTAGGGTCTCTGTACCAGATACCTCATTGCAGCAGCGTGCTGACAACCTTTTTTCAGCTTCTTGGTTGCAATAGAGAGAGCCTCAGCTCTCGAGCACTATTGGTCTGTCTTACTGTCAGTCACAACTGCAGCAACTTTCCATCCTTTTGGCTTATTTCAACTACATTCGATGAAGGAGTTTTTTGACAGCAGATAGCCAGAAATGTTGGGTAGCTCCTGCTGGAAAACCCAGGGACTGCAGTCCAAGAAAGCATGAGAGCATTCTGACTCCTGCAGGCTGGTGATTTATTTCGATGTTTCTCTGGAAGAGCAATGTCAATAAAAAGTTATTACAACTCTTTTTTTTTTTTCCTATAAAACCAAGTCAATAAGATATTATTGTAGTAGCTTGTTTTAAAGGAAAGCCTGCCAGTCAAAATCACACAAAGAAATAAGGAGGGGACTGGGAGGAATCCCCTAAATACAGAAGGTCTGCGTTTATCCACCAAGTGTGTCTGAGGCAGCAGTTCAGGATCTGAATGTCACAAAGACAGACTTGATGCGCAGCCTAGATGCTCTTATGGTCTTTCACAGCAGCACCAACAAGGGAAGTGCAACAGTCCCTCCCAGCTAGAGCCCTGCTGCAGCTCTCCTGCCTTTGGGCCATAGACAAGATCCACACAGACTGAAAATCACTGTACTAGATTATTCTTCAGTGGTGGATTTTATTATTTCCAAGCCAGAAGTGACCTAACTTCATTCTTTATTTACTGCAGATCATTCACATTTATGCTGAAGAGCTAGTGCACTTTGGGCTGAAATCCAAACAGCAAGTAGAGCTGCAAGAAAAGTATTACACACACTCTACAGCTGAAGTACAGAAGAAAACTGTCTGCAAAATCTGTCCAAGGTGATCTCGTTACCTGTTTGGTGGGTATCCCATCACCTGTCTGCCTATGTCACACCCTTTATCCATATCTCAGCGTATCTGAATGCCTATTGAATAGAGTTGCTTAACAGTGGTGTACATCCTACAGTTTGACAGCTGTGAAAACACTCATCATCCAAAAGTCTAATTTGTGACATCTCGTGTGAGCCCAGCAAAAGTTGGTCCTCACTCAGAATTTACTTCCACCACTGCAGTATTTTGACTGTGCTGCAAAAACCCTTCCAACAAGCATGAGTCTCTTGCATCTCTCATCACCAACAGGAGATGGGTCTCCAGCTAGTTCTTCTTGGACCACTGCTGTTCATTTCTTACCACGATCAACCTTTAGCTAAATTAACGGCATTTGTTGGAAGTACTCACAAGAACTTGTTAAATTTATATCAGCAACCACAGTCCCAGATGCTTTTGTTTCAGCTGAAAGAGTATCAGAAGAGATGAAGTAAAGTTAGTTGCTTCACACTAGATGTGCTCTACCAAGCCTTCGATCTCTGGATCAAGCAAAGCATTTGGAAAAGAGTGGAACAGAAGGAAGGAAAATTTATGAAAAAGGGCTGTCCAAGGTGTCTTTACAGATCCATAGTTTGTATGTATAAGTATCACAGACAGAGCAAGTAAGGCAGGAAGGAGCAGGTCAGGAGAGAGGGTCTGTAACCTAGCAAGCTAATCCAGGTGACAAACTGGAGGGACTGCTCCTTTGCTTAGATAGTCCAAATGAAATATATGCATTTCCTAGAGTAGCAGAGAAAAAACTTATCAGTCTGATGTTCACTAACCTCATTACTGTATAACTGATGGCAGAAAGAAGCAGGGATGGGCTGGTTACAACTAGTCCATTAATCAGTTCCCTGGTGAAGCATCTCAGCTAGAGTTAAAATTAACGTTAGCAAATTAATCGGGACTTCACAATGGAAACCGTGAAGCATATGGTGTCAGCTAATGGAGAGGCTGTAGGGCTGAAGCATCTGAAACTTCGTGTCTTCCTGAAATCTAATTAGACCCTAATGGAAGGAAGACTGAGTGAAGGCTCTTAATTGAAAATTACACTTCCAGTTCAATCAAAGCCTGCTTCCGTGTTGCTATTAACGGCCTTTTAAAAATAGCTGAATTCTACAGTGACCTTGCATACAAAGTGTTCATTTACAGAGAGGAGCTGTATGGATAATCAATGGATGCCTCAGTGATGGATTTGGACCCATTCTGTAATAATTTATGACTAGTGTGTATTGACCTGGTTACTGGGATGTTGTCTGTATGAATGAATAGATGGTTTAATTTAATAGGAGCTGTCCAGAAAGAACAAACAAGCAGGTAAAAATGTCACAAGACAAGCCACTCCTTGGCAAACACTTGTGTTAAGAGATAATGCACAGACAGGAAAAACCTGGAAATACTTACATACCTAAAAAGGAAAAAAATTTCCAAAGAAGTAATAATTGTTCTCCAGGTTTTCAGATTCACCTAACTTTAGACATGTAATGAAGGTACACAGATTAGTGAGCAAAAGTACTCAAGTGCAATTGCTGTAGGTTCCCTCTATAACTTCTGGGCTGTTGCAGAGCCCAGTACCAAACAATTTATCTAAATGCCACTGGAAAGCACAGGACAAAGATAGCGAGCTGCATTCAGAATAGGCAGCAGAATATCTCCATCAGGAGCAGCAGGAATTATATGACTGTTGCAGTTTGAAGAACGAGGCTAGAATTTGCTCAGCAGGGACTGCTTGGTGAAAGCAAGGTCAGAAGTACTGGCATCATCTCAGACCTTCAAACTTCAAGACTTTCTAACTAGTTTCCTGAGTTCTCAGCCCCATGCCTGAAACTTTTGATGTCAAGGCAGCTGAAGGCAACTCTGCTCAACTGTGTGACTCATTCCACTTTCCCCTTTAGTACACAACCCAAAACTACACCTCGTATCTCTCTATGTGCTCTGTGAAGCATCCTCTAAATTTGCTTGCTTGCATTTAGCAACACAGCAAGTTTGTCCTCTATTTCCCTTTCCTACAGCTTAGGCTACCTGTCTCAACATTCCCCCAGCCCCAGCACTCCCCAAGATTTGCCACCGCACTGCTCTGCCTTGCAGGGTTGGAGACATCCTTGCAGCTTCCACAACTTCTCCTGCCAGTTTAATTTTTATGGCTTCATTTGCTTTTACTCTCAGCAGTGGTTGCTGTGCTCCTTCTCGTATCAACCAATGATTATGATGCACTCTATGAAGGTTTGCTCTCCTGAAACAGCTTACCCTACCTGAAAGGCAATGATTCTTCCTGCATTTTTTTCCCCAAATTTTGTTTGTGAGTCCTGTGTAACTCACAGATTTCTCTCCACCGTTCTGATTCCGGCACAGCATTACATAAAGGCTCAATGTCACTGGTTGCCTCTGATGTAAATTCTCCCTTCAGTATACTTCTGTCCCTCTCTTTCTCTTGGTCTTGAGGTTTTACAGGCTGTGACAGGAGATGCATGACCGATCATTTGTTCATGGTTTGTCTGACACTGACTCATGGCTCAGTTTCCAAGTTTGGAATGGAGCAGAATGGGTGGGATTCTTCCATGAGCTTGAGCTCAATATTACCCTTTCAGGTTCTGGGCCATCTGGGGAAATATTTTCTATGTGCAATACACACTAGGTAATAGAGAACAATTTATACCTAAAATCAAAATACTTAAAACTGTCTGGATTATTTTACTCTGTATCCCCTCCTCTCATCTCACAAAATAGGACTTAACTGCTGCTTCATGCAGCAGAGAAAGGCTCAAGCAATCCATCGACAAAACCCCAAGAGACCCTCTCTATTTCCACACAGGGATTTTTCCGCCCCTTGGGTTGTGCAGTGCAAAAAGCATGGAAATTATTCTCAAAAGAGTCTCTCTGGAGTGACTAGCGAGCAGATACAGGGACAGTTCTTCTGCTTTAAAAGGGGAGATGTTAATGAATCCAGGTACTTTACTGGAGACTCATTGCAATGCTAGATAGTCTTGTGAAATGCAGCTGGCAGACCATAATGACAGTATCAGAAACATAACCTAGTGGTAACTTGTAAGTGCTTAAAGCAGCTCATGGAATAACAGTGAAGTAAATACCCATCCAACCAGAGTTTTGCATAAGGTGTCTCCATATATATTCCAGGAGTTCAGTAGATAATTAATTACCATGTCATAGGTAATTAGCAAATTAGTTAAAATAACTGTACCAACAAAGGTAAGTAATTACTGCTAATAAATATTACATCTGTGTATATTTAAATTCCCACAGCCAGCACTGCATTGATTTACAGATGGTGTCAAGCAAGTATTATTTTTTCCTGATGCAAACTGAAGAAACTTCTACTTAGAGCAGTGTGATCTTACATCTAGGCCAGCTCTATTCAGGTGATTTACATCCCAAGCTTTAATATAAGGTACATTCCCATACACACCCCACTCCAAACAACCAGCTGTATCTATCCATTACTGTAATGCTCAAATCACCTTGTATTTGATTAAGTAAAAAATGAGACTCCTCTTGGAAAAAAAAAGAGGATGTAACTGTCTCAGAATGACAAAAGGTGAACAAACAATAGCCATTGCTCTTTGACGCTCCCTGTTGTCATTGTGTTCCATTGACTCTATTCAGGAGTGAAGTCATTTTACACAGCTGAGAAACATTCAGGTGTGCCTGCCCATCATCCATGGGTTTATAATGGAAACGCTGCACAGTGATACTCCATCATGCAAAGTATGGACAGTGTCTTGAGTACCATAAACCAGTAAGATCAGACAGAGACATAACTGGACCAGTGCCAGGAACCTGAAGGCATGCAAATCCCAAACAGATGAAAAGCAAACATTTTAACATATTTATGGCTGTTAAAGCACTAACAAATCAAAGGAAGTCATGGTTCCTCCATCTCTTCATGTCCTTAAGTCAAGACTACAGGCACTTGCTTCATTGAATTTCTTTCTTTCCCTAGTATAAGATTCCAGGCAGAAACTAGGCAGCTCCACTCCTGTGAGTTATTTGTTGCTATTCCTATCTAGTCTATCTATTCTCTCTGCTATTGCTTCTTCTGAAGGTATCTTCTGGGTAACGTCATATCTTCTTTGGTTTCCACATCACTCCTTTATCTGCATGTCTGGACATTGCCATGTACTGCTAATTCCAGATATGTAATTTCCTTTTGATTCAAGTGAGTAAACAACTGTGTGGGGGTATTTCCACATCTCTTTGTTGGTGGGAAAGTCTTCCTATCCAGTGTTAAGGTTCCTTCATAAGTTTTTATTCTCCAAGGTGCCTGTTTTTTCCTGTCTAGCACTTTAGCAATTTACCACATCTCATAGCAAAATGTTGTATTTGAGATAACATTTAAATAGGAAATTCTCTTGCTTCTTCTAATGCTGTAGGTTTCCTAGTAGAAATCAAAGAGCTTTGATCTATTTCAGCATATTTGAGGAGAAAACAGGTAAAATTCTGCAGCCTGAGTTGAACACGATGCTGGAAAGAGTAGCCTAGTGATCTTAAAAATCCACCTGTCTATTAATTAGCCCACTGGAAAAAACCCTGATTTCCTAAGCTTTATTGTAAGACTATTTCTAAGCTTCCCAAGATTGACCCAACCAATGTATAATACGTAAAGTGAAAATGGTATTGGACATGACACATTGCAACTCACATGCCCTCTTCAATCCAATTCCAGGCCACCACCATCATGTTTCAGCCTGTCTCATCAGACTGCCAAGGCAGCATCTTTTTTAGGGGCAAGATCCTCCATCTTTACACACTGAACCAACATCACACTGGGATCCAGTGAGAATAAATGCCTCTTACCAAGCTCAGTGGAACTTTCTGATGGTTTGTGTATTTTCATACACAACAAAACGAAATACACAACCCACAAAATTTGGGTTCACTTCTTCATTAATGACCCTGGTTAATTCATTTCACACTTTCGTCCATCTGCAAAATGGAAATAATGAAAGTGATTTCTTTTGTAAAGTGCATCAAGTTGTTTTCATGGATGATGTGGAATTATAGCAGTTTCAACTTCTTTTATTCAACTTCAATAGAAGTTTCTCCATCAGATATTCACCTGCAAGCTCTGAAGAAACTGTTCCTTTGCAAATCTACATCATAGTTGGGGGGGTGGGTAATTATCCTAATTACAGGTAGCGGGGGTTTTATTATTACTTTTTAGGTAACAGTGGAAACTTAAACATGGTCTTCTGACTTCTCTGTCTTTTCCTACTTCTTTTTCTGTCTGCTAATCAAAGCCTTTTTCACAGCAACAGCAAAGAAAGATTGGAAGAAATGAGAAAAACAGCTGAAAATTAGAAATCAGAGCAAGGCTTTCGCAAGAGCTAATCTCCCTTTGCCAATCCAAAACCACCCTCAAAAAGAACCTAATCACCTGCCTTTGTCCCTGCCTCTGTGAACACAGAGGGAGCTTTTCCTTCATTTTAATTGTCCTGATTCCTTTTTAATTATACCCCTTCCTCTGTTCTGCTCAGTGCCATCAAATACTGGAAGAAGATGTTGGGTTCCAGCCTAATGCATTTTGGCTGAATCAAAATGCCCGAGTTTCAAGTTTCTTTCACCAGTCACAGAAACAAAAAACCTTTCTTACTTAATGAATTTTCGTCAGAGGCCTCTTGCAATTTGCACAACCACTTGTTCACCCTATCTGGTTTTGAAAAAGTTCACATCTGCTTCTCTGAGGTTAACTTCCCTTCACTGCCTTAATGGGTAAAACCCAAAGCTTCTGAGTAACTTGATACAAAACTGAGTTCCTCAGATTGAAGATAAGCATTTTTGTTTATTGCCAGTTGATAAATGGGAGTGAAATTACATCTCTGCCATGGGCAAAGGAGCTTTCCAAATCAGTTGTGTTTCTTAACACATTTCACATCTGGAATTGAAACCAGGCAAACTAGCTGCAATGCTTTGCTTCTGGTGTGTGGGAAGTCTGAGTGAATGACAACAGTGATCCACTCTAGTCTAATAAATCTCTGACACTATTAGCTATAAATTTAAGAATTTAAAAGGACTTTTGCCGAGAGCAATAAACAAACATAAGTAAGGCTAAAAAAGTTCATACATATAGAGTTAATATTTTTCTTTAAATGTTTGCTCTTTCAATTTTGTCTCCATACTTTCAAGTTAGATCCAGAAGAGCTTATTGGAAAGTTGCTTAGTACTAATATGAGAGTGAAATGACAGATGGATCCCAGTATCTCCAACTGTACATATTCAACAATGCCTAGGATCCTGATACCTCGTGCACTCAGAAAATCAAACCTATTGTTTTAAAGCAGGATTTCTCCCACACAGACTTAGTTTTACAAATCCCACATTTCACACATCCCACAGAGTTTCATTGCCATTCTTTCAGTTACTCCTGAAGATATTAAGCACAAAATCCCTTGAACAGTATCCCGTTGAAAGAACAGACACAGCTGGGAACAGAGATCTCATTCCCCCGCCATGGTAGTGTCTCTATTGTAAATCTCTTCTGTGGTAGAAACAAGAGTTATCTCAGAGTACATGTGCTGGATCAGACTCCCACAAGACCAAGAACAATTTCAAAGTTTTTTGGAGAGTGCCAGGTATGTGTTTTCAGTCTGCTTTCCCCAAAAGAGACACAAAGTGATAGAAGCAATAAGAACAAGGCAAAACTCATGAGAAGCATGCGTTTTGTACTACTCCTTCCCATAGCAAGATGGAGAAGGAAAAAGGTATTCAGGTAGGATCCTAGAAATCCAGGGCTGAAAGGAGCTCAATAGGATTTGCTCCATCCCCTTAACTAAATGGACAGAATAGACATAGTTCATCTCCTGTAAGAGTTTTATCTCACTCATCCTTAAACATTTTCAGGTCCAGGAACGTACAACCTTTCCACATTACCCATCCCAATACTCATCTGTGCTTCCAGTTAGAGACCAGTACAATGTTCCAGGACAAGAAACTAGCACATAGAGTATACTGGAAATAGTTGCAAGTTTTAGTAATATGATGCTGTACCTCAGCAAGGAACAGTTTTCAGGAAGACCAACTCAATGTAACGGATTATTAGACCGACTCATAAAGCTAAAGAAAACACCAAGCTTCCATGTATACAAAGCCCCTCACATCCTTTCATATTGTTATTCACCATCTGTGCTCAGACCTTCAAAAATGCCTGTGCAAGTCCAGCACCTGCATCCAACAGGAGATCAGTGAGACTCAGACTCCTAAATCTCTTGGGTGATTCTGAAAACTCTCTTTTTTATGAACAAATTCATCCTTCATGTGAAGCAAGATCACAATTTCCACTTCTCCCGTCATCTTCTCGTTCCAGGAGCTGTCTCCATAACAGCACTCAGTAAAAGATACTCCTCCACCTAAAATGGTCTCTGTCTTCCATATGTTTCTCTCATGCATGGATAGATTAAAAAGCTGCTGCTCATTTTTTTCTGAGGGAGTTAAAATTCACAGAGGCCCACTATACTGAAGAAGTTTTACAGGGATTGCAGAAGAATACAAGCAGCAGGGAGACATTTAAGCCTCTTCATTCTTTTTAATCTAAAAAGTGTTTGCAGTTATGAAACAGGGACTAGAGACCTCATTCGCACTGCTTCTGGCAGCATTTCTGTTCCTTTTAGCTCTTGGCAAAGCCTACATATACCTAGAAAGGCAGAAAAACTTTCTGAGAAGAGATTCTTCCAAATCATATTTGTAAGTGGAGTAATCCATGCTTGACCTATATAGAAACCATTTTGAGCTTCACCACTGAAATTCAAAGTGGCACCTGCCAGTTAACAACAAAATCTCCTTATGACTTGAACAGGAGAAAGAAATTCAATTTGATTTGCAAGTTCACTAAGGATACATCTATATTGCAGAGCTGTAGAGGGAGAGGTGAGTGGCACTTTCCTGATCAGTCTGAGTGTCCATGTCATCTGGCTGGCTTTTTGCAGCCCAGGCTGAATCCCAGGAAAGGCTGACCCTGAGCACCAGCAAAGTAAAGCAGTTGTCGGGCAGGGCAGCAGAGAGGGGCAGGAAAATTGCATCCTGAGGTATGGAAAAGATGCAGTAGCCACAATTCTCAGCTGCCTGAAAGAGGAGGTGACGGTCTCCCAAGCAGAGACATCATCCAGACCAGCCTCCCCACCAGGCAGCCTCAGCAGACTCATGCCCTGTCCCAGGCCAGCGAGGAGCCAGAAAGGGACAGGCTGTGACCCTCCAGCACCAGTCGGTCTTGTTCCCCATGCTGAGAAGCAGCAAATGGCTGGAGCAAGCGCTTGCTGCCACAGCATTACTGGTACTCCAGGCAGCTTGCTTAAAGCCATTAGAGGTGCCTGCCCTTGAGCTAGGCACGCTTTCCAACAGAGGTGTGCTTTAGGCAGTTAATAGGATATTTGGGCTATTACAAAGGCAGATATGAAAGAAAAAGAAAATCAGACACTCATTGCTGTGATAAAGGAACTGGAGCCTGAAGTGCTTCACAGATGATTCTTACTGCTGACAAGGAAACAGCATTTTTCAGCTCCAAAGCAGACTGCAAGCCTTAGCTAACTTGATCTTATGGACCAACCCAATGGCATAGTGGCTGCACCTATTTTAATACATAGGGAAACTGAGATATAGAGACTAAACTCATCAAAAAGGCCTTTCTTTGCAAGTTTTCCAGAATTCTTGCTGTTCCACTAGCATGCATCACGGGAGGTGTAGTTGAACTCTTTTCTCTTAGAAGAAAACAGGGTATGAAGTACAGCTGCCTGGAGGTGTCACAGAGGTATTGTTAACTTAGAAAAGAAATCAGTCTTCACAATATTCACATTTTTATCAATTTTTTTTTCCCCAGAAAACTGATACATTTATTTTTTAAAAGCTAATTTTTTAGCAGAAAAGTTGACTGGCCATTTTTTCAGTGCCTGAGCCCACTCTTGCTCTGGGAGACAGATCTTCAAATTACTGCGTGTTCCACAGTCCGCCAGTGGGAACAAAACCTTGCACACTCCCTCCTTCGTATCCTTCACAGTGCTGAGAATATGAGTCATTCCCCGGTATAATGCTGGCAAACAGCATACCAAAACGCCATCGTGAAAACAGAAACACTCTCAGGGCTTAAATCAACAATATTAATCAGCCCAAGGTTGGGGTGATGAGTTAAAATGGAATTCCTTATTACTTCACTTTTCATAAAATGAAATAGAAAAAGAACAAAGAGATTCCACAGTGGAGGAATATCTTGCCACACTGAGTCTGCAGAGCCAAGAAAGGATTGTGCCTCTTAGCAAACGTGATCAGAGGAGACCAGTCCTCATTTTTTTTACAAGGAAATGGTTTACCTTGAGGGCCTCTGCAGACAGCTGCCCTCCCTCAAATGTGCTCACAGAGCCCTCCAAAACAGTGTGGTCTACAAAGCCTGCTGAGCCCCAGGTACCCCCACAGAAGTCTACAGACCAAGATGATTCAGCATGGCAGAAATTAGTGTGCATGAACAAAGGCACGCTTATTTAGCCTGCAGTGACAATGACAAATCACAACCCGTTTTCATCAGACGGCTGTCAGCACATTTGCGAAAATTAAGACCTGACCATCGGCTCCTGCCTTTTAAGGGCAGATATGACTCTCAACACATTTGTTTCCCTTTAATTTCATCCGTGCAGCTAAATTTCCCCCCTTCAGACTTCCCACCTGAGAGACAAGCTGTCAGTCTTCAGAGCTGAGATGCAAAAGCTGCTCTCTGCCTTTTGGTGCTTATCTGGGAAACAATACTTGGCGAACGCGCTCTTCAGACCAGTAGGTTGGTATAAAAGCAATCCCAAAAATAGTCACTGCAGTGAGATAACAAGAAGGAAACACATAGCAGTTCTGGTAATTAAGAGCTAGGACTGCCTGCGCTTGTGATGATTTTCTGTCACTGGGAAACCTGGAATCAAGACTGGACAGCTTTTCCAGTCAAGCTGTCAGTGAAACAAGAGTCAATACAGGGAAGCGGTCTGGTACACCAAACAGAAAATATCGGAACAGACAGTCACAGTGCGGGGGGTTTTGACCTTCTGAATTAAGAAACAGCCAGACCGCAAGACCAAAAGGCATAAAAAAATCTGGAAATGCCCCCCTTAGAGCACACGTGCTCTGACAGCATTAGCTCCAAGTGTTTCCGTCTGTTCAGTCTTCCAAGCTGAAGGCAATGTTACTCCCTGTGTGGGCATCATTTCCCTGTGCCCATGTTAATGGCAAATCTCTCCAAGCTGGCTCATCTAGATCTGCAAACCAGAGGCCAGGCCTGCCTGGAGCCAGAGCATTCACTCCAGCACGGCTGTCTGATGCGATGCTCCCAGCAGAGGCGGATGGCATCACGCTGGTGCATCTACCCGCGAATGCCAAGCTGGTTTGCTGTAATTCCTTACACTCCGCTCATATTTGAAACCCAAATGCCTCCATGTTTGCAGTGCAAAGAGAAAAGCCTGCAGTAAAGCATGAAATTCTGCCCAGGGAGCAAGTGTCATCCCTCTCCAGGGCTTTGCAGCTGTTCTCACCTGAAGGGAGATCATTATTCATGGGAGCTGTCAGTGACCTCACTGCCTCTTTCATTTTTTGTAGTCATTTCAGAGGCTTCCTGCAACAATTGTTCTGGGACAGTCTAAAGCTGGATCCAGACGAAATCCCAGAAAGCCCAGAGACCACCCCCTTCTGAAGAGTCATACATCCATTGCAATTATTGATATTAATATACCTGGTGCCTGTCACAATACCTGCAACATGGGGGTTTGCTTGGAGTGGCCAGAAAGTTTTTCTTAGTGAATGGTGGATACGAAGCCTATTTTACTCATAGCTTCCATGTTTTCCTTACTGTTTTGGCATGACAGTTTCATTCCTTGCCAAGAAGTTTCCCTGCCCAGCCACCAAGATCACACTGCCTTGGAGACATGCCCCTCCAACTCAAAACCTGAGTTAAAATTATCAAACAGGCAACGCACTTCAGAAAGAGAGCGAACTGCACAGCAAAGCCCACTCCTGCTGAGCCCAGCTGTGGAGATAATGTTGTTTGGGACTTTCCTCTACAGTCGTACCCGTAATAAACCAGGACATCCTCCGTTCTCACTCCAAAGATGACACATCAGCAAGAATTACTGGGACATTTTTGGCCTGGCATCAGCCATGGTATTGTCACATTGTGAGCACACCTGCTTACTGGTAACAAACAGCACCATATTGTAAGCACGAACCTGCTGTAAGTTTAGTTCTTACTCATCCTTTGGGGTGTTTTTCCTCCATGATGCCCCATCCCATGGTGACTGTGAAGACAGATCCATTTCAATGTTGAGGGAGGCTTCTAATTATTTTTCTTTATTAAGCTGTTTATTTAGTAGTCTCACACAGGGAGTTGTGTTTGCATGGGGAAAAAAAACAAACAAATTATGAGCCAAGTTCCTTTATTGCTACAAATCAATGTTAACGCTAATGACAGATGAGCTTTCTCATATTTACAGACTCAGTTCAGTGGAAATAAGATGAACAGCAGCTCCTGCAACATCACCTTAGGAAACCACTCAAGGCAACTATTGTTTCTATGTTCCAAGAATCTAACTTATGTAATCATTAATTAGGTAAATATGGCAAGTATGACCCCACAAAAACACTCAGGGTATCATATTCTATTGGCTTACCACAACTGTGTTTCCAGTGACCTCACTGTAACATTAAATCATACCATTATTTTACTTAGCCTGAAAACCAAAACAAAGTTGGAAGTCAAAAAACCCCCTGCTCTTATGGAATGCGTTGGCTGTTATAAATATCAAAGAATTTTTGTCTTTCAACTTATTTAAACCCATTCCAATGACAACAAATTGACGTATGAAGTTTATTGTTATGGAGCCTACTTAGCAAAACAACACAAACACAAGATCATAGATATGTTGGTGGGATGGGACCTCTGGAGGTCACCTAGTCCTACCTACTGCTGGGAGCAGGGCTATTGCCAACACTCGAGCATATAAGCTGCGTCTTTCTTTGGACCCAAAATGTCTGCTCTGATTCTGGTGCATGCCTATGCAATAGCAAGCCAGGGCAAACTCAGTGCTCCTTGCTCAGAAGGAAGATCAGTGGAGAGGACAAAACTTAACTCCAGGCAGTGCAAAGTGCCTGTGACCTGCCCCCAGTATACCAACCTCTTCTCTACCAGACTGTCAAACCTCAGTCACTGTGCTGAGATGGTTTGCAAGAACTGATAGGAGTGACCCTTCTCCATCTCAGCAAAGACTCCACAAAGCCAGGCGATATGCAGTGCATCTTTCCTGCTGCTAATTACATTTCTTAAGCACCAGATCCCCTGAGGAATGAAAGAAATGCCTGAGACATTCTTGTTGAGCTCAACCACACATGCCAGAGCAGCTGTGTGTGGGCACACCATGCCTCTCAGATCATTGCAAACTAATTAAGGGTTTCCCTCCCCGCACGGATAATTATTATTATTCCAAATGCATTGATTCATGAAAGAACTAGGCTCAGAAACAGTAACTCCCTTGGTCCTGGGTAAGGAGGCTGTCATATAGCTCAGCCTTTGCTTCTGGCCCTTTCCGCTAGAGTTTAAGTGTCTGTCTGATTGTTCCCAGGTTGCATCCTTCCAATTTCTTACCCTCAGAGGAAGCTGTGCTAGAGAAGACGGACCAAAGCTGGGGTTTCCAGAAGGAACAACAGCAGCAGAATGTGTCAGATTTTTCAAAAGCTTGCCACATTCAAGGAAATCAGGTTTGAACTTCCCTGGGAGTCAAGCTTCCAAAAACCCAGGCCCAAGCTAATAAGAAAGATTAATAGCATCAAACACCAGAGACCCCAAGGGAACATCATGTCATCTTGTCTAACCCCCTACATAATGCAAATGAGATAATTCCATCTTGCACTCAGTGTGGCATGAAAACACACTGCACATAAGGCAGCTTGCCCTGATCTGACAACTTCAAAAGAGGCCAAATTCATACAAGTTTAAAAAAAATCCTTCTCTGTCGGTTCAGAGAATGATGGGAGATATGGACTGAACTTTGCTTCATCCTGTGCTTCAATTATTTGCTTGTCACACTTGGCTGCTACCCAGTTTAGCCAAGGCATTTGGCTAATTTCTTCCATGAAGAGGAAGTCAAGGTCCACAGAGATCACATGGTTTATTTGCAAATATGCTTAAAATCAACTTCCTCTGAGTAAGAAGCAATCCTTTGTGACTGTCTCTAAGCTCCTGTTTGACATTTTTGAACCAAAAATGTTCACTCATCCTCTGCTTTCCTCTTGTTGCACTCTGGACCTGTGTCTCATCTTCTTTTGCTTCCTTTTGTCCATCTCTGAGGAGTTAATTTGGCTTCTTTCTCATTCTCACACACATACAAACACAAAGATACACACACAACTGCTAAAATGAAGAGCTAGACAAGACCTGTACCTCTCTGCACCACTGCTCACCTCTTGAGCACTCCTACATGCATCTTGTACCATGTTCCCATACTGGGTGGAGGTTACTCTTGTTTCTTATAGAAACCTAGTCGCCTTCTCCACTTAACTACTAGGTAATGGTAACGCAAAAGTATCATAGATTCTTCATCCAGACAGCAGCCTCACCTTATGGGTATCTAACTGGGAGTCCCAACAATTCAGTTCTGAATACCAAGGTCAGCCCCTAACTCCTCAGGGCACCTCTGGGATCAGTTGGCCATCTCAGGTGTAGTGTAACTAGGCTGGGATGTCTTGGGATCTGGTAGGAATTCCCCACCTTTAGGAAAAGGACTCACAGCGCTGCAAGCTAAAGGTCTCAGCTTGTGAAAAGAGCAGGATACCATGTTGGTATCTTCCCAAGCGTCCCTCCTATGGTCAGTGGCCAACAGACTTTATTGCAGCACATCTTGTGTTTCATAAATGTTCTATACCTTGCTGCCATGAAAAAAATACAAAGACTAGCTACCTCTTGTGGCTGAATTCTGTTTTCTGGTGACTGGTAAATCTGTCTACAAACTACTGCACAAGACTTTATAACTGGGAGCTCCTCTACATTTATACCAATGAGTTCAAGAACACAACATTCAGTTCCTTTCTATATTGCACATCTTAGTAAAACATTTCATTCTTGAAGGCACACATTTTTCCTCGATTAAATATGAAAGTTGTTCAAACACAAAGATGACCCTTAATTGTGGCTTTAAATGCACTTGGTTAGAATTACCTCCTTGCTCGTCTTTGGAAAGTATAATAAGAAGTAACATGATAATATACAGTGCTGTAGTTTTGGAGTAATTGCCTACTATGCTTGAACTCTGTGATGCCTTTTCCAATTACATTTGAAGCTTGCTAATGTTTGGGGATTTTCCAGGATAAATTACGTTAATTGTGTTCCTTGGATCTGTTTTCCACAAAAAGCCCAATAAACAGCAAGAAGAGGGAGGGAGAGAATTAAGTGGCGGAGTTAATTAGATTAGGCTTGTGCTGTAGTGAAGCAGGAAGATTCCACTAAATCCTATAATAGGCCCTAATGAGGATTTTATCATGCTTGTTAAACGGGTCATTTAGTTGTGTGACGGGGCCGCTGAGTGTAATGTAAAAACTGGTTAATAAAAAAAAAAAGTCATTTAATTGCACACACAGGCAAAGCAGTATCAAAAGAGTCCAGCCAAATGGAATAGCCTCCAACCAAATACAGGAAAAGCTCTGTGGTTCCTGTAATGGTGAACATGTAATGTGATTAGACCACTTAATTTTCCTTGACTGGCATAAAAATTAATGCTCCATGAGTGATTTGCACTGGGGAACTTTAATAATTCATATTGATCAAGATAGAAATTACTTATTTTTCCTGCTTTATTTTGTTTTTTTGCAGAGAGGGTTAAAACGAATGTAGATCTGGTTGCTGTTGAATCATCTGTACCTGTCCCTTTCATTAGTGTTTGTAGAAAAATCCATAAGAGGCGCTGACTAATCTCCTTCCAGGGATGAGATAAGACAATCTTTGCATTTTGTTTTCAGGTAGCAGACATCACATATAAAAATGAGAGTCCTGGAAAATGTGCTCCATAGAGTATGCTTCCCTATTAATTTTATTTTTCATTTGAAGACAAAGGTTCTGGATGTACTGCTTAATACTGGGCACAAGAACCCATATCTGCCCTGACTTCACCAAGCATTGTAAACATCCAATACTCTGTTGGTTCTCTGCTCTGCCACTGCTGAGACCAGCTACAACAGAATAACCTTAACAATGCAGATACATTTTAAGGCTGGTTTTACTAAACAAGAAAAGAAGCAAATGTAGGCCATCGGCAAAAAGGGTGAAGATATCATTGATGCACCTGCTTGTCGAAGTTTACCAGTTCAAAATAAGACACATGATAGGGGTGACTGAGCTCAAAGGTCTCCTATCTCCTGGAAGCCTGTAAATGGTTGTTCCCTACAAGCTACTTTCTTAGGTGACACCTGGCTTGCATGTCTTTAGAGGAAGAGTCCATCCCTTCCCCTAGCTGTTTTTTCAGCCCAGAGCTCACCGCCACTATATACAATAATGGAAGATGTGTACTTTGTCTTGTCCTGGCCTTTGATTTGGACTTTGCTCTTCCAGTTATGCTCCCAGAAATGTTCCCACTTGTTGACTACTTCCTTCAGAGTTCATTCCAAGCAGCATGACAACCCCCCAGCTCACTGGCAGACTGTTAGGGCTGCATCTGTGACACTTCCTTTCTTGTGCTTTAAAACATCAATTTGTTTTCGCAAGGCCCCCACTGCAGAGAGGGTTTGATTTGTATCAATCTCTGTGGCATGTGACAGGGACCAGGTGGTGACTGAGCAGAAGACCACCATGACTTCCACCCGTCCAGCAAATGACAGCCATTACTCGGAGTACCCCACTGAGACATACCAGCTGCTGCCGCCTCCAGCCCAGCTTGGTGGCACCCCCAGAGGCGACGATACGGAATAGCAGGTCATTCATAAACGCCTGTTCCAGCATCCGGTGGCTCTGATGCCTCGACAACTGAACATCTGCTGGGGTAAACGAGAACAAGAAGTTCAACTCTTTCCTGCTTATTTATTCTATGCTAGTGATTTTTCAACCTCTTTCAATTTGCAGTGGTCTCGGAGTATTCCAGTGGCAGCATGTGAAACCCCCTGCAGTGATTCAAGCCAACCATTAATAAACTTTCTTTTCTCTAGTTGCTTTTTCAGGGATGTCTGAGAAGTACCCAGGGACCCAGGACTAGCTACAGGTAGAATATCACTGTCCTGATCAACACTTTCTAATAACAACGTAACAAGTAAAATAAAAGTAAAAATACCTACCTGTTAAAAGCATGACAACACCAGCCCACGTATCATTGACATAGTAACTGTAAAATCAGTTGTGTCTGAACTTGTTTAAAATCCAACCTTTACTGTGACAAATATGTTCCTTACAGAGCAGCTACCAGAATTGGCTTGATTTATGAAAGCTACCTCATCTTCCTTCCTTGAGTCTTTCTTACAGCACTCCTGTGCCATAGCAACTCCCTAAAACTACACAAACATTAAGCAGTTTTCATTGT
The DNA here is from genome assembly GCA_008921705.1 of Burhinus oedicnemus. Lineage (NCBI taxonomy): Eukaryota > Metazoa > Chordata > Aves > Charadriiformes > Burhinidae > Burhinus > Burhinus oedicnemus. The sequence continues at coordinate 33,635 of VFFE01007070.1, read as the reverse complement.
TTTGCAAGATATATATCCTCATTGTACTAAGTCCCCCTGTATCATTCTATTATCCTGTATTTAGCTTTAGTTCATGATCACTAAATTCCCTGCTCTGAGTTTCTACAGCACTTGACACAATGGAGTCCTATCTATACCTGGATTTCCTTGACACTACAAACATACAAATATTAAAATAGTGTTATCTCTTAGAGGTAGTTGCATTGTAGCATGGCTCCTGGGCCAAGTCAGGGCAAAGAAGCTCTTGCAAATAAGGCAACTCCCAGATAAATAAACCAGCATTGCAGTTTGGCTTCCTTTCTTCTTTGCTCTGCAAGTTTTCAGACCTATGACCAGCTGGATTACTAGGGACCAGTTCTCCTCTCCATCAAGATATTTACACAGCCATGCCAGTCAACATATAGAAGTGATCCTTTCTTCCTCACAGCCAGACTCTGAAGTGCAACCTTGCTGATGATCCTGCAAAGAGGACCAGCTCCTGTTCATAGTCCATTTCTTCAAAATCACTTTATCAGTGAGCATAGGGATGCTGAAGAGCTGGCTGGGATGGCAGTATCTTGCTGACGGTCAAAGCCACAGCAATCCCAGCCAGACAAGTAGACAAATACACTCTGAAAGATTTGAGAGACCCTTACCTTCAACAGGGACTGCTGAAATAGTTAAAGCCAAGCATATGCTCTGTTGCCATACAAATAACTGTGTTACATCCGTCATACTACAAGATATAAATGCTTCTAGTGGCCAAATAACATATTGCCATTTAATGCTTCATTGCACTTCACATTGCACAAGTCAGTCTGTTACTCCCAGCATGCAGAATTAAGTTCACTTTACCAAATCATTTTGCCAAGGAAAGGCTTCTGCTCCTGTTGCTCTAGTCATCAAAATTAGCTGTGTATGTATGTGTCTGTGTATGGTTGCACGCATGTAGGTATGAAAGCATCCATCAGATATACAGCTATGACTAATAGCACAGCAATAACTAATAAACATGGTCTAGCAAATGTGATCTATGGAAAAAAAATTAAATTATTGGTGCCAAACTGCTTAGAGGAGAAGGGAGAAGATCTGGTAATGGTGTTCAAATAAGTTAACAGTTGTCACCGAGGGAGAGAAAGCCCCTTGCTTTGACATTGGAGTTAGCTCTGCTTTGAACAGGAAGATGTTCACCCAACATCTGCCTGGTTACATGATATGACATCTCCTTGTGCCCATTATGGACAGAGCAAAACCAGTGGTGGTAAACTCTTAAACTACAACAAAGGAGATTTAAATTAGATATCAGGAGAATTAGGAACTAGGTACCTCAGGAAAATGTGATGACTCTTGCAGAAGGGTTTTAAGAAACACGAAGAAAAGCATCTCCCTTGAACAGCCTCTGGGGTGGAGGGATGGATTAGATGATCTCTTGAGTCTCTGCTATATGTCTGATATCTGTGATTTGATACATTTTTTGACAAAAGCTGGGCAAGTAGGATGTACTTGAAAGGACTGTATTGCTTTACAGCAGAGCAGACAACCCTGTGTCTTCCTTTCCAATCAATGAGGCTCCCAGAGCACAAAGTGCTGAAATAAACTCAAGTCATTTTAATTGGCGACTTTCTTTGTTTAAACAATAGAGAAGTAATATGGGTCACTTCTGCTGTGAAGCAGCTATCTGTCAGACACAGAAAAGACTTGTACAACAACAAGACGGGAAATGCTGACTTCATGTTCTCTTCTATTATATTTGTGACTTGGACTTCTTCCTTTTCTTCCTTTTTTTTCTCTCTCTCTTTTGCTTTTTTCCTCCTAATACCAAACCCTGAAAACATCCTGACTGCCAAGCTTTCTTCCTTACAGACAGTTGAAGCTGCTAATTGCAATCCCATCACTGAAACGCAGACCTGCCCTTCATCTACACTGTGCCATTCCCGTCATTCCCCTGCAGTTAATGAAGTGTCTCACACTGAGGAAGGAGTATTTTGTAAGCCCAGCTTTCACCAAGATACTTACAGTGCTGCGCTCACAGCAAGGAATTTGAAGCAAAGCTCTCTAAAAATCAAAGGAATAAAGAACTATCCACTCTTTTGTAACCTGGGCAGGCAGCGGGCTGCAAATGACTGCAGGTAACTGGGGATGACTGTACTGCACGGGCTTTGGATGCTACGTGCAGCGTCTCCCCTGAGCCAGGGACTGTTTATTTGCTTTGCCCCTGATGTAGCACAGCAAGTCCCTCAGCCAAGACTCGTCTCTTCGCTATTTGTCAAAAGGTCAACAACACTCTGTGGATAAAATGTGGCTTTTTCTTGAGATGCAGAAGAAATGTGCTTCCTGGGGAAGAGTAGAGTACTTTGGCATGACAGTAGTGATGCATAGGGAGTGATCCTGCCTTTCAGCTCCGTTGCTGAAAGCTGTTGACAGAAGCTACACTTGTGCGACCCAGCAAACTGAGCGAGCTTCCCAGAATGGCATGAAAGCCCACAGCCATGCTAGAGTTCCTGTGGTTTGGGGGTGCAAAGGTTATTTCTTCCCCAGGGGTTTGGTTTGGCTTTGCAGTCTATCCTTCCAGTAACAGGTTATGCTGAAATAACAACCTTAAAATTGCTACCTAAATCAAACTGACTTGAGACCCTCTCCAAAATTCCCCAGAAAAGTGGGCCTCAACCTGTAAAGGGGAAAAATTTCTCATAGCCTGTCTTCAAAATCCAGTGGTGATGGAAGGTGTGTCTATGGATGTCTCACAGCAGCGTTAGTTTTAGACACAAGAGAACAGAATTGCCTATGAACCCTCTAGCCTAATCTGTGTCACACTGAATGTCACCTAGGAGGATAAAAGAAGGGATAATCCCTATGAATTAATAAACTTCTGATACGCCATGACAACTCTTATTTTCACACTCAGGACTGGCTCATGAGGTCCTTGCCTGTCTCTGCTAATCCATGCCTGTCTGCCCCTGCCTCTTCTACACAAGTTCAGAGTTCGTACAACATTTGGGCCCAGGACAGCTCATCCCCTCAACCAGAGTATTTATTTAAATACATAACTGATGAAACCAAAAGAAACAAAATCAGTACTGCACCCCCAGGGGAGAGGTGCTCTAGAGGTTAATACATGGCAGTATTTATGTTAGCACCTGATCTCTTTGGACATGGAAAGCTGGCTGTCATTCCTATCACAGCTGTCTCTGCTTTCTGTAGGAAGGGTTGAAAGGGCCAAACCTCAAACAACATTGCCAGATCTGAGTTTGCAAACAGAGGAAGCAAAACCAACAAACATATGGGATTTGGAAAAAAAAAATATAAAGATTGAGGAATATTTTATTGCCTTTTGCTTCTTATTGGGAAGGGTTCATTTTTAAGTCTTATCTCCATCTATGAAAGCTGAAAGCTATCCACAGTCATCCCAAGGTTCATCCTTAAGCATCTGTGAAAGGAGGCTAAGCAAAAGAAGACCATGTGTACTGTACAGTAACCCACAGATGCAGAATTTCAGAGGGTCTCTTCATCTCCGTGGGAAATGTTTAGGAGTCAAAAAATTGCAGCTGTTTGGAAAAGCTTTTGATTTATAAAGCTGTGAGCACCTAATCCATCCTTGTATTCTGACATCCACCTGTGTGCATGTTTCTGGCAAACTCTTCTCCGGTTAAAAGTCCACAGATCTTCCTGGTTGAATGCAACAAAACCAAATTGTGTTGAAAGTGTTCCCAGCCGTGGAAAGAAAGAGGCCATGTGCCCTCGCTGAGTGCTAAAGCCCTCCTCAGTGCTAAAGCCCTCCTCAGATGCAGACAGCGCAGCGGGGAAAGTATGAAGCATTGCCATGCCCCTTGTCACCAGGTGCTAAATCCAATCCAAGGAGAAGTGCTTCCAGCCAACAAAAGCTTTAATTTTCACTCACTTATTTCTGTTAATGAGAATGAGATGCATATATCACCTGCCTGAGACAGACCTCCAGCCCTAGATGTGGGCAACGATTTCTCCACAAGTAGCTCTGCCAACACATCTCAGCCAGGGCTGCCCTAAGGCTCACCTGCTGTCCCAGGTTTGGGGCTGTCTGTGCTGCCCAGCTGTATGGTCTCCACTAATGTCCCCTGGGCTGAGACCACCTTCTGCCTCTGCTGTATCATACAGCTTTATTCTCAGGAGGTGAACGACTATTAACGTATCTCACTGCTGCTAAAAATGTTAATAAGAACACACACTTATACGCATACAGAGAAATCAAGAAATTCATCAAATTAATGGATAGCCCCTGCAGCACTGTAAATCCAAACATATGAATTTTAACATCTTCAGGGGTTTTAATGCCATTTTTCCCTTCTGGTATCTGAGCATTATAAAACTCCAGGCAAGTCAGTGAACCAGGGAATGCAACTGATTTGAAATAAAAGCAAAATGACTCAGGGGTTTAATTGTCCAAGCTGGGCAAAGTGAAAAAAAGTAAATAAGCACTTTGTTATACATGATGAAAACCAAATTGGAGCAGAGTCCAATTCTGCAAACTTTCTTCAGGCAAAATTCTCATCAGTTTCACTGGCAGGGGCATGTATGTGTTCCCAGAGTGGGACTAAGCGGCTGGAAATCATCAAGAGTTTCCAGAGCCACAGGGTATTTCTGAATGTCAAACTCGAAACAGCCAGAAGGCAGGCGATTTTCAGAGCATTTCACCTGTAAAAATCTGGTCTTCTTCAGGTATCTCCACCAGGGCAACAAAAAGTCTGATGTTGAAGTTGTGCTCACTCAAACAGCACTTGGGGTGGTGGCTGATGTGAAGAATACTTAAGTTACCACCCTACAGTGGGTTGAATTCTTTTGATAAAATACTTCTTTCATGAAAGAGAAGAGTTTGGGTTTTTATTTTAATTACAGGTGATATTTTTCACAGGAAAACTTTGTTTCAACTTGAAGATCTTTTTTTTTTTAGTGGGTAAGAGTCAAATAAGAGGATTTTAGCTTTGTACTGACATTTCAAAAATGCCAAGAACATCAGCATTTGTTTAGATCAAAGATGTCACTATTCATCAATCTGATATTTCAGAATTGGGATTTTCCACAGCAAAAGCATTCAACAAAAACTTGATTTTCCTCACAGTTGAAAAAACACCTTTTCAAAAAGCTCTCCCAATCCCTAGTTGAAATGACTGGGGCCACCCATGGCCATGTGTCTCAGGAGTCCCCAGAACAGACTGGGTGGGGGCAATGTTCCGCAGTCCCATTCCTGGGCACTTGCACACCATAGCTGCAGTAACATGCAGCTCCGCCGTGACTGGGAGCAATGCAGCACCCTCTCAAATGCTCACCTCTGTCATCTGAGCTGAAGCGCTCCAGATCTGCTGAGATCAACAAGAGGCTCACTTTGAGCAGGCAGAGGAAGAGATGTGCAATATCCTCTGCATTTTAGGACTGTAAATAGTCAGAATGGACAGCACAGCCCTCACAATGAGGCTATACAGGTGAGTACCTATAGTAAATATAGGTGGTATCACAACGAAAAGACCCTGAATGGTTAGGAAATGTTACTCAGTACTCAGCATTACCAGCCTTGCCTGCTGTCTGACGCCACCATGCTGCCACATCTGCTCCCTTCTCCTCCATCCAGGTGGGCACTGCTGCCTGCTACCCATCCACATGAAGAGAGAAGGCCAGGAAAAGGGTTCCTCCCTGTCTAGCAATGTTCATCCCCATTCCCAAGAGGTGGGTGGGACAGCAGAACACAGCTGCTGCACAACAGTCCATAGAGCTCTGAGATGAAGGAGGGGGTGGCTGGCATAAAGTTGTCCAATACCACTGAGAAACTGAAGGAAGAATAAGAAAGGACTCCCCAGTGTTAAACTGGGCAGGCAGAGGAGCTGGAAATTGATCCATTCTTCCCACCAAGACAACAGTTCTTTAGAGGGCAAGTCCTTGCTAACTCGTTTGCCTGTCCCATCTTTCCCTTCTCCAGGTGGTGGCACTAAGGACGAGGCACATGATTTCCCCAAGGCCCATTCACGTCGTAAGGCTGAAAGCTCCTCCAGAATTGGCAGCGCCGCTAAAATCTAATCAGGTGCTTGTGTGCAACAGACCCAGAAGCAATTGCAATCAAGCCAATTGCTGCATCTGATTACACATGAAAACCCTCATGCCGCTAAGTGTTTTGCAGTCCTTAATAAAATGTCCCTGTCTTGCCTCAAATTGCATCAGGCAGGGTTGGTTTGGGTTTTTTTTTTTAATATTAAGAATTACCTGAAGGGAGAGAGGGAGGGAGAATAGGATGGAATTAGAAAAAGCAACCAATGAAAACAAGGTAAATAAATGTCTAAAATGCACTCATTGTCTCATACATCTTCAACACAGCGAAACAGGATATTCAGGATGAACTTCATAGAAATCCCAGCAATCCCAGGAAAGAATATGGCCAGGTGCCCACAGCTCCTTCACTGGCCTGAGAGACAGTTGCACAGGTTGATCAAAGGCAGTGATCAAATTGCTCAGGAAACAGTAGATTTTGTGTTTAACATGCAATGGGTTTTGTGGCTGACTGCGTTGGGCATTGCACGCACAGCAACCACAGTGCACGTACATAAAAATACACACAGACACCCCCGTACAACAGCACTGCACAAACCAAAACAAGCAAAAGCCCCAGTACTTGTACCTCTTCTAGCTGAGTTCCTGTTTTTTCCAGATTTTCTAGCAATCTGCACAAAGGCAGGATGAAAAATCCTAACAGAATTTTCCTTGGCCTGTCACTGAAAAGTTGTGGATTTTGCAATTGTTACATCAGAACAGCCCACGCTAGGGCTCCTAAAGCTACTCTTGATTTAAATTGGGCCAGCTGGAGAAAAGAAACCACATGCCTGTGATAACACTGGAGAAATCTCGCCTATGCCATGCCTAGTCTAAGCGGAAACCCACTGTTTCACAGATCCCCGCAAGCCAACCCTCTCCTCTTCTGGCCAGTCCCACCACCACCATCCCCTCCTGCTGAGGCCCCACGTGCTCACTGTAGCCAGTCAGTATTTCTCAGACATGTTGCGACCATGGAAGTGCCATCCTTGACTGTTTAGGCACCCACTTCCACATCAGCTCAGCTCAGCTCATGCTCACTGCCTGGACCAAGCACCTACAGCAGTACATGGTGTTTCCTGAGCTCAAGGAACGTATCCACCAGACGCACTCAGCAAGAAGAACAGCAGTTTCCAGAAAGTCCCAGAGTGAAGGAAGTCCCAAAGAGCCTGTCTCAGCATGTGGGAGAAACAAAGAGAGATGGAGAAGAAGGACTAATGAGCAAAATGCCAACCACATATATTTTCTTTTATAACACAAATGTCCCAGTGTAGGATAAAGTCTAGGCATGGCAGGGATTTAACTGCACTAATAATGAGTGAAAGCCTGGAGCTGCCATGTCCTGGAGCAAAAGGCCACTCACCCCTGCCGCAGTAATTTGGAGCTGTGAAATGCGAAACTCTGTAAAGGAGAGATTCTCTCCTCCCTGCTTTGACAAAGGCAAAAAGGGAGCAAGGAATTGCAGTAGGAGAAGAAAGCATCAGCTCAACGGCTATTTCCATGCACACCCAACCTCTACCAATTACAGCAGAGGATTTGACTCCATTTCTTGGATTTCAGCAAGGGGGCAATTGGAGCTGATGAATTAATAACCTCTAAAAGCTGAACCTGTTCCTTGTGGCTGCTGTTCAGGTTTTGGAAGGAGAGCTGCAGAAATCCATGCCTTGGAGGGAAAGCTGCAGCTGGAAGCTAGGACTTGCAGACAACAGAGCATGTCTTCTTCCAACAGTGAGAATCCCTTGACAAAAGGCTGAGCTCAGCAGCCAAATTCCAGGGCAGGAAATTCTATCCTAGTACAATTAAAGAAATTAAAGTCATAAAATGTTTCATGATACAATGAAGAGTACTGAGAATAGGCAATCGTTAAAATCACTATTATTTTAACTTAAAGGCAAGACAACTAATAACCAGAAGCACTACTTTCCTCATGAAATGACTCAGCCTCCTTGAACGTGGGGAAATCTGGATGCTCTCACTCTTCTGTGCAGTTCCACAGGTCCATCATATCCAACTTATCCCTTTGGTTTCCTTGTGAAGGCCCCCGGGGCCCTCTTCTAAAGTCCACCAAGATAATGAAGAGCCTTTCAGTGGTTTTGGAGCTGCTGGTGAAGTCTATTCATGACACCAAAGCAAAGGTGCTGGAGGGGCTGACGCATCCTAAGTGCTGGAAAAGGCACCACTTAAAACATTCAGCAGATGGATGAGGGTGTGCATGCCTGTTCAGAGACTCACATCAGGAATTAAGCCTGCAGTGCTCATTAATAGTAATGGGAGCTAAATGCTGTATTGCATGTGTCACGATGGGAACGGACTCCTTCTGTTACAGCATGGGGCTGTCCTAAACAGATGATTTAATTAGTGTATTACAAGTATTGATTCTGGGAATAAATATGAATTCAGCAAATATTGCTAATGAGCTTCTTAACCCAGCAGTATGTCCTCCACACAAACCAGAAGCACTTGCTAATTTAATATATGTCATATCCCCATACTGACAGGAAATCTGGAAACCACTGTTAATGGCAAGAGCAAAAATAATGGTTGCCTCCCTCAAATCTCTGTTTAAAGTTACTGTTTATAACTAGCCTTTCCGTATTCTCATTTTAATGGATAGATTTATCCTTTAAAAGTTATTTTCTTAGCAAGCAGAATGTAGGTGTGAGGATTGGGAACAGGCTTCCTGAGAGGGGTCAGGAGGTAGGTCTCTGCTAGTCCTTGGACTAAAGCAAAGGATCTACACAATACTCAGTTTTCTCTGGGCACAACGCTTTTCCCTGGGTAGAGATGTCTCTCAGCCTGCATAGACACCTCTCCCAGACACCAGCTCATGCCCTGCGTTAAAATAATGTCTTCACAGCAGTCCTTCCGTACCTCCTCCTGTTCATGCTTGCAACTCCCTTTCTTTCTGTGCTCCTTCTCATTCTGCACCTTGTTTAAACTCATTCAGGGGACTACACTCTACTGCCTGCTCACTCCTGTAAAAAGAAATATGTAAGTGCAGCAATAAGGAGGATGAGCAGGATTTTAACCATCTTTCTCCAATCTGGCAATGCACCTGAGCGCTCAGTGCGACTCCCAGTTGGTCCACAGAATATGAGCACTGCCACGTCCATCAGTGAGTCCTCCTCGGCTATCCATCAGTGAACCAGATGTTTCCCCAGGTAATCCTACATCTCTTGATTCAGATTTCTTCCTCCTGATGACCCATTACACCACCAGATTTTGCATCCGTCTTGCCTCATATGTTTGAGTAGTTCCAAATTGGGAGGGAGGGAATGTTTCTTCCTACAGTAGTGAAGTAACTATGCAGTAAATAGAAGAGGCTTTGCAAGGATTCTGTCCAATGAATTTGCCCTCCACTTAATAGTAACTCATAAATATATATATGAATAAAAACTTTTATCTGGAGTATCTGCCTTTTTGCAAAGGAAAGATTCCCAAGCTTCTACATACGGTCATTAGCCGATGCTTTCCCATCTGCTCTTTGTAGGGAATATGCAGGCTTGTTGATAGTATTAGATGCGGTAGTCAAGGGAAAAATCTCTGATCATTGTGCATTAGCTCAGCTTTTCTCTGCTCTGGCAAGTTTGACTTATCATTAAACATCCCAGAAATGCCAGCTCTAAAAATCATTTCTACTTTGATGTTATTTTCCACCTCTGAGAAATTGCTGCTCTCTTTCTGGGATTTGATTTTTATTAGAAACTTTTTTAAAGGCCAGAAAGCTAGAAATGCATCAACAAAATCAAACTCCACCTCTAATTCAAGAACAAAGTCAAAACCCTTCTACATTTTGGCCATTTTTTTCCACACATTTTCCAGTTCATTTCATTCTCTCCCTTCTTTACTACACAAATGTATGAAAGGAAAATACATTTTCTAATCAAAGTTGTTAGCTATTATGTTATATGAGAACCTAAGAACAGTCAGTTGAGGTTTAAACAAGTGTCTAGCCCAGTATCTTTCCACAACACATAAGCAATGCTCAGTGGAGGTCAAGTGAGCATATACAATACCTCACCCCAAACACTCCTTCCGTACGTGAAACCATTAGTATTTTCTTCGTGTTCAGTAACACTCACTTGCACATAATTAATTACATGTAGGCCATGCAGCTCAAATTCAGTGTTACTTTATGATAACTAGCTGGTGCTAATCTATACTGGTGCTGAAAGAGCCAAGTGCTCTCTTTATTTATCCCAGTCATCTAAATGCCCAACCACATGCACCTATAAAAAGATGGTGAGCAGAAGACATTTCTCATCATTTCCAATCTCGCCTGAGAAGAGTTTTCACTGCAAATGTTCCCAACCTTGTGTATCAATTAGTTGTTCTTGTCCAGTCATTTCTCCAGAGTGATCTGCTTGCTATCAGCTGTATGGATCTGTAGGCCAGAATCAGTCTCATGAATAAATACGAAAGCATGGTCAGTTATCAGGAGTATCAGCATGCTGGAGAAGAAAGCTTACTAGGGGAGAAAAAAAATCTTGTTATTACTTTTAGACACCCTTTTGATCTTATTAGAAAGGAAACTCTGGGACCAGAAAGTGAAGGGAGATAAGGGAGAGCTGGCACAGGTTGATTTGATTAATTTTTTTTTTAAGCTGGGAAATATATATACATTGCCAAGTTCCTGTTCCCACCTGGGAAATCCTGTGTGGCCTTTAAGCCCTGCTAACACAGAGTGCAGTGTTAATGCAGCAGCACCAATTCCAGGAGAGCTGTTAGCACAGGAACGTCCTCCCAGCCTGGGTTTGTTAAGGACCAGGAACACCACCATGCCCATGTTTGGGTGCCAGAGCTGCAGCCAGTTTGCCTCCTTATATCCAGTTTATTATGGGACTGCTTCTGCCCCTCCTTCCTAACCACCGACTTACTTCATTGCACTCAGCTGGACTCCAGTGAGAGCAACCTGCTAACTGAGAAGCAGCAGAGGATGCAGAATCTGGCCTTGCATGTGTTTGTTATTCCTACCTGCAGGCTGGAATAAGCCTTTTTTCTCATTGATTCAGGTATTCTAATGCAAGGACTTCTGGGCTTGGTTGTTCTGTGCAAACCTTTCCTATAGACCTAAATAAAGAACTGAACTACATAAAAATTGTAGCATGGAGGCTCTGCAGAGATAGATCTTGGATCATTGCTAAGAACATTTAATGATCCTTGAATTCATGAGGAGGAGAGAGGGCCTCCCTTCTCCCACGAGTCCATTTTCATTATCTAGAATCAGGCCCAAAGAAAAAGATGGCAATTTTCTTTCAGGGAAATTTCTGCAGGTTTGATTCTGCAAAGAAAACACTGAGATGAAAGGTAATTGAAATGAGTTGTTTGGTTGGCTGTGTCTTTGGCTGGATTTTCTGGTGTATAATAGAGTGTGACCTCTGAAGCTTTTTCCCAAGCTTGGACCGTAATAACAGCACACTCTTATGTAGACTCTCTACTACCTAGCAAATGCTGTGATCATGCACTGACAACACAGATAAATTCTCCTTAACCTCTTTCAGGCCACTCCTTTTTACAAAATGTGTAGGAACTGGCTATATTTGAGTTTTCTACCCCTCTGCCAAATTTGGTGATAATTCAACCCACTAAAAAAATTCATGCAGGCAGAAGATGGACACGCATGCCTGCACACACAGGCAGCATGGTCACGTAAGCCAAGGAGACCAGGACAGAGGATTAGCTGATCCAGGATCCTTCCTCCAATGCTGATCAACGCCAGCTATTTTCGGAAACGTATTAGAACGGGGCAAGCATTCAATGATACTTCTCCAAGTATTTTTCCAGCCTCCAGAAAACGCTGTTAAAGGTTCTCCCAAACCAAAGGGGATATCAATCAAAGGATTTTTTTTTCTATGAATTTTTCCACTTATGTTTTACATCCATGTAAACTTCTAGCATCTACAGCATCTGCAGCAAGGAACTCCACAGCCTAAGGGTATGTTTTGTGAAGATTACTTCCTTTTGTTTACTCTAAAACTGCATCATGACAGTTTCATGGCCCCATATTGAAAAAGGCATGCGGCTTGTATTTCATTAGATTTACCAAAAAAAAAAAAAATCATCCTAGACAGTACAAGAAAGAAATATCTGGCCTCCAGGATACTCCAGAGACCAACATCAGAGTCTCATTAGGCATGTTAGATTTTCAAATACGCACAAATGTGAAGGTTACTAGTACTTGGCTTACCCCATCCCCCACATCAAGAGCTCTGAAAAAATTCTGAAACCCAGAAGAGGAAAAGTAAGGGACTATAAGTTCTCAGTCTGAACTCCCTTTCTTTCTACAAGCTATCCATCACGTCTTGAAATGTCAGATATTTGATTCTGGCTTTGGAGGCTTTTGTAAGCTCTTTTCCTACGTAAATAGCTGGGCCATCTTTCTCTATGTACGATATATTAAATATCATCCAGTGACTACTGGAATCAATGAAAGCCCTCCAGTTCAGCTCGAAATAGTTAATCAGTCTCCAAAAGCTGATCTTTATTAATCTGCTTTGAAAATCTAAAAATCAAGATTCTTTTTTCCTTTTGAGGCTTCCCAACATCTTGAAGAACTACTCAATCAGACCCTCGGAGTAGATTATTTATTAATCTGCTCTGAAAACCTAAAATAGAGAAAAAAATTAAGATTATCAATGTCTTGAAGATTGATGAAAGTGATTTTCACTGACTCTCTATGGAAGAAAACTTAGGGCTGCTAATACCGAATATAGGTCAATAAATCATTGTAGTAAGAGTGACCTAATTAACACTCAAGCCCTGATTTGAATGCATGAAGCTCATTATCTTGACACAAGGTTCACTCTCACAGAAAAGAAAAAAAAATTAAAACTCATGGAAAACTTTGTGGGAGTGAAGTTTCTGGACAAGATGGAAAGCAGCTGTCTTCTGTGCAAATGTTACTGCTGGTTTCCCAGTCCTAGATTCTTCCTGAATGAGGGGAGATAATAGGAAATACTTTCAATTAGTCTGGTACAGCAGAGAAGTGGGAAGAGTCATCATTAAACACACAAATGCTTGCTATATTCCAGCACCAGAGACATGCTAGTATTATCCAGGAGAAACTATAACCTTCATTGGTTTGGCACTCATTGGTGATGACTACCTTTGTAAAAGCATCCGTTGTCTGGTTGACAGGATCCCCCGAGGGCAAAGGACATCAAAGCACACAGAGATTGTTGCAGTACCCAGGCAGCATCTCTGCAGTGACCTATGGCCATGAAACACACAAGCACACGCCTGACAGGCACTCTGACAGACCTCGGGGAGTTTGTCTGGAGGAAACAAATCCATTGCTTCGCCCCCTCAGAGAGGCTGAGGGTCAAAGTCAATTGTATGATCACCCAGGTACCTAAGCATAAAAATTGTTCCCTAAATTATTGCAATGGCCTAAGGCTAAATCTACATAGCTTCCTTTTACAGCCCCTTCCTTCCCAACTCCAATCAGTTGAAATAAGAATTTTCTCTTTCCTTTTGTACTAGAAGATGAACAATGAACAAGGGAACATGCTATGGCAGATGAACAGAGCTGTGTTTTTTCACATGTAAATTCAGAAAGATTTAGACCAGAAAGTGACCAGAGCCTTCTCTTTGACAGACAGGATGGATTCTCTGCGTGATACAAATGCTCACCATTGCTTCCCCAAGTAAGTATCAGACATAAGGGAAGATGGCCCAACCATGAATACACAGCTTTTGGAAGAACTAAATACAAGGTAGTTTAGACATAGTTAATCTGGAAACAAGTAAATTATTTCCAGCAGATTGAGGAGAGGATTTCTAGAACAAGAAAAGTAGAGACTAGTGGTTTTGAAGTGGAAGCTTGATTATATGACAGGGATTACACAGTGTGAAGGCACAAGCGCCTGCAGTGGAGCAGAGCTCTTCTGTGCCCTGTAGCCCTGCCTTTACAAAACACAGCTGTGAGGCTATACACAAATATAAACTCATGTACATGGTTCTTTTACAGTCTTCGGGGAAGGTGTATGAAATTGGGGAAGTGAATCCATTTATCTCGTTAAATGAAAAAACCCAAAGTGGAATCCTGTTCCATACAGCTCACTTGACTTAATTAACTAACATCTGAATCAGTGCTTGATTGCAGAGACTGCCATTCTAAACCAGGAGCCATAACCAGCAATTGTTCTTTTTCCATTAGAGTAATTGAGGAGGGTGCCATTTGATTAGCCCATGGCTTTATTGATTAATTTATCATTTCTTTGTTTGCATTTGATTTTGATTGATTTTCTGTGCTCTTTGCAAACGAGCGGGTTGTCATGAATACAAAAGCTCTTCACATACAACCACTACCACAGCTTTTTCGTCTGTTGTTTTCCTGATGTCTTCTTCACTGAAACTGCATCCTTTTGCTGTCCACCAGCTCTCGCTCACAGCAGCTGCTGGCTGAACTAATGAGTGCACCTGGGCTGCAGCTTGCAAAAAAAAAAAAAGCATAGTGTGCTTACTAGCAACACAACAGGACAAAACAGCCTGGAGTCACAGTGTTCCTTTGGTGTGAGATTAAGGTCTATTTAGACACAAGTCTCAGTGCCGCATGACACCAGATTTCTGCAGACGTGACATTTGTAGAAATCTCTGCTGATACACAATAGTAAATACTTTAGGAAGGAAACAGAGATACGGTAGTATTGTAGGTCAATACCATACCCATGTGGTGGCACCAACTTGTCCTGTTTGGTTTTGCAACGGGCAGAAACACAGGCCATTGCTAAAGAAACTTTATTCCAGTTTTACAGAGCTAGTTAGTACATATAGTGAGCTCCTTGGGAAGGTTGCAAAGCAGTATTATAAGGCTCACTTCTTGTGGCTGGATTAGCAAGGTGTATTAGCAGAACTATGATACGGTCTTAGGCAGAGGATTGGAAAGGAAGTCCACTGTTCAAGCTCTGAGGAGTCTTGCACAACATTTCTTGATCAACTTTCTTAAGCCTTTCTGTTACTCAGGATATGACTGGCTCCTGGGAGCATGGTAAGATGAACTGCAACTTGGGACTTAGCCCTGATTTTGATAAGGGCTGATCCAAGCATCTCCTTTAAGCCTTTCCCATAAGGCACAAAGTGCACAAAGTGAGCATGCTGTCCTCCAGGAGTAGTGGCCAGCAGATGTATTCCACCTACCGAACAGCTAGTTTTGCAAAAAGAGCCTTCCCTTGTGAGTGGGTTACCTGAGACTGTGTTACAGCCTCTCCATGCATCACTACCTCTCCTCCAGGTCACCATCCTCGATCACGGACCCATTTGTAAGCATCTTGCAATGACACAGCTAAATGCGTTAGTAACCAACCAGTAGGATGGATTGCAATTGTACTGAGCTTGGGACTCTCAGTCCTTTACTGCAGATCAGCTGTTCAGTGACAACTGGTTGAGCTGTTGTAGGTCTACCACTGCTGTCACCTGGGTCTGAGCTTCTTGGTGGGAGACCAAACGCACCTTGCTCATGCACTGCCACTTTCTTACAAAGCCAGTGAAAGAAAATACAGATGTCCTTCCAGAAAACTGATGTCAGAAAGCTCAGCCTCAGCTGTGAGGGCTAGAAATTTTTAATACAAAAGAGAAATCAAGTAAAAAGGGAAGGAAGTGCTCCAGACTGCCAGTTCACCACAGAGTTTGGGTTTGTTTGTTTTTAGTAAGACAGTGATGAATTGCAGCTTAGACTAATGAAGGGCAAGGGGTCTTTGGGACCTGAAACCAGCAGCCCTGAAACCTATTGGTGTTCAGTGAATGGAATAGCTCAAAATTTAAAGCAGTAAAGAAACAATATCAAAATATCCACGGTTTGTATCCTGCTTGGGGACTGAGATTTGTAAGCAGAGCTGTTCACTTCTCCACTTTGCTTTTTAGATCGCCAGCAAACTGTTTAGTTTCTTTGTGCCTAAATTTCTCCCACAAAATAGAGTATCTCATTGCTTGACTTTGGCTAGGGCTTGTGAGGAAGAAGCATCCAATATACCGAATGACTGGGCTTTGATGAGTGGATAGACGGGGAGAGAGCAAAACAAAGTAGTAACAATCATATCACATGATATTAGGTAGAACTTAATTTATACTTGTTACTTTGATTAGGTTTAATTCTGCCAGTTCAGTGTAGAAAGTCCCAGCTACAAACTGATCAGAGCCATCTTAATGGTCTTTATTTAAAAAAAAAAAACAAAACAATAATAGTCTGATAAAGCAAAAAGCTTGCAAGCAGTTTATTATTCTCTTCATACTCACAGACTTATTAGGCTAGCAGGCTAGCTGTTGTTATATCATACTAAAGAAAACCCCAAAGACTCACTTCTCACACATGCCCTTTTAGAACTTAGACTAATTAGTTTCCATACAGCACTAGTTCATTATATATGCATACATACATATACGAAGGTTCTTCAAGCAGTCATTAAAATTAATCTACATTAACAGCACTTCTATAATTTTTAGTATCATTAACGTCACAATACTTTTTAAAATGTTTTTCCAAACCTTTTATAGCTACTTGGTGTATTCGTATCTTATCAAAACCTTGACTGTCTAAACACCTAGACTCTCAACCATATTATCAAGATTTTCCCATCACCTGATATGAAAGCAGCCTCACCATCCTCTAAACACATTCCAGTTGAACAAATTAACAGAATACATGAACCTAAAGCCTTGGACACAGAAGAAATAATTTGCATTTGTTGAGAAAAATAATTGTCTAAAAGTAGCTGATTCCTATTTATGTAATGCCAAACACCAAAGTTCCTAACAAGGTAGAACCTTTAGAAGTTGAGTTTCCTCCTGTTTACTCTTGCCAAAAGATATTACCCCAAAATTATAGCCAGCAGTATCAGATGGGCACACAAACAGAAAGACAAAGCATCTGTTAAATTCAAATATACAATACCTGTGTTATTGAAAGGAGTTTGATCTTATGGTTAAAAGTTCAGCAGTCAAGAGACCTATGTTTGACCTGTGACTCTTCCTTATATGTCATTAGGAAGTCAATTAATAGTTCTGTGCATCCGTTCATCATCAGCAAAAACAGATACTATACTCTCACCTCCTGGGGGAAGTTGTCTTGGAGATAAATACCTTAATGCTACGAAGTGTTCAGACACTGCATGGACCAACTGTCAAGCAGTTTATGCAAATATCAGTACTTTGTGCTCAGTTTCCTGAACCAGTGAGTTGTTTAATTACCATTCTATCCACAACATTGCAAGAAATTAAATCCCAAGTGAGAATAGCTATTCTTTTGTTATCTCATGCTGCACTAGTGGAAAAATTAGAGGGGCTGCGCTAACAGAAAATGAAACTGACTGTTAACAAGAAACAAACTTGAACTATGAAGACCAATTAGGAAAGAAAAAAATTCTGGGAGAGAAGGAAAAACTGCGGAAATAACCACTGTGCTTTCAACCACGTGGCAGAAGCAGTGTCCGTTAGAGCAGCACCGTTAGGAACTGAAGGTGGGAATTATGATGATGTACATATATGCCTTTGCATACATACTTACATATATGTATTTTTTCACATTTATACATTAGTATCTCTTCAATTGGTAGTCATGAGTTCTTTATCCATCCCTCAAACATAGTTCACTGGAACTGGATGTATCATAACGTAGTGTCTTGCTAGTAATGGTTTTAAAATATAGAACTACGGACAGCTTGAGGCAGTCCCCATTCATCTGTGATGGAAAGCAGAACAAAGACAATAGATTCAGGCTAGAGAGAGAGAAGGCATAAATGTGGAGCAGATCAAGAGTCTGAACCTTTTTCCATTTACCCCAATAGAAGTTCCATATTAAATAGAAAGGATTACACTGAATTTTTAACAGCATGCCACAGCACTATTCTAATGTCACTTCATTCAAACCTAATCGTAAGCAAGCCAGAGAGACACAGAGAGGCACAACCCAGGTCTTCAGGGAATTAGAATCTCACCATTAAGTTAATGAGGTAACGATTAAAAGCCTTTGGAGTGTGATAAAAAGCACAAAAGCTACTGAGAAGTTGGGTATCCAGATACCATCTTTTAACATTTGTTGCTTGATAGGATGCTGATGTACCCAGGATGATTCTTAGAAGACAAGTAACCCTACTAGCTTTTCCAATAAAAGACTATACAGCACTGAATGAAGCCAAACTAATTTTCATTAAATGTAAGGTAGCTGGAGAAATAAAGTGGGATACTCTCCTTTTTCCTTCATGAAAGAAATTATAATGATAACAATCCTGCAATATCCATCCGTGCTGCCTGGCATTATAGAAATCTCTCCAAAAAGTAATTAAAGAGCCAAATACCATGCTATCTAATTTAAGACATCTTTTTAAAAGTTCTTAAAGACCCTGTTGGGCTAATTCTGTGAGCTTAGGAAAATAAAGCACTCATCATTACTCCCGGACACACAAAGATAAAGGTGGGACCTAAGCAGCCCTTTTTGCCTGAGGACATGTTGATTCCAGTTTTAGTTCTGATACACAACAGAAAATGTCAGAAGGTTGACAAACATAATTAGATCCAAACCACAGACAAGCAGATCGTCACTTCAGCCCACATCTCCAAACAGCAGCCAGTTGGCAGAGAGAAGCTCAGCAGGTTAGCCATGCCCTCTCTGCCCACTTGCTAGAACAAATGGTGCTATTTCAGTCTGCCACGGCTGCAGGCAAGAGAGTAACTCTCAGGCTGGTGAATTGAGAGTAGAACTAAATGAAGCAACTCAATTTTTCCGTGGGGTTCTCTAATCACAATTCACCACCTAGTAGGAAGAAGCGTAATCTCAGATTTTTGCAGCCTTTCTGCTGGGTGACATGATTATGCTGTAGAGCCATAGTACAGTATAATGGTGTATACCTTTATGGAGCCTTTTATGGTTTAGTGGCATCGTGAGGGAAAGCCCAGCCCATGCTACATGTAGAGTATCTTCAGCCCCTGTCACAGAGAAATTAGGAAGATAAGACTTAGCTCATTAATACAGTCTGCAAAACCTTCCTGCAGTGAAACAATATGGGAGGGGTGAACTCAGGGTGTGACAGAATCAAAAAGTAGCGCAGGAGAGAAATCCTAAAATTAAAGAGGAATAAGGAGGAGTCACTGTCTGAGAGGTGAAGAAAGCTATATAAGGGGACATGAAGTCGACCAGGACATGGGGAAACTGAGAAAGGATTTCAAACAGACTGGACTGAAGTCTAGAGAAGAGAAGATGTGGGGATGGGAGGAAGAGCAGGCAGATACTCAAAACAGGAACAAGAACTGTTGCACTGAAGAGTCTCAGTGGAGGAGCCCTGAGAGAGCAAATATGGGGCAAGGAAGAGAAGCAGCAGAACTGAGAAATTTGCATTGAAAAGAGACAGGGAAAGGAACTCCCAGTGGAAAGGCAGAGAAGAGCTGAAAGAAACAGAGAAATGGGGGCAAAGAAAAAAAAATAATTAAAACCCAGGAGATGTGATCCTTTGGGAATGGCAAGGGATTGACATATACTGAGGCACTCACAACCTAGTTCATTGTTGGTTCTGGCTTTTGACAGGAGGTTCAGCCTTTGCTTCTTCCATAACCCTACAGAAAACGTCAAAACAGTCCTTAAGATGTAACACATTTTCCACACTTACTTTCTTCTGGACAGAACAGCAGGAACATCATCCCCAGGGAGAAGCTGGTGGTGACCTTTGACATGGATGGGTACCTTCCCCATCCAAAACAGCCAAACCCCATGGTCCTGGCAGCTCCCTACTATAGGAGATGCATCCAGCTAGCTACTAGACCCACCACATCTCAGATCTGCTTGGTTTGCTTTCTCTGTGACTGTATCACTTTACTTGGCTCAGCACACCTGGCAGGAACAAGCCTGATGGACATGTTCAGCTTGCTTGCCTTTAACCTCCACCCCAACTGCAGCCTCTCACACCCATCCATTAACACCTCCCAGCCTGGAGAGAGGGCAGAGACTGCTTCTTGCCTTGTTCCTTGCCTGTCAATAACAAAAGGCATTGGATGGGAAGCCTGCAGACTCCCTGGTGCTAAAAGGAGCGATAGCTCTCTCCTGCTTGTCTGATTGCCTTTCTGCAGGTTGGTTTTCAATCGACTTTTTGGCTACCCTGGAGCACAACGTTGAGGAGGTGTACAAGCCTGTTCTTGCACGTGAGACTTTCATCTGTTATCTAGGCAAGGTCAGAATAAAAGACTGGGCCCCAGCATTCAACTAAGGCTTCTAAAGGGATTGGCTTCCCGTTCCCCATGGATAGCCTGAGATCACACCAGGAAAGAGTAATTGCCACAAGTTTGTTATGATCAAGCAAAGGGATTGCTGATTCCCGTTCTCCAGGCTCTGCAGTATGTGCAGATTGAGTCTTGAGCTAAACTGCTACCGAATAGCATTTTAAACTAAGATCCCCTCGACCACACAGCTGTAAACCCCTGGACTTGTGATCTTATAATTTATATTTCCTACAGAAGCTGCTGAGGGAACAGGACTGGTTTAATCCCTCCCAACAGGCAGCACTCCCTGAAGCATGAGCGATCCCTTGGAAGCAACTCTCTCTCCCCCTCACCACTAAGGCAGTCCAAACAAACAGTTTAAGTGTCTAAGTTGTGGGTGGCTAAATTGGCCAGATGAGCTCCAGAGACTGCAAAATGAAGAAAGGAAAACAAACAAACAAAAACCCACAAAAACAAAACAAAACAAAAAAAAACCCAAAACAAAACAAACAAACAAACAAAAAAAAAACAACAAAAAAACCCACAACCAAAACCAAACACACAAAACTGCTTGGGACTAATCTCTCATGATCATTATAGTGCTGATTCCATTGGTCTTTACTGCAAGGCTTTACCAAAAGCCATTTTAAAAAGAGGTGGCAGGAATAAAAGGGTTATTTTTGTTTTAATTGCCTTACCCATGTGATCAGCTATTTGAGATGAAATAGAACAAATGTCAAGGGGAGGGAGTGTCTAGATGCCAAAGAGAATCTTCTGCCTTGAGAATTAATCAAAGCTCCACAGAAGTTCAGAAACCTTGCAAAAGCTTTTTCCAGTTCTTTGATCACTCCAGAGATCTTGTTTAGAGCAATACACTGGAAGTCTGATCTTTTGAGTAGACTGGTATAAAACCTTTTCAGTGCCCCAACACAAAGATACAATTGTGTAACAGATTGCAACATACTCGATGCAAAATACCTGAGCATCAGCAGAACTTGCTCTGCAAATGCAGGTCCTTTTGGAAATTTGTGGAACCACCTGAACCATCAGTAAACTGGAGCAGTCTGGCAAAACACAAATTCACAAATGCTACTACGATGTTTTATCACAGTTTTCTTTTGAATGTTTTATAAGCTCAACACACCCGTTAGTATGAAAATTGGACTCACACACATCTGCTCAAAAGCAAGCTGAGACCAAGTTAAAAAGGCAACCTGTGCATAACGCCTCTGCTTGGAAACCACGGTTTATCGGTAGTGGAAAGTATTTGTGGAATGTCCATCTTGCAAAAGGCAGGAACTGTAAAAAGAAAAATGCCCTGTGGTGTTTACTAACCTCAGAGACCCTGCACAGCCCCTGCCAGCTACACACACAGGAACCCCTTCAGAGATCAGAGAACAAGTTCATACCTTCTCCTACAAACCATCTGAAATGCTCAAGAAATGTGGGGCTTAGTCCATATTTACTTTTCTCTTCCACAACTTTTTTTTTACAATTACCATACTAAAATCAGAATTGGAAATGTAACAAATATTTCTTCTCATCCAGAGCAGAGATTTGACAACATTGTTCAAGTCTCCTCATACATTCAAGAAATCCCTTAACTTCTAGTAGGATTACTTAGGTGTTGCATGTGCATATGTACCAGCACAATTGAGACACAGGGCTTCACACTTGAATAAAACAGGTTTAACATGATTTGCGAGACGGCCTGGCAGCCAAAAACTTTCTTGGTATGGCAATTTAGATATCCTTTGCTCTGTCCTTATTCTTATAAGAATTTAATTCCTTACTTCCTGCTAAGAAGACAAGACAGCACACAAATGTTAGTCTGATGCCCAGGACATGGAGGTTTCCAATGCCTCTGAAATGGCCATGGCCCCAGGAAGACAGGGAAAGGACTTGAGGGAAATAAAGCAGACACTCATTCTTCCATTTTAAAGGTGCAGCCTCAAGACCTTGCACACAGAGTGCTCAGGTCCTCTGAGATGGGATGCAGTACTTGAGAGGAAGGCTGTATGTTTGTGGGGAGGGCTTTGAAATATATGGGAGAGAAGCCCCACTGCATTACCAGCATCCAGTAGAGCACTATTCCCAGCATTCAGGTAATGAGATCACACCACATCGAAAGTCAATTAAGGCTTTGAAGCTCTGAATTCACAAAGACAAACTAATTCTTACAGTTTTTGCCTTTCCCAAGCTAGCATTTCTGGCAGGCACCTGAAAAGAAATGCTAACTAGACGTAGAATAAATACAAACAATTACTGTGTTTTACCCATGTGTTATCCCAGCGGTACTTGGCATTTTAAGAGTTTAAAGTTTAATTACATTTTTGCTTTTGGTACATTGGATAGCCATTCACCTATGAAGAAAAGCGTCTGAGAGGGTTTCAAGCCATTTAAAACACTCAGAAGCAAAAATTGCTGAAGCGTGTGAGGCTGGCTCTGTGTTTTGATGTGCTATAGAATAATGTATGGAATTATTTATACATTCGCTAAGTGGTGCATTTTCATTGTGCTTTCAGCTAACTTGCAAACTGCACTGGCCCCATCTCAAGAAACCTTTCTCTCCACACTTGCTAACACTTCCAGTAATACGCTGAATTTTTCCTTACCCCATTGCACTGTTGTTTGGAAGAGATACTTCAAAGTCTGCCCAGGCTGCAGACGTTACAAGAAAGGGGAAAAGAGATGATCGAGAACATTTCAGTCACTCCATTACTCCCAGCATTGCTTATTTATGCAGGTTTTCCACTCCCAGCTTCCTCTGACCACCTTGGTTTCTGATACCTTTCCTGCCACTCCTTTGTGACACAGGAGCTGGGGACCCTTCACATCGAAGGTTTGTGTTCATTAGCAAGGAGCCCTCATTACAACATTAGGCTCCAAAGATCATGTCCACAAGGTCACAACATGATTCCCAAAAGAAGGCTGTCGTGGCAGGCTGTGTCAAGGGGACAGAAATGGCCATGTAGAAGGCAGCTCTCGATTTTTGTTAGAGGCTGAGGAATATGAGCAAAGGCAAAGAGCCACCAGTCCTATCAAGCTAGAAAGGCTGAGCAAAAGGTACAGCCATGGCCTTGAGCTGTGACCTCTGCCGCACCTGGGTGAGCAGAGTATTTTAAAACTGTCCCATTGCCTGAAGGAAACCAGGCACGAAAAATCACTAGGCTTCAAACTCCCCCTTCAGCAAGGCCCCCACACCACCAGTGCCCCAGCCTGAAGGAGGCACCTGGAAATCAAAGAGCACAGCATGAGACCACAGAGAAAATAAATCCGTGGAAGTCTTTCATACATCAGGACGAAGCAGGTGGAGGTGCGCACGCATCACACTCACCCCAGTGGTGACTGCTCAATATGACAGCAACGCAGGCTTGGAAATGCCCCACCACAGTGCCTGCGTGGAGCTGGTGGGTACGGGGCTGAGGGAATGGCCATCGCCGTGAATCACTGTTTCCTACTTGCCTGGTTACATCCTGAGCCCTGCCACCCACATGTCGTTTGCCTCCTCCATCCCTCGCTTGCTGTCCCGAGCACTCGCCTGCTGCCGCAGGCACGGAGCCCCTGCTGTGCTCAGCCTCCACCAGCCTGCACTCCGGAGTGGGTGAATTGATTTCACTAGCACACATCTACAAACACAGTTTTTTCTGCTGCGGTAAATCAACACAGCTCCACAGGATCAGACCAATAAAACACGAAGCAAGCTGGGGGTCTATTTCCTCTGCCTGAAGGGTCCTCCATCACACCAAGCTATGATTACTACAGCCCCACGCCAGCAATCTCTTCCATTTCTCAGGTCCAGCCTCGGTGGTGGGGTGTAGGAACACATGGTTGTTTGTTTTAATCTAATCACCATTTATTTGCAGTTATCTGGGGGAAAGAGAAAATCTTTCACATACACAAAGCCCTGTATTTCTTTTCTTCTGGCTATGAGCAGGACGGTTGCAGAAAGACAGAGCCTGACCACACAGATTCTAATTTGGGGAAAACATGGAAAATGTGTTAGTGGGCAAGAAGAGTATTGAAAAGAACATAAAAAAGCAAAGGGAAAGATATGATCAAAGGGAAACAGCTAAAACAATGCCTAAGATTTCTTATACGTACATGTATATGTCTATGTCTATATTTATATATGTAAAGTCACTGTGTACGTATGCATAAAGGTATGCATGTATGTACAGAAAATGCCTCCCTCACCACATGCAGGGCTCATTAGGAAAGCCATTATATTTGTTCTAATCTGTGAAGGAAATACGCAGCCTGGTGTGATTTTTCAAAGAAAGTAGGGGGAGCATTTGAAGATGCTAACTCCTACACTGCCTTCTCCCACTTTCAGTGAGGCTTTTTTCCTCGCTCAGAGCTGTCCAAAGGATTCACACACGCGCACACACGTGCTTATCTCTTTGCTCAGATGCTTGAAAGGCTGTCCTGGCCAGCAGCTACCCTCTAAGTCACAGGGAAAGCTTGTCTTTTAGCAGCAAACTTTGTGAGAGGCCTCTGGACTTCCTCACTGCTGTTTCAGGGTTTGTTACTTTTTCTTATTTAGCTGCAGAAAATGGTTAAAGAGAAGAAGTCCAGCTCCTCACAGTGCCTTTCAAAAGCATTTCAAACGTACCCAACTGGGCTGAGACAGCTGTTTTTCACTTCTTAGGGAAAAAAAAAAAAAAAGAAAAAAAAATGAGAGAGAGAGAGGAGTCCTTCTGCTCTGTTTTTTTCCACCCCACAGACTCTACTTTATAAAACCACGTGTTTCCACTTCTGACCAAAGTTTCATGGCAGAAAGGCAGCATCTCTCCTACCACCAGCAGCCTCAAAGCCTCACTGTTCCATGGGGAAAGGCTGTGGAGCTTAAGGCATTACCTCTGTTTCCTCACTAGCTGGGGCAAATCCCAGTGTAGCATCACACCACGCTACTCTTTGTCACTAGAGAGATTACGAGGGCACTTTCATTTCAAGGTCACAAGGTCAAGAATGTCATGCATCAGGACCAGCTGCTATGAACTCTTTGGAAACCTATCTGAAAAAGCATGGTGGCTGGGCTCCTAATCCATACATCCTAATCCATACTATGACTACGTGTGTTCTTGCAAAACTGTTCCAGAGAAACACCCAACGTTAAGTGAGCACAGTGACCACCTGCATTCCTGGGATGGACTGCCCTACCAGGTCCTGCCTGAGGGACCCATTAGGTATCGACATGAAGTTTCTCACAGGTTTGCAAGACCAAGTCGCGTGCAGGCCACTGGATCTTGGGCAGGACTGGATTTGACTGTGGCAACTGATCAGGCTGCAGAACCCAAAAACATACACAGAATCAGGAATCCATTAGTTTACATGGGCCTACCAGGCTGATGAGCAATCTGTCTTGCTGCTATCCAGCTTTCTTTTTTGGGGACTCACTTTTCATCACTGGCATGGGATGTCCCCAGCTTGCACCAGGGAGCTGAAACTCTCACTAATTATGGTTTTGTCATTAACCCTTCAGACTCTAGTCCTAATGGAGTTGCTGCTGACAAGAAGAAAAGAGATAAGGGGTGTTGTGGGATCAGTTCTTTCTAAACCAAGGGCCAGATGAATGGATTTTTAAGGCATTGGAAAGTTATATAAAAAATTATTTATAAACGTAGCTGTTACAGAGCAGCTCCAATTAAAAAAATAGAACTGCTTTGACAGAAACAAAGGCAACTACAAAATAACCTTTCTGAGGCACTAGCATTCTCATTTAAGAGCCTGAAACCAAATCTAGACTGCAAAGAAATAGTTTTCTGAAAAACCATGCCACAGTCCATTGGCTGGGTCATGCACGTGAACTGAACTGTGACTTTCGGATCTAAAAGCATCAGTCACTCCTGTCAGAGCAGCTTTAGTTGTTGTGAAGCAGGAACCAGGATCTGATCCCTGCAAAGGAACACAGACAAGTTTGGTCAATATATTATTTGCTGTGTCTACACTGACAGCTGGATTGGATCCAAGCCCCTTGGCCACCCTCTGTGTTTACCAGAAACTTCTAGCAACCACATCTCTGCTTTAGCACAGTGGTGTGTCAGAATTACCAAGCCCTGCTGAGATCCCCGAAGAAGGGTTGGAGTAGGTCAGGGCAGCAGTAGCTGCTGGGAGAAAATGGCAGGCTTCTATCAGTGTCCAGTTAGAGGTATTATGGCAGCTCTGTGGGATCCTTTTCCTAAAATAAACTAGGTAAATACGTCATGCCTCTAAGGCTGATTGAGTGCCTGTCCAAGAATGCTGCCACTTGCAATTGGATGTAAATAGTTACAAAGAAGAGTTTTGTGACTGAATTAAGATACTTTCTTCTTGATCAGCAGTGGATACTTGCTTTCTCACCTTCTCAGAGAAACTCCTATACTGGATTTCCAAAGGACCGACATTGTGTTCAGCTACAGCGTCTCTGCAGAGACATGTCTTGGTTCATTATGTCATAGTCACCCTGGCCCTGCTGCAGGCTTTCACGTCCTCCAATCTAAAAAAGGACAGCACAGAGTTAGGGCAGCAAGGAAAAAGATACTTTATGGAAAGTCCTCCACAGGCTTAACTAAAATACAGCAAGCTGTGAACCCACCCAAGGGACTTTCAAACCGAATCACACTCAAAGCTCGGGCTCCAAATCAGATTGGAGCAGAACATCAGGTTGCTGATCAGTTCATTATTACACAGCAGCTGGGCTACGGTAATTGTCTACACGCTCCTCCCTAGCCTGTGGTAACATCCCAGATAATACGGCATGGCTTATCCCCAGGGGAAAAAGAAAAAAAACCCAAACAGTTACAACGTGCCGCACCCATTGCAGACTGAAAACACGTGAACGGAGAGGCAGTCACCAGTGCCCAGCCGCGTTGCTTTAATTTGGAAAATTGTTGAAGCCTCATAGTTCATAGTATGTCTTTTAATATGCATGCCGGAGGCTGTTTCTGATGTTAGGCTGTGTAGCTTAGGGCTCTTCTGTGGTCTCTTAGGGAGCACAGTTTATTAAGTTTCCTGACAGCACCCTGTGCAGGTGCTGGGGAGGATCACAGGCATTACCCTCCACGCCAGGAAGACATGCACTGCTCCTCTCAGGCCATCTTGCCAGCCTCTCCAATTGCACGGGAGTGATCCCTATGCTGCTTTATCCATTTTAAAGTCCCATTAAGGCTGACACTTATGCAAATGGAAGTGTCTCATCCTTATTAAAAGGGATGTTTAACTCTCAGCTCCTAAAAGAATACGTGTGCGCTGTAGCCATGCGGGAGCCTCTCACACACCTTCTGCCTGCTGAGACAAATGGGTCATTTCCACCAGCCTCCCACCTTCTTTCCTGTGAGACCACGGGCTGCCGGAACAAGGGCCTGAGGAAAGCCAGAGACACATTGACACAGACTGACTGCACCAAGGAAGGACGGACAGACATTTTAATCTTCATTAGCACAGAGCCCTGCATCTGAAAGGGAAAAATTGAACACTAGGAAAAGACACGAGAAGTCTGAAAAATGAACACAGGGCCACCTTCCCACCCCTTTCTTGTCGTATGAGGGAAGGATACTCTGATCAGGACTGTAAAGGGAGCCCCCCTTTTGTGAGCGATGCCGAGATGAGCAATTTTTCCCTGTGTTCTGTCTCTCACAGATGCCACTAAATGACAGTAATGGAGAGCTAAGCTGCCATCCCTTTCCTGGAGTGATTTCCAGTTATTTTGCCTACATGGCTGGTTTTGGTCACATTGCGTGCTTTGTTAAGCAATCTCAAAAACCTTTTCAAAAGGTGACTCCTAGCACTGGACATCCCTGCAGAGAGGGGGAACTGAGGCGTTTTGTGGTGAGGGACTTTGCCTGTGGTCTCAGGGACTGGAAATAAGTGGAGCTGGTTTTGCAGCCACAGAGTAATTCAGGCTGCGTAGTCCAGGCTGGTGCTGGGTGGCTGCTGGCATTGTCAGTTTTTGTTCCTGCAAGGAAACAATTCTTTGATCAAGAGATTTCTCCTACACATGTATCTGGCATGCACACATGGAATTAATTATAACTGCCTCCAATCTAAGCCACACGAAGTCATTAAAATTCATTCCAATTAATGGCAATGAGCCGAAAACAAACCCAACACCTGCAAGCTAGAGAAAAATCAGCAGTTACAATACTTTACATATGCCACTCTACCTTGGAAATTTTTCTGGAGCTTCAATGTGCAGGATGTGAACTGAAAATGAGAATTTCTCCGCTCAAACAGATCTTCCCAGCTAAGGAGTCAAGGAGATTAGAGGGGTCAGTTAACCTCACTGTAGCACACTGCATGAGATGGTCCAGAATAATAAGTCTGGAAACCTTTCCCTCATCTTACAGCCAGGGAAAGTGAAGCACAGAAAGAAAGGCACAATGGCAGTAGAAGTGGTCGCTTCTGAGTCCCACCTTGAGGAAGGGCACACACCCAGTTTTTTACCTAAGCAGGGTGGGACAAGCAGGCAGAGTCTGCAGTCCCACTAGCCCATGCTGCTTCGTCAGGGAGCTGGGAGACAGGAATAACCAAGACAACTGGCTGTCAAAAGCAGGCACATGCTGGTGGTGAGAACAGCCCGACAAGCTGCTGAGGTCCAACTTCAGCTGCCAACCTCTGCTCAAGACCCTCTATTGATGAACTACAGCCCTCTGGGTAGGGAAGAGAGCCTGAAAGCATGAGAGCACACAGGTTATTTGCAACAGCCCACAATATAGTAGCCTCTCCCAGCTCTGCACCAGCCTCTGGATTAGAGGTGATAGAGCTGCGTCCCCTCCACACAACCATTTTCCTTCCCAGCGTGCTCCCCGGCTCTGGAGATGTTAACTCACGGAGACTTCACTTTAGTCTCGCCCACATGAATATGCAAACTGCAGTAAAAGTACCATTGCTTTATGTCACTCCATCATTCATAATCTGGGTTGATGGAGCTTTTGGGGAGGGAGGCAGAAAAAAGAAAAGATAAAAACTTCTGAAATCCATGCGAACTATTTCCTGTGCTTTTGTAACACAGCAGCACTTCAGAGACACAGCACACATTGTGTTCATTCCCTCTCCTATCTGCAGCATTGATATTTGCTTTAATGATCTTTTTTCATTTCTTCTCTGGGTGTTCAGTGGGAATCATCTGCACCTCTGTTTCCCTACCAGGAGTGAATGAACCACAAGTGCGTTTTGTATTCAACTTAACAGACTGAATGACTTTAGACTAAGTTTCACTATTTCCCATCTGACTTTCATTACCTAGAATAAGATGGTAAGTCAACCTGAACTGAAAGTAATTAAGGGAGCTTTGGAAGGAGGGGCCGGGGGAGGGGGGGGTGGGGGCGGGAGAAAAGAAGAAAAGAACATTCTCTCTTCAAACACATAATTGTACTAAAATAACACAAAATGCAAATGACTTATAGATGCGCCAATCTGGCTCTTTTATTGTCATTTTGAAGACAGTAACTACAAAAGGCTAATATTTGTAATCTGCCAACACAGTAGTACAGCTAAAGTATGTTATTTAACATCTTCCAAAAACACCTCCTGGGTTTGTCCAAAAGTATCTGAAGGAAGCTTAAAAACCCCTTCCCATTCAGACGTTCCCCCAAAACAACACATCAGGCAGGGTGTGGAACAGACTCAGATAGGATATCACACAAAGTCACGTACAGCCCCTTTGTCAGCCTGACTGGCTGCAAGATCAAAGGGATATGGCTTTAAGGGCTGTGTTCAAGGCCAAAATATCTTAAACGTACCTTCTCCAAACTTAGGGAGGTTTATGGGCTGGTAGGCATCAGCTAGATGTTAAAGAGTGCTGAGGGAAAAGGTAGATGGATGGATGGTCAGGCAGATGTGTCTTACTGGTTTACTTACTATTTTACTTTTTTACTGTTACTGAAACATTGTAGCAGAAAATCAGTACCTTGTAATCTTAAAGACAAGATGTGACAGATATTTGGTACCATCACAGTGAGGTCTGCTTCTGGGCCTGCATTTGGCAGGCAGGATTTGTTCTGTAGCTATGATCAGCAGCTGGAGCTTCCAGCACTAGGAGATGACAAAGGTAAAATCCCAGAGAGCTAGAAGGGACATCACAGAATCACGTTGGAAGTTATGTAACCATATTCCAGTTTGGTTTGGAAAAAAAATCAGAGTCATGGGGACAACGTGCTGGGGAGGCTGGTGATGTCACCCTGCAGCACCACCTGCTTCATCCCATACTTGTAAAAGCCTCTTTTCAGCAGGTGCCATTAAAACTCTGGTATTTGGGGGTAAATCAGGAATTGTTTTGGTTCAGGAGCTGTTCTACTGAGCAGGAAGAGGGCAGACAGCAGGGCACAGTACACTCTGCCTCCAGCCCAGTATAAATTGCATTCCTTCAAAAAATCACCTAATGGTGATTTCAACCTAGACGTTAATGTTGCTTAAACCACAAGGTCTCCAGAAAGAGATAACACGCTCCGTATATGGCCCATCATTCATGTTAACCATGAGAGATTAAGCAGAAAAGACAAGGAGTAATGACACAAAATCCCCAGGAAGGAGGCAAGGACCAGCAGCGCAGGAGGAGAAATACACGGCACCGGCTTGTTTGAGTCCTTACCTCGAACAGCGGAAACTCCTGCCATTGAGTCAGCTTTTGGTCACTCATCTAAATAATGCTTCCCATAAAGCAGGAAGAACTAAGCTCTGATGTTAAAGCCTTCCTCATCTCAGCAGCGCAGCAAAACGGATTAAAGATAAAATTTGGGTCAGGGCTTTACTTCAGGGCAGGGCAAAAACACAAAGCACGGAGGTTGTCCTTACCCCAAAATGCATGGAGTAAACAACAGCCATGTGGCTGCTGCAGCTGCTGTGAGATGTCCATGAAAGCAATTGATTTCTGGTCGCTGTGTTTTGCTCGAGATGAATGGACTGGAACCACACACGGGATGTGCGTCCACAGCATTTGAGGGCTTGATTTTGGATAACTTAACATGAAAAAATATTTTCTGTCTTGTTTCTAGGCAAGTGTGCACTGCTGGGGATTTATCCTCTAAACAAGCTCCTCTGTCACATTAAAAATAGTCAAACCTATTATCTCTTATTACAAAGAAGAATGCATCTTAGATAGTGTGTTTAAGCATCCAACAAAATGAAAGAGGATAATTTATACATCAAACAAGAAGCTGCCACTTAGCTCTGTGATGGTGAACAGTGTGAAATTCATCTCTTGTGATACCTCCCAGCAGGAACTGTAGGGAACATGGATGAGAGCAGAGTGGCCTGGTTAGCAGGAGTCTGCAAACCAGCATCTTAAACAGGTTGTGAGACTTCAGCGTGTCCTTTGGATATTTACAAGCAAAAATTTATGTATATGAGAAACAGGCAGGGGATACAAGTGTAGGGTTGTCTGCTCACCTGGTTTGTGTGTAGACTCTTTGTGTTTGTTGCTGGTACCTACATGTCTCCCTGTCAGGTGAGAAATAGTACGAACCTCTCTCATGCTGGGTCTTTCATCTGTGCTTAAGAATGAAATGTCTTGCTTGGTCAGGAATTTGTTTTCTTCTGAGTTTTATCAGGAGGGCAAGACCTGGTTTGTCAAAGCTGCTGCGAGGCACCATGGTGGTAAGAAGACATTGTCCTCATAGCACATCTGGCCTCCAGTAATATCAAAGCCATTTCTGGAAATTGAGTCTCATAATTATGTGGAGGGCCATTATTCTTCAAATCTAACTTTCAAGTCTAACAAAACAAATAGAATCATAGAATCATTTAGGTTGGAAAAGACCTCTAAGATCATCAAGTCCAACCATTGACCCTACTCTACCAGGTCTGCCACTACACCATGTCTCTGAGCACCACATGTACATGACTTTTAAACACATCTAGGGATGGTGACTCAACCACCTCCCTGGGCAGCCTGTTCCAACGTTTGATAACTCTTGCAGTGAAAAATTTTTTCCTAATGTCCAGCCTAAACCTCCCCTGGCGCAACTTGAACCTGCTTCCTCTTGTCCTATCGCTAGTTACTTGGGAGAAGAGATCAGCTCCCATCTCCCTACAACCTCCTTTCAGGTAGTTGTAGAGAGCAATAAGGTCTCCCCTCAGCCTCCTCTTCTCCAGACTAAACAATCCTAATTCCTTCAGCCGCTCCTCATAAGACATGTTCTCCAGA